>OZ005648.1:231720796-232053296 GCA_963930645.1 Salticus scenicus
GCGTGCGTGCGTGTGAATGAATAAAAAGTTTATCGCCGACATGGTGAGATAAATTTAAAAGAGTCGTCATGGGGATTCTGTACTAAAACTGTACTGCTGCGGAAGTGTGAAAACTAGATTGTCAACTATGAATTTTATTTTTAAATCTTTCTTTGAATGGTTTTGATTTCACTGTTGCACAGGGTTAATTTAGTTCTAATAATAAATTGGCTACGTGTAAAGTAAAATTTTAATTTGGTGGTGAAATTAGTATAATATTTATGAGCTTCAAATTTTAAAAGTAAATCATAAAAGAAATAAAAGTGCGGAAATTTCGCACGGGTTTGCTAGTATTCAATAATTCAACATGTTTTTCAATTTATAGAATTGTTCTTTTTAAAAATAAGGAAAGGAAAAGAAAAATGAAAAGAAAGGAAAGGAAATTAACATAACTAAAATTATGCATCGTGTATAATTCAAGTTTCTAAAATATATCATATATCCATTTTAATTTTATTATCCATTATATATTATGTATGTCATGTAACACATTTTGATTTTAAAATCTCTCTATGTGTTAAAACAATTAAGTTTATATGCGTAAATAAACGATTACTGAAAAAATTAACCCATAAATGATATTATCATAGGTGCCAAGTTTCCCGTTTTTCAAGGAGGACTATACCGGAAAGTTTTTACAGATGTTTTCAGTTTATTTAATAGTCGGAAATATATGTGACACATTCCTTTTTGTAAAAATGACAGCGATAAATCTGATTTAAAAATTCGAAAGGTTGGCAGCTATGTGTTATAAATAACTAAATACAATTATTTAATAGAATACATAGAATGGTTACACATTTCCATTTGTCAAAAATTGTAGGCACACTTTTCGAAACACAAATTAATTGTAATAATAACGATTTCCTTCCATATTTAATAGAAAATTAATTATATACGTACATATATTTATTATTAATTTTTAAGGAATTTCATAAAATAAAACAATTTACTAATTAAAACCATACACTGTGAAAGAAAGTAAATCAATTTTTTCTAATCCAATCAATAATTACATGGTGCTGCCATCTCATGACAAAGTGTAAATACAAAGTCTTACTAAATATTGGATTTTTAAACTTTTTGATAGAATACACCCGCTCTATATTATACATGCTATTATTTATTTAATAATTTTTAAATTGTCTATAAAAAAATCTATAGTAGTAATAATAATAATAATAACAATAATTCTTATTATTATTTGTAAATCTATCCATTGACGCGTGATTATCATTGGGAAATGGACAATGTGAAACAATTGGAATCTATTTTCTTCCTCAGGAAGCAAATATTTCTAAAGTAAAATATAAATATTTTTCAAAACCGTTTCAGAGCATTATAAAATTTGGTGTTACTTTGGGGGAAATGCATTGAGGGATATCTCATTCAGAAATAATTGGGAAAAGACTTTTATTTTGTGTAGTATTTCATTTATAAGAAAGGTATTGTAGTTATAAAAAATAATCGAATGCCGAAAAACGCACGTTTCTCCGGCAAGTAGTTAAAAAGATATAGTATTGTTTGTATTATTATTATTATTGCTATTTTTCTAATTGTTGGAAACAGGATTTAACCTGACAAATAATCAATCGCCTTTAGCATTTTAGCTAAAATGTCTAAAAAGTATTTTAGTGTTTTCTTTTCTTCCTGTTTTTTAGTTGGTGTGTGTGGAAGGAGGGGGGGAGGTGTTGGGAGATTTATACATTTCATTACTTTGCAAAAACTAAAAACTAAAATTAAGCATTTTACAGAATGCAGTTTAAACCTTGGTTGTAAATATTGAACTTCAGTTTACTTCTATATCTATTACAATATCATTTGCCTGTGTAGATATGAATATTGGATAAAATTATTACATTCTATTTGATGCAGCATTAAATATATCATCAAATTTTATTAATTTAAAATTTAAAACTGCTATATCAACTTTGTACATATTAAACTAAATGATAAACATGCGTATACTGCATAAATATATCTGTTTTGAAGCAGATTTTTTAAAACCTGAATTCCTAAACTTATGTGCAAAATTTCAGTTATTTATCTCAGAACGGAATTTTTCATGATTTCTAAACTTTAAAAAGTTATTCCTAAAATTCCTTCTGAGATACATGGCTGAAATTTTGCACATAAGTTCTGTAGTGTATTTTTAATAAATTGTCTTTGGGATTTTAAATTAGGAGCAAAAATGTTTTGGTAATCCATGTCTAGCTGAAAGTTATGCATGAAATAAGTACTTTTTTCAAATTAAAATTAATATTTAAAAAAATTATTATTATAATCCGAAATCCTGAACACAGATTTAAGATAAATCTTTTCTGTATATGAGGGTGAAAAAAGTTTGTAAATTGAACAACTAGTTCATGAGATGTAACAAATTTAAAATTTATCAAAAATTTAAAATTTATTTATTTATTTATTTTTATTTTATTTTTAATTTTTAAAGATTATTTCTTGCTCAAATTCATCGTCAAATAAGCTTCAATTTCAGAAAAAATATTCACTGCAATTCATAAAAAAAAAAAAAATAAAAAATAAACGTGTCCCAAACCCTCTTAAGCTTATACTCATTATAAAACATAATAATAGACTTCCAAAATGCAATTATAATAAACTGGGATTGAAATCGTTACGAATCCCCCCCCCCCCCCACACACACACAAAAAAAAAAAAAAAAAAAAAAAAACAGCTTTTTTTTTAGCTTTGACCACAGAAGTCTTTAATAGAAAATATTATAAATAAATAAATACAAAACGCACAGTTTTAGTATGGGAAACCTTTGGTGACTTTAAATATTTTAAGCCATTTTTGCGATGAACTGAATTGGCTATCTGAATTGTGCAATTAAAGAACTTGGCGAGAAACGTCCGAACGACTTCGGTTCCGAATCTCAAATTTTGCCAAAGGGATCCAATACTAAATCTGTTCCATACACAAAATAAATAAATAAATAAATAAAATAAAAAATCATTTCTGGTATTTACAAAATAAAAATAAAAAATCTTAATGAAATCCAAATTATAATCATTTACAATTAAGGGGAGAACATACAAAAAATTTCATAAGGTACATAATAACAACAAAAAATTTTCTTTTACTGCAGGAAAGAAATGTACTGCCTCATTAAATAAAAATATTAAACTAATGCCAAATATCTCTATGAAAATATTTATCCACATACAAATTCCTGATAAAAAAAAAAAAAAAAAAAAAAAAAAAAAAACTTTTGTAGGTATTTTTCTCTCTAATTTTTATTATTATTATTCACGTGAAATTGAAAATATTTCATTTTATTTCTGGAAAATAAAAATATATATAAATATAAAACCTTCTAGCGAATCTGGGTTGAAAACGAAAAAAGGGTAAAATAAATTAGAAATATCAGACCTATATTTATAAATTTGATACCAAATGTTGATTTTTCTGCATCCTGGGGTGTAAACAGTTTTTCGATACGACAATTAGATTTTTAAAAATTAACTAAAGTATGAAACTTAGATGGTAACACTTCATTTCAATCTTTTCATAATTTGTAGTCCGAATCACGCGAATAAAAAAGTCTTTAACTTAAAAATTTATTTTTATACTTTATTTTTCCATTCAAAGCGTTTTAGTGAAAAAATATTTATGGCGCATGCGTAGGCTTTTTTACCCATCATTTAAACACTATTCATAATTTTGAAAATTTCTATAGATATAATTTTAAGTTGGGTGAAGACCTAAGTTTCTGCCAAGCGCTGTTGAATTCCGTCCAGACGTTCTCGAGTGATGCCCGGACAAACGTGTTTTAGTTTTTTACCCCCCAGGGGGAACGGGGGGGGGGGGGAATTTCTGAAAAGTTGATAGATATAATTTTAAGTTGGGTGAAGACCTAAATTCCTGCCAAGCGCCGTTGAATTCCGCCCAGCCGTTCTCGAGTGATGCCCGGACAAAAGAAGCGACATTCGGACACGATGACACACACACACACACACAGGCAAAATTTTCTGAAGCCATTTTCGGCTTTCATGGGGTGTGAAACGTGAAGATATCGCAAAATTTTTTGATTCCGACAAATTTACAGACAAAAGTCTGATTTTATTAATATAGATAGATATCCGACTATTGTAGGTAATGGGACAATGGGGTAAATGGTATTGTATTCGGTCTAAGATTTCGATATGGAGTTTTCACCTGATTTATATGTTTTGAGGTCTCCTGGACCAAAAAAGTGGTCATAACACACATACACAGTGGCAAATGGTCAGTGTGTATGTGTGTGTAGGGGAGCATTCTGACTATCCTAAACTAGTAACTCTTAAAATAAATTCCTAAAGGTAATACAACGAAACTGAATTGAAACAGGTCTGGTGTACAGATGATTTTTCCAGTGCGTTCCTTTAACCCTTTGCGGCGCACAGTGGATCGAACAATGTTAAAATACGAACATAGGCTCAAAAATCAACCTCTAAATAACTGATATTTTGCAGTGAAATAATTTAAAAGAATGTCTAAAAAATACAAATATATGGTTATTTCTTCAATTACACGAAGTTTTGTTGTATATAAATAAGTTCAAAACGAAAACTTTCAGAAATAAGATTTTTCGATGAATTTCAGTGACTTTATTTGAATAGCCATCAAGTGGCACTTACAATAACTATGAAAAAATACGAAATAAAAATACTTTTAATAATGTCCTAATAAAAGTTTAAGGTACTTCTGCCAACATTTTGTTGGTTTTTTTATGTTGTGATTCACGCATGAAATGTGAATATAAAATTAACAACAAAATTAAATTTATAAGTTGCGTAACTTTTTTTGTCCAAAATTGTCCAAAATTTCAAACACATTTTACTACTCCCAAAAGTATGCATTTTAATCTGTGAAAAGGATTTGCGCCATAAATCGCCACTTTTAGAGTAAAATAAATTTTTATTCTGTTTACCCTCAAATTATCAATCGAGAAATTTATCTGAATAACTGTATTCATTAATGACAGAAAATATATTAAATTTTTTATCGTGAAAATATTATAGAATTTAGATGATTAAAATAAATTTAATAAATCAGAAATTAATTTTATTTTTTTTAAATATTAAATAAAATAATTAATTTTACTTTAATGGTACTGAAAAGTACCGTTGGACCCAAAAAAGGAGGGAAATGTAAATAGTTGCCGTGATTTGTCATAAAATGTTAAAATTAAGTAAATGTTTAACGTTAAATAATCAAATGTTAAAACTAAATAATGTAATAACATATTACGATTTAAAGTAAAAGTTCCTGTGTTTCAGGAAAAAGTTCCTTCCTTTGCACATTTCTTTTATTCATTCTCATGCTTGAAATCAGGGGGTCAGATGTTAATAACAAGTGATGTAGCAAATCTTCGTTACAAGCTCTTCGATTTATTTTTCTCGTGTGGTATTCTGTGTATTTACGAAACTCTTTATTTCGGGCTTCGCTAGCTTCTTATGACAATTGTCCAATTGAAATAGAAAAATTTTCTATTATGTCTTTTCCATGAATCAATAGTTTGTGAACTGAAGCTGGTATATAGTAACACACATATTTTGAGACACATTGTTTCGCTGTTTCCAGTGCAAATTTTCCAAATTTGCCTTCCAAAATTGTCCTTCTAAAAATAACAGAACCTAGAAACAACGTTTTTTAAAATTTCTTTGATAAGAATTCACTTTATTTGCTTATTTGTTTAAAAATTATTTCTGATAGCAAAATAAAACAAATAAAAAATCCAGTTCAATCAAAAAAATTCATTAATTATTGATCGCCTGCCTTCCATAAATCTTTAGTAAAATAAAGACAAAAGTAATTTTTTTAATAGAGTTTGCCAGTAAATGCCTGCATGAGTTTTCTATTGAAAAACTACATAAAAAAAAGAAAAGAAAAAAGAAGCAGTAATCTAATGATATATTTATCATTGTGTGCTAAATTAATTGTGTTACAAATATAGATTTTCTTCCCGAAATTTTTATTTATTTTCTTTTATTCTCTTCTTTTGTACAACATTTGTTTCTTTACCAGGTATGTTTCTAAATACCTATTTGCAGCAGAAAAATATGATACCGCTTAACCCCTTTATTAAATCATTTTTTCCTCAAATGGCACATTACACTATTTTCATGAATAAAATTTGATGTAAAGTAAAAAATTCATTTAGCCTATTAGAAATAATTAATTTTACTTTTGGCATCTTATTCTCTTAGTCAATCTCATACTTCTCACAACCCATCGTATTAGCATAAGCAGGATTCTCACAAACAACTACTTTTTAATTTTTTTCCCACTAGAATTATCAAAATAATTTTCATTGTGATGTTTTTCCAGAAAAATGATACACAGGAATCATTATTTTAAAAAATTGGTGCCAGGTGAATGAAACGATAACGAATTTGGTGAGGAAAATATTCCCTCGGCCTTATAATGGGTTAAAAAAAGCATGGAATCGCTTTAACTATAATACATATATACATATTTAAATCGAAATGTGACAAAAAAAATCATACATAGATAATCATAATACCATAACGTTCCTATGTTCGCCTCTGCCTATACTTCGATCCACTGTGCGGCGCAGGGTAATTCAGTTCATTTAAATTACACTGCCACCGGAATTCACGAACAAATTTAAATTAAATGAAATTTTAAATGTTAAGTTAAAAAGAAAACGGCCTTTTCTGCTACGTTATAAACGTAAGTTTTTGCTAAAAAATATCCGGGATGAGTTTTTGCACTTGGGAATTAAAATTAGGTGTTCCAGGAGCTGGAACACTGCGCCTGAAAGGGTTAAAAACAGCTGTACGGATTTTTTTTTTAAACTCGCCATATTAACTCTCTTTTAAATATCCTTTTGTATTTAATTATTATTTTCCGGTCAATTGAGTATAACAAGTTTTGGTAAAATTTGGTATCTCAAAAACGGCTCTAACGATTTTCTTGAAAATTGTTAGATAAATCCATTTTAGATACCCTTTCTCATGTATTGCGTGGTTAGTTCAGGAAAATTAACTGCCATCCTCATTGGGTAGGTCTCTGTTAGATTTCGGAAATAGGTGTTTCAAAAAATAAATCTACAATTTTTTTTTTTAGACATCCTTTTAGACATCCTTTCGTATGTAATTGTTGTTTTTCGGTCAACAGATGAGTTTGACAAGTTTTGGAAAAAATCAAATCAGAAGTGTGACTGAAAATCGAAAACTCAAAAACGGCTCAAACTTTTTTTTTTTTTTTTTTTTTTTTTTTTTTTTTGAAAATTGATTCATAAACTCATTTTTAGATATCCTTTCACAAGCATTACTTGGTTATTACCGGAAAATTGACAGTCATCCTGATCTGTTAAGTCAGTTTTATATATCTCGAAAATTGGGGTTGCACGAAAACAGCTCTTCTGATTTGTATAAAACTCACTATGTAAACTCTCATTTCTATGATTTTACACATGTGTCAGTTTTCTGTTACAGGAAAATTGTTAGGTGTCTAATTTATTAGATCAATTTTTTGTTTTCTGAGCACATTATCTCCAAAAAGTGATAATGCATGTAATAATGGATAATGGAGTTATTGTGGTTGTTACACATAAGATTTTTTTCTTGCTTTTAACGCATTAATAAAGCACAAAATAATTTTTATTAGTTAAATATACTGGATGGTTCAAAATTCAATGAAAAAAAAAAAAAATATATATATATATTACTGTTAAACTGTTGACCGGAGCACCGTGCGATTTTCACAGACATGCAAAGAAAGACACTGGATTTTTTTTTTTTTTTTTTTTTTTTTTTCAGTAATAAAAGATTTATTGCCAAATGTTTAATTTTTGTTCCTTAGGGAGTGCTTTAATTGTAAAGTTACTTTTTATTACAATGGTGCAGTACATTCACCGGTGCAACTAGGACAATATATTAGTACAGTCAACGAAGGCCAAAATTTGACGAATAGAAAAAGAAAATCATGTAGTTTTCAAATTTTGCATACTCATAGCTCAGAGGGTCCTGAACAACATACTAAAAGTCCCCACCCGTGGTGGGTGAGCGGGGGGCAGGGGGGCATTTAAGGGGGGCACTTTTCAGTTTTTATTAAATATCTTAAAAACTATCACATATAGAGTATGTATAGAGTATCACATGTAAAAATGTCAATTACAAAACTAATCTACGTAAAATTTCCTATAAAAATGTATACTATATTTTGTTTGTATGATCAATAGTTTTGAAGATATAGGATATAGGGGGATGAAATAACACATTTTCTTGAAAAATTCTTTTTTGCAATAGTAAAATCAACTAAAGTGTGCAATTAAAAGGGTTCTTGTCAAATATTTTTTAATGTACCAAACAAATATATACATAGGGAATATGGAAGGATAATACAGCATGTTTTGTAAATTTTCAGTAATTTTAAGGCTAGTAGGCGCAAGTGGCGGTTTGAGTAAAAATCCAGATAACGAAGACCCAAAACCGATCAACATAAAAAAAAAATCGTGTAGTTTTGAAATTTTGCATACTCATAGCCAAGAGGGTCCTGAACAACATACTAAAAGTCCCCGTCCGTGGTGGGTGAGCGGGGGGCAGGGGGGCATTTAAGGGGGCACTTTTCAGTTTTTATTAAATATCTTAAACACCATCACATGTGAGGATAATACAGCATGTTTTCTACTTTTTAAATAATTTTAAGATTAGTAGGCGCAAGTGGTGGTTTAAGTAAAAATCCAGATAACGAAGACCCAAAACCGATCAACATAAAAAAAAAAAAAAAAAAAAAAATCGTGTAGCTTTGAAATTGGGAACAGTTAAAAAGTTAAGTGTCCCGAACAAAATATTAAAAGTCGCCAACCATGGGAGGTGAGAGGGGGCAGGGGGGGCATTTAAAGGGACACATTTCAGCTTTTATAACGTAAATTGAAAACTATCACATTTACAGAAAAAAATGTCAATTACAAAATTAATCTACGTGAAATTTCCTACAAAAATGCACATTACATTTTGTTTGTATGATGAATAGTTTAGAAAATATAGGGGAACGGAATAACGCATTTTCTTGAAAAATTCTTTTTTGCAATTGTAAAATCAACTAAAATGTGTAATTAAAAGGGTTCTGGTTAAATATTTCCTAATGCACAAAACAAATATATGCATAGGGTATATGTAAGGATAATACAACATGTTTTGTACATTTTAAATAATTTTAAGGTTAGTAGGCACAAGTTGTGGCTTAGGTAAAATTGCTTTTTAATCCCTGACTTAAAAAACAGGTGTTATAAATTCGAAGCCTTTGTTTGTCTTTATACTTGTAATAATTTCATTTTAACATTTTTTTTTTTTTTTTTTTTTTTTTTTTTTTTTTACTCTGGGGAGTCATTTCAGGCAGTGCAAGAGAAAAGTTTTTGATTCATAAAAAAACTTTTTTATTATTAAAAATAATTATTTTTGAGAAATTTAAAACACTGCAAAGGAAATATTCTAAAACTATGTCAATATATAAAAATGAAAAATTGTCATATGTAATAGGCATTTTCATGGGAAATTTTACGTAGTTTAATTTTGTAGTTGACATTTTTTTTTTTCAATCTTATATGCGATAGTGTTCAAGATATTAATAAAAACTGAAAAGTGCTTCCTTTAAATGCACTCTGCCCCCCTCCGCTTTCCCCCCACTGTCAGGGACTTTTAGTATGTTGTTCAGGACAGGACACTTAACCTTATATCTGTGCTCAGTTTCAAAGCTATACGATTTTTTTTTATGTTGATCGGTTTTGGGTCTTCTTTATCTGGATTTTTACCTAAACCACCACTTGCGCCTACTAACCTTAAAATTATTTAAAATGTACAAAACATGCTGTATTATCCTTACATATTACCTATGCATATATTTGTTTTGTACATTAGAAAATATTTGACCAGAACCCATTTAATTACACACTTTAGTTGATTTTACTATTGCAAAAAAGAATTTTTCAAGAAAATGTGTTATTTCATCTACCTATATCTTCTAAACTATAGATCATACAAACAAAATGTAAAGCACAGTTTTGTAGGAAATTTTACGTAGATTAATTTTGTAATTGACATTTTTTCTCTAAATGCGATGGTTTTTAAGATATTCAATAAAAACTGAAAAGTGCCCCCCTTAATTGCGCCCCTGCCCCCCGCTCACCCACCACGGGCGGGAAATTTTAGTAAGTTGTTCAGGACCCTCTTGGCCATGAAATGCAAAATTTAAAAACTACACGATTTTTTTTAATGTTGATCGGTTTTGGGTCTTCTTTATCTAGATTTTTACTCAAACCGCCACTTGCGCCTACTAGCCTTAAAATTACTTAAAACTTACAACACATGCTGTATTATCCTTGCATAAGTATTCCCTATGTATATATTTGTTTTGTACATTAGAAAATATTTGACAAGAACACTTTTAATTGCACACTTTAGTTGATTTTACTATTGCAAAAAAGAATTTTTGAAGAAAATGTGTTATTTCGTTCCCCTATATCTTCTAAACTATAGATCATACAAACAAAATGTAATGTAAATTGTTATAGGAAATTTTACGCAGATTAATTTTGTAATTGACATTTTTTCTCTAAATGCAATAGTTTTTAAGATATTTAATAAAAACTGAAAAGTGCCCCACTTAAATGCCCCCCCTGCCCCCCGCTCACCCACCACGGGCGGGGACTTTTAGTATGATGTTCAGGACCCTCTTGGCTATGAGTATGCAAAATTTCAAAACTACACGATTTTTTTTCTATTTTTCCTATTTTGACTGGACTAAATGTTCAATGTCACGGCCAAAGAACTTTCATTAGAATGGACGCTAGACGTTGCGCATTGGGAATTCTCATAATAAAATTTAACTGACAATGCTTTCTCTTTTAACAATATCATGATTTTCTTTTCAGAACGATTTACTGCATTTATAAGCAATGAATATTTAACTAAACTTTCAGTAGCATCTGAAATTATTTACAACCCGCCAAAGTTATATTAATCAGTACTCACAATATGGCGTCATTTAAGAAGGTGGATATGTTTAAAATGTGAAAGGATACTCTGAATACATCGTCATCTGCTGGTAAAAATGCAGTTAATATTTTTTTCTTACATATATAAAACATCCCATGTTTTTCTGCGGTGAAAATCGCATAGTGCTATGTATGGTCAATACTTTTTACATTATTATTATTATTATTATTTTTTTTTTTTTTCTTTCTGGGACGTTTTTGTCATCCGGTATATTTCAATCAGCTGAAATTTCCCTTTGCTTTACCTAAAAAAAAAATCGCAGCTGCACTGCTGGAACAGAAAAAAAAAAAAAAAAAAAAGTGTCCACTGCTGAGTATTCAAGCGTCTACTACTGGCACATTTTAGCACCCTGTCAAAATAATTTTTCAAGCATGCAAATGCTTCAATTAGCATTTTTTGCAGTACAGTTATCTATGGAAAGAGTATTAATTGAAGTATTGAACACTGATTATAATTAATAGTTACCAACTTTTATGTCTTTTGGCTACCGGAAAAATTTAAATCGTAATTTTTGTTTTATTTAAAAATCAGTGAAAAGTATTACACAAATATATACAAGTTTTCTATTAAAATTTTATGGTAGCTAAAAAGTGTAAAAACTGGCAGCTAAGAAATTACAACCTTTAACATTAAAAATAAAAAGTTGTCAGAAAATATCTTTAAAGCGCGCACTGCAAGTTGCAATTATCCTGTATCTAAAGTTATGCTAACTTCATTTAAATGCACCTAACTTTATGATAGCTATAAAATATTTAATTATAAGAGCTACTGGTCAAAGAAATTTAGAAACACAATTATAATAATAATATTCAATTTAATTAGTTAAAAAAAAAAAAAAATCTTTTAGTTGCTAACTAGTTTACAAATACACCTACAGCAGCAATTTGTATTATTGAAACTTAACTAATGCATATTTCCACAAGGCATATAGTTATTTCACTCAATCTATGCAATGCTTAACATTTAGCTGTTTTCAATTATGTCGTGAATGAACCCACGTATGTTAGCAAATGCCTGATTAATTTTAATGAAATAGATCAATCATTTTCTCTCTTTCCGCAGCTGTCCACTTAAGGGTGTAAAACAGATGTAATGTCTTATGATTTGGACATTTGAGGTCACAGTTCCAAAGCTAACAGATAGAACACTACTGACTACATTAAAAGAAATATCACACATAATTTATTATAACAGCATCTAGATGTTTTTTTTTTTTTTTTTTTTTTTTTTTTGATGGAGTAAAGTTGTTAATCTAAACAGACTGAATTTTTGTTTTAAAAAGCTTTCGGATCGGGCAATTTTTTCCGATAACTTTTGTGTAAACCAGTGTAGTTTAGACTTATAAAAGTTAGGGAAGGCATTAAAAAAACAAAAACAAAAAAGAACTAGCACAGCTTTGACGACAGTATTATTGTTTAACATTAAGAAAAATAATAATTTTCTGCAATTTAATAAAGGCGGATAAATTATTTCTTGTAAATTGTGGTGTCAAATTATGCAGTTAACCACGCCTTTGCATTTATATAAAATGTTTAGTAAACTAGTTTTAAAATTTTTATTTCGTGAGTCGCGATAATTTGCATTCAATATATTTTAAATCTAAAGAAAATACTCTAAGTTTCGAAAATGATATCGAAAGAACTGAAAGAAAGTTTGTTAAAACACTAAAGGAGTATAGTTAGAAATCAGAGTTCAATTATAATTATTTTATTAAGAGAAAAGTTAATACGAGAAAGAGGCTGGAAATCAACCGAACAACTGATCAGCCAGAGAATGAATAAGTTTCAGCCAAATCGAAAACAGAATTACATATAGGCATTCATTTTATTCGCCGCAAGAGCATATAAAAAATGGGCTAATCAAAGATACGTAGTCTTTTATTCCATTAATAATTTTGAATACTTTCAAGAGGAGTATCAAATTGCAGTAAACAGAAAATTTTGCCAAAATTTTGCTATGAGAATGTGAAAACACAAATGTTTTCAAAAAAACAAAAACAAAATTTAACTATTTTTAACCGACTTCAAAAAAGAAGGAAGGTTCTCAATTCAAACCGTATGTTTTTTTTATGTTTGTTAGCTCATAACTTCTGAACGGATGCTCCGATTTTGGAACTTTTTGTTTTGTTGAAAAGGTCTTGGTCTAAAATAGGTCCCATTGTAATATCTTTACGATCTAAAGAAAATACAGGGTGCCCAAAAAAATCAGTCCCAACTCTTTTAACTGCTAAACGGCTGCAGCTATAGTGATAAAAATGGTATGTAAGTATAGCAAAGTGGCCATGCAGTAGAAGGTTAAACCGCTTGCAGCGCCACCTGGTGGAAAATAGAAGAGTTAGTGTTCCTATCTCGAAAACGGTTCAAAAGAAAAAGTGAATTACAAAGCTGAAGAGTATCACCGATTTAGTACAAAAAGATAGTTTAGACATTCATGCTAACGTTCCTATCTCGGAAACGGTTCAAGACAGGGGGAAAAAGTGGTTGCTGTGAAGGCACAATTTACAGTTCCATTTTCTGCCAATTTTCTTTCATTTTTAGTTCTTCTAATAGTAGTTCCTTTTTGGAGTCGGTTCTATTTTTTTACAAAAAGATTTTATTAATTTTTATTTTTACAATTCAACGAACAATTAGAAAATTAGCTGAATAATAATTTTAACGTAAAAAATAATTTCTAAAATATCACTAGGCTTCCCGCAAGATAAGTTATTTTGATTTTGACTACATGATTAGAAGCATGTTTTAGAAGATAGATTTTGATTTGGGAAGACCAGTATAAAACAACCCATGTAGTATTTTTTAGAAGTCGATTTCATATGATATTTTGCTAGCAATGGGATTTTCTTTCTCTTTTCTTTTTAATCTATTCTTTAAGATAGAAAATACAGCGTTTATTAAAAAGATTAAATGGAATACATGTGTAAATTATTTCATGAAACGTAAAAATAGATTTCAATTAAAATTAAATAGAAAGTTTTAAAATATAAGTGATTACTACATCACACATATAACTGAAATTAATTACGGATTTGCAACCTGCAAAACGTAAAACCTAAACGTATTTAGCTTTCCAGATGAATGTCACGATATTAATAAAATAAAACTGAGATATATTTCTACTACTCGCAATTAAAGCTTAGAGGTAAGTACTTAATGGTGATGAACTTTCACATATTAATTTTGCTTACTTTTCTTATTTCAGAGATTTATATTGTTTGATTATATTTTCTGAATTTTGCAAAGCTACCCAATCAAAATTAATTGATGGATAGAATAAGATGTAGGGCAAATTATATGAGTTATAAATGTAATATTAAGTTTTAATTACATTTTTTCTTGAAGCTACAATTTAAAAAAACAAATCTGTCAACAGAGAAAAAACAGGCGAGAAAGAGTTGGAATATATATATATATATATATATATATATGATGAAATCTCTAAAATCAAAGAGAAAAATATTTGTTTATTATTTCTGGATATATCATCTACAGCTACACTGATGTAAAATCAAAATACCAATTTTTAAAAATTACTGTAAGCCATTAAAACAAATAAAATAAACATAATATTAGTGTGATATTTAAGAAGTTGTACACCGTATTATTATAAAGGTGCGCTGGAAGAGATTAAGTATAAGACAAAAATCTGGGCATCTGAGATATTTACATTAATTTAACATTTCCTTTAAGCCTGCTTGCGTATGACAGTTAAAACACATTACTGTTGATTATGTAAACTTTACATAGTAAAAAATGTATATATATAAAAAAAAAATCTGTCAAAGACAGAATTTAATTAGTACAACAGGACTAATTTGTATATTATAATCCTATTAAAAAAATAGTTTTTGAATATACGTTGGCTATATCCAGAAGACATAGCCCACAAATATTCAGAAGCCATCATCAATACATATTAAAAGAAAACAGTCAACATACATTCAGAAGCCATCATCAACAGATATTAAGAGGAAACAGCCAACAAATATTCAGAAACCATAATCAATATACATCCTGAAGATATATATTGGTTATTTCTTCTGAATATTTGTTCTGAATATGGCTTCTGTATCGCCAACAAATATTCAGAAGATATTGCCAACAAATGTTATGAAGTCATCATCAATATATATCCAGAAGGTATCGCCAGCAATTACTCAAAAGCCAACATCAGCACTTATTCAGAAGATATAGCCAACAAATATTCAGAAACCATCCAATTTATGAATGATGGTGGTCTTGGATACTGAAATCGGCAATTGATTTTTACATACAATTAAGGATGAGTTTTTCACCTATAAGTAGGCTTTGAAAAATGTAAAAGTTTTTACAAATTTAACATTATATTTTAAGATAGTTTAAGAAATTAAATGGTAAAATTGGATATTGGCGGGCACCTTGGCAAATTCAAGGTGTAATACAATAAATGGCGACAACGAAAAATCGCTGTTCGAAAGAAAAAGTCCTATCGTAATAAAAAACTGGTACAATAAATTATTTTTACAATTGTTTTTAAATAAAAGTAAAATACTTGAATAACATACATAATTTTTTTAAAAATCTGAATATATTTATGGACGATGGGAACGGGTCGATGGACAGCTGGACAGACATATACACAAATTTAAATCATATTCACAGTTAAAAAAAAACATTTAGAAAGTGTTAAAAACGTTAAATATTAGCGAAAATGCAATTCCAGCCATTTTCCTTTAATGTAAATGAATATTTTTGGGTGGCCTTGTAAATCTAATGATAATCATGGATATTCTACGGAAAGCATTCTTTTATGCATATGAATAACATATTTTAATTTCATCAAGATTTGTGCAAAGCAAAGTTATTAAAATTTGATTTAAAGAAATATCTCTTATAGAACACAATTTTTTGGAATACTTTCTGGTGTCCTTGTATACAAATCATTGGTAGTATTTACTCCATTTTCAATGAAGAACATCCGATAGTGAACATGAATAACATATTTCCATTTTATTAAGATTTGTGTAAAGTAAAGGTACTAAAATATGGTTTATAGAAATACTTCTCATTAAACACAATGCTTTGGAATACTTTCGGGTGTACCTGTACACAAACCAGCAGAAGTATTCACTCCATTTTCATAACTTTTTTTCCCACATCTCTTTTTAACACTTTCCAACAAGGTTGAAAAATGTTAAAAAGAGGTGTGGAAAGAAAAGTTACCAAAAACATTTGAAAATATCTTTTTTTATTTTATTATTATTTTTTTAATATGAGACCAACATAAGTCTCCTACTTTACTGCTCAAAGTATGTACCTGTTCATTAAAGTTAGATTTAAATTAAAGGTGAGAGTTTGAGGTGGGGACGGGGTATTCTCAGACGAGTCCTCAATTCTCCATGGAATTATAATCGCGGACTGCTAATAAGAATATTGTCTTTTAATTAATTAGTCTTGGGATCTTTTTCAAATTTAAAAATTACTGAAAACTTTAATAACCAGCATTAACCTTAAATTTTTTTAAAGAATTAAAGGACTATAACTATTCAAATTAAATGTACGAAGACTTCTCAAAACTGTGTATATTTTATTAAATTAATAAGGCAGGTAAAAAAGTGGTTCAATCGTCAATATTTGAAAATCTTCCTGAGGTCGCATTACTTTAAAAACATTTGTTCTGTAGTAAATTACTCCGTCATAATTTCCATTAGTAACTTTTAATTTACTTCTCTCCTTTTCGGACAAAAAAGTGGTTTTATTATTATTATTGAGAGAATATCACTCTTTTATCTAATAGAATTGTTATCTTTAAAGCGGAATGTTATTAATTTGCAATTTCTTTACCCGTATGCTTTCACTTTTATCTCGATCAACCTGATGAAATGCGCTTCAACACTCCCGTTTCTCCAGTTTCTATACACGTGATCTCCAGTCATAAACACGAGGCACCATCAAAAGGTTTCGCTCTCCAGACAACACAAAATACGCGCGAACTTTCTCCTGTTATTTTTAGAGAAACAGTGACACGAAATTTTAGTTTTCCATCGTCGCGCGCCCTCTGCCGTACGTCTCAGTAGGCAACTGGGAGTCATTGGCCTGCATTTCCACACAGTTTAAGATATAGCTACTGAAAATTTTATTTAGGAAATGGTTTCCCGGAAGTTGAATATCGCCACACTGGAAATTGTTTCCGGGTTTCGGTGAGTGTTGATTTTTTATTGTTTTGTTGTAGAATACTCTGAGAGTAGTTTTGAATTCTGTAAAAGAACGTAAAGGAAGAGTGAGAAAGAGTGTTATAGAGAAGTCACTCCAGGTAGAAAAAAAAAAAAATGTAGGGCACTATGTAATTGCGTCGTTGTTTGTGATTTTCGCCGGTGTGTCGTCAGATTAAAGAGATTATATTAATTAACTGTGGAATTTAATTAAATAAGAGGTGGCTTCCTGATTTGTTTATAATGTTTTATTAAAAAGGAAGCATATAAATAAAAACAAAAGTTTTTCTTATGAGAATATTTCATGATATTAAAATGTAAACAAAGTCATTGAAATTACCGATTGCTATTTATTTCTTTTTTTAAATCTCAGTTTAACTGTAA
Organism: Salticus scenicus; assembly: GCA_963930645.1. Taxonomy (NCBI): domain Eukaryota; kingdom Metazoa; phylum Arthropoda; class Arachnida; order Araneae; family Salticidae; genus Salticus; species Salticus scenicus. The sequence goes on from OZ005648.1 coordinate 231,738,431, forward strand.
GTTGTACATATATATACACGGAATAATTTAAAAATAAAAATTACATGGATATCGATTTATAATTTTTAAATGAACGTTAGAAAGCGCTATATAAGGAACTACGCATTATGTTTTCGAATGTTGTTGGGATTTTCTTCTGGAACTTTGACTGCGCATCTGACAATCCTTTCTCTATGATTCTTTGATGGCATATATTTATATCCAATTTTATTGTTTTTTTATGCATGTTGTATAGATATTTTTATACCGGATGTCATAAAAATTATCGTATTGCTTTATGTTGATAAAAATATTTTATTTTTATCTATTTTAATATTTAAGAAATTTATTTATAGATAAGCTTATTTAGGATTTAAAAATTAATTCAAATAAAAGAAATTAAATTGTTATTGCAACTCCCTGTTATAGTATTACACATATTGATTTGAAAATACTGTAAATGAGTTTTATTTTTAATCAATTTTATAGTCATAATAATTATTTTTAAACACTTTCTTAATGTTAATTTTGTAATATATTGTGATATATTTCTAAAAATTAAGAAGTTATTAAATCAGTGCATTTGAGCTATCGTCTGATTTAATGATTTAATATTTTTTAATATTTTTTAACGAAAAAACGTTCTGATTTAAATTAAATCAGTATGGTAATAAAACTGATAATGTAAATCTAGATTGTATATATTAGGTGTACTGAAAAGTTTTGTTGCATTGAATTGAAAAACTAACACTGGAAATTTTTCCTGGACAACATTTATAAACGTTTGAAGAAGATATTTTTAAAAATATAATATATGTATTCTTAAACAAAAACTTCCGGTTTCATTTTACTAGTTGAAAACGACAGTGTACTTTCTGGTACATCTAAAAAAAAAAAAAAAAAATCATACATTAAGCCCAACTAAAAATGTGCAAAGTCTTTTTTTTTGTAATTAAGTACTATTCGAAACAATGTTCGAAAAATATAAAAATTATTTAAAAAGAAAGACAAGCACTTCATTCTTAAATATTTACTTTTATCTTATTTATTTTAATATAATAATTTAAATTAGTAGTTTACTATTGGGAAAAAAAAGAAACAATTGTTTTAAACAATGACTTGAAATAATTTAATATCGCTTAATTATGTTGCCATAATATAAAATTAAACATGAAATAACATAATCGCTTAATTATGTTATTTCATGTAAGAAAAAGTATAAATGATTAACTTTTTTTTTGGCCCCGTATAATGAATTTGATAGTTTTAAAGGTATTACTTGAATCTCTTTTTAAAATTTATTTACATTACGTAAGACATGAATAGTAAAATATTAAGTAGTTACTTATATTTTCTTTAGCAGTCAATTTATAATAATATATTTACTAATTTTGTTTAACTAATAATGATTACTAATTTTTAAACTGTTTAGTTTTTTTTTTATTATAATATTGTTTGAGCAATATGACTGTACATCTGCACAGTAAAAATGGAAAATTTATTTTTAAGCTATACTTTTTTTAAACCATTTTTATTCTTCTAATTTCTTCCCGTTAAATGTTGCATTGATGCTTTCTAATATATATATATATATATATATATATATATATATATATATAGTGTTACAATAATTGTAGAATGCGAGAAAAAGCCATCATAATCTACAAGAACCAAAAATATATATACAACCAATAATAGCTTTATTAAAGATATCGAGAAAAAAAAAATAGTCGTATGATTATCATCTTAAAAATTCATTATAACAAATAAGGAACTGGTTTAAAAATAAAGTAATAAATTACAAATTGTAATGAATATGAGCGTGAATGCATATCAGATTTTAACAAAAAGGAACAATGATAAACTTATTAAAAGTCGAAATAGTTAAAAATCCGCTCAAAGGTTGAAGTGTTTAATCACCAGAACTTCACATTCAAACACTTCAGCAAGCATAAAATGTAAAATTTCAAATTATAGTAGCCATTTTCAGCCAAATACTTACTATAGTAAGCGACGAATCTTATATGGAAAAACAAATAAATTTGAAGATCAAATTAAAAAATATCATAACAATGCATGAAAGTTACCTAAGATATAAATATAATAAATAGCATAACAATACATGAAAGTTACCTAAGATATAAATATCATAAATAGCATAACAATACATGAAAGTTACCTAAGATATAAATATAATAAATAGCATAACAATACATGAAAGTTACCTAAGATATAAATATCATAAATATCATAACAATACATGAAAGTTACCTAAGATATAAATATCATAACAATACATGAAAGTTGCCTAAGATATAAGACAGCAATGAGGAAAATATGCAACACTCTTAGTTTTTAGTTTACTGGAGAAGGTGAGTTGTAATAAGCAAATTTTGAAAAATATCTAAGGAATTAAAAAAAATATATATATATATATAATAATTTACCTTTACGATAAAACGTATTAGAACAAATTGCAATACATTATATAACTTAAATATATATTTAGTATATAACTTATGTAATATAGTCATAATATGGTTTATTTTAATTTACTACTAAATATTCTAGTATATATTTAGTAATAAATTAAGACAAAATATTTTGTCTAACTTTAACAAATTGAAGAATATATGCAAAAGTACATCGCATTAGTCATGGAACAAACTGCCCTCTGTCGTGTAAAATTATATTTATGTTTATTTATTAATACAAATTTAATTTATCATTCTTTTAAATTTAGTTCAAAAAGAAGATTATTGATTTTAGATTGCTTTCGTACCTAAATAATGTAGTTATATTAATACTGATTAATAAGTTTATTAATTACAGTATTAAAATGTGGGCAATGAAGTATGGAAGTTTTCTTATTTTTAAACCTATTATTATATGGAATTTTTATCCACAATATGATATGAAATATTTTATGTAAAGCGTATTATGGTAATTTTAATGATTTTTTGAAAATAATAATTTCAAATTTAGTTTTCTGAAAATAGTAATTTTCTGCCAAAACAAACGGAAAATTTACCTAGTCTTTAAGTTTCTCGCCAAGATCCTTCAAATTATGCAATATCAATGGCTTTCAACGTAAGGAGCTCTGCCTGTATATGGTGTTTTACGGCAATAGCTCTATCACAGCGTGGAAACTAAGTATCTTTCTGTTCCATGTGAGTCATAATCATAAAGATATTTACAAATTTGCAACAGTATATACTGTTGCTTTTTCCTCTTTGCCAAGTATAGATTTTGATTTTGGTTCTAATACAGCCACTAAAGCATTTAAGATCAAGTAAAACTTTTTACAGCTAGGCTTTCTTCCCCACCCATCCGTTTAATAAATATTTTTTAATTAAGATTAAAAACTATTAAAAGTTTAAAATTAGAAAACATTTCACGTGTATATATAATATATAAAAGGTAACAATAATAAACCAGTTTAAAACACGTAGATACAATATTTTTATTAAAAACGACACAAAACTTTTCGCCATTATAACAATAGCATCATCAGGTGTAATTGCGTTACATAGAACCAGCAATATATAAACAAAAGAAGTTCAAACGGTTTATAGTTACGGTTACAATAAATTTTTTTAAAAAATTACGGTTACAATATTTTTCTTTCTTTCTTTTTTTTTTTTTTTTTGTAACGCTGGGTATAGTAAAAACACTGTTTTAAAAATAATCAATGGGGTCAAAAATAAAATCTATAATAATACTAGTATTGTCCATAATCCTAAAATTAAATATACCAATAGTCTACCTTTCTGTAATGAATTTAAAAATTTTAAGCATTTTATTTTACGTAAATTTAATCTATGCATTCCTCTCTCCTCCCCCTGTACTATTAAAAACTTAGTTGTCAATGACAGAGATATCAACAGACCTACTGGAGGGGTTTATAAAATCCCTATCAAATATAATGATGAACTGTTTTACTACATTGGGCAAACACGTCGCACACTTAAAGCAAGAATTACTGAACACATACGTAATGTTAAAGAGAAAAAAAGTTCAATTCTAGTAGACTTTCTTTACGAGCATCCTGAAGCTATTCCTCTGTGGACCCAGTCCGAAGTTATTTCAGCCCCTCGCGACTTTCAAGACCTGCTAATGACAGAATCAGTGAATATTATCAAGTACAATAAAGTTATTAACTCCAAGGATGCTGCATCACTTCATAAAATTTGGCACGCGTTGTGCTCATAGAGAAAAATACTGAAAATGATATTGAAATGAGAATTTTTTTATTGTAACCGTAATTTTTAAAAAATTTTTATTGTAACCGTAACTATAAACCGTTTGAACTTCTCTTGTTTATATATTGATGGCTCTATGTAACGCAATTACACCTGATGATGCTATTGTTATAATAGCGAAAAGCTTTGTGTCGTTTTTATTAAAAATATTGTATCTACGTGTTTTAAAGTGGTTTGTTACCTTTTATATAATAAATATTTTTTAATTTGTTTTATGTTATAGGAAGAATGGTAGTCATGACTTAACATTTTCCTGTTTCCTTTTCTACTATGAATTATTGATTAAAAATTAAGATTGCTTTTTTACTTGAACAATCAATTTTGCTAAAAACTATAATATATATCAAATTACAATTTAATGATAATGAATGTGTAAAAGTGTGTTTATGATATTTAGAGAAATGCTGCTGCGATGGCATTATCAAGTCTTAAGTATGTCAGATGAGTGTGTATATTTTGGGAAATATGCTTAAAGACTTAATTTAGAGACAATAATGGAATCTTGTGGTTTGCTGTCGCTGGGGTATATATTTTTTAACCTGAGATCAAGAGCATTAAGCACGTGGAGGTTCGAGAATATGTGGCTGTACGGTGGAAGGCGAAATGTTAGGTTATATTTAGAGACTGTCAGCGGGGAGATGCGGTTTTCCTCTTGTTATGAAGGGGTATGTTACTACATGCGTTTCACTATAAAAGAAAACACCACCTGAGTCATGGATGCTATTTTGAATGTAATTAGTAAACGATTTAAAAACAATTTTGTTTGATGATTAACGCTAAACTTTTATTGATATTGAATGTTAGTTAAGTGTTATGTAAAATGTAGCTGTCTGAATAAAATAAATACAAAACAGTAATCAGTTCATTAAGAAGTTCATTGATTGTGATGTAAAATCTAGCGTTTTATTTAAGAATATAAAGTTTTAAAATTTTATTTTAAAAAAAAATAATTTTTTATATTGTAAAATCTAGCAGTTTATTTTATATTTTATTTATTTATATATTTTTTAATGTACTCCAACAATGATTTTAACTTTGAAATAATTAACTATTCTTATTTATAGAAGAAAAAAAAATGTGTTAATAATTACAAAATTTGTATAGTTTTTTTTTTTTTAATTATTATTATTATTATATTACTAACTTAATTTTCATTATTTTAATACGGTTACTCGATTTCTAAATTTTAAGCTTCCTATTGTTTTAATGTTCCCTTGAGAGAAAAATGTTAAACGTTTTAAAGCCTGAAAGGTCGGGGGTTTGTGATTGTGAACACAAGGAACAAAGATAAGCCTTTTTAGATTTTAAATAGACTAATTAAAACTTATGGGAATTTTTATGGTTAAAAAATAAGCGATATTTCACTAATTGACTTACAGGTGTATTTTAATAATAATAATAATAATAATAATAATAATAATAATAATAATCGAGGGTAGATTATTTATTTATTTTATTTTATTTATTTATTTATTGTGAGGCAACAAGTGATTGTCAACATTCTCTTTAAATCACATTAATCCCAGCATCATTCATTATCTTCAATTTAAATCCTTATCCTGATATTAAGGAATAAAATAAAAATTTTATTGATTTTCATTTTCAACAATGTTCAGAAAAATCTAAACGAGCATTTTAAATTGAAAACTTCTGTGGGCGCTCTACATACATTTCTTCCTTCAGAAGTGAATTCTACTAATGCTCTGCTAATACAATTTTACGTTTAATGTCTTATTTATTTATGTAACGAAAACAATAGACATTTTATTTTATTTTATTATTTTTATTATTATTTATTATTATTTATTATTATTATTTTTTTTTTCATTAAAGGAATATTATATTTCCACGTGAATAATAAAATTCAAATAAAACTTTACCAAAAATTTAATTTGTATGTCCGAAAAATTCTAGTAAAATGTCCTGATGCATTTAAAAAAATATTTTTTATACCGTTAGTGGCGTTAGTAGTTTATGGTGCAATTAGGGATTTTCTTTATATATTTTTAAATATATATATAGTTTTTTAAAAGTTATGTTCAATTATTAACACAGAAATGCTGAGAACTATAGCAGTTTCACTATTTATACAATCTGTTTAAAAATGTAATATAATTGTACCAATTATTGAAACTGAAATCGTTAATTTCTCTACGTACATGTCTTTCTTTACAGTACATTCATTTGATCTCATATATATATATATATATATATATATATATATATATATATATATATATATATATATATGTATATATATATATATTTAAGTATCATTTTAGCATTACTCATTACCATTTTAGCAACCTTAAAAGCAAACAAATATTTGACATAGACTCATAAGTTAGTCTCCAAAACCTGCATTACAAGCTATGAGTAGAAATATTTGAAAATTTAATTTCAATTGTATTATGGATTTTTTTTTTTCATTTATTAAATGTTAGTACAATGCATAAATCATATACACTGTATTGAACAGGGAGCAGCCTCCGCTCATCGCTATTAGAGCTATGTTGAGCAATTCAATGTCGAGACAAAGGGGACTATTTCGAGGTTTATTGAAAAAAATATAATAATAATCATACAAAGTTTCGCCAGGCTTCTATCCCAAGACCGACAAAAGGCGAGAAAGGTTAAAATAATAATTGAGAGAAAAGTTCTTGGTTTGAATTAATTCTGGTCGATAATGTTCATTTAGAGTTCATGAGGTAAACAGCTGAAACATATATATACAGTGTATTGAAAACATATTACTACTTAAAAACAGGCGAATATGTTGCTATTTATTTGGTGCAATTGATAGGAGTGAATTTAAATTTATGTTATGCCCATCACCATGCAGATGATTTGGCACTATTGCTTAGAAGTACATATATCGCACTATTTACACTCACACACACACACACACACACACACACACACACACACACACACACACACACACACACACACATATATATATAATGTAAAAATTTAAAATAAATGCAGCAAAAAAAAAAAAAAAAAAAAAAAAAAAAAAAAAAAGGAAAGCAGAAGGAAAATAATAATTAATCCCAAAAACATTGAGGGGGCGTCCCTCAATACAAGATGGAAACAAAAAGATGTTACAATGCTACTAGTAAAAAACAAAAGGTAGCTTAGCTCCCTGCATCTTATCAGAGAAAAAAATCCAACTACAGTTTAGAATACAAAAATGAAAAATTAGATTCAAAGGATCTTTTTTTTTTTATTTACCATAATTTATATAAATATAAAAACTTATAAATAGATAGTAAAAACAAACTTACCAAAAAATGAACTATTCAATATCTCGAATTAAAAAACGTTACCAAGGAGAAACACTAAACACCAAAATATAAACAACTATGAAACATATATTCTTTTATATATTCTTTATATATTCTTTGTAATAATATATATTCTTTTTAATAATAATTAAATTGTAAGTTTTACGTAGTTGCATTTGCGCTTATTTTGTACAATTCTATATAGCTTTTATAATAAATTTATGATTTTGAGGCTTCCTCCCCCTCCCCTTTTTAAAAAATTATTGTGAAATTAAATGGTTATTTGTCTTACATTATAACTGTCAGCCGTAACTGATAAGGAGACAGTGGACTTAAAAAAAAAAAAAAAATCGACAATTATAAATCTATTACTGCAAAAACTTAGTTTCAAGTAGTTTTATGTAGAGATGAGACATTCTCTTTTAAAATTAACATTCACATTATAATTAATTAAGATATTAATTAAAATTATTAATTAATTTCAAAATTTCAAAATGCTTGTTAATTTTTGGCTTAGACTTCCAAAAAATTTTTTACAGGTAATTTTTTAAGATCTAAGCAAAAGTTAGTTGAAAATTTTTATTTACAATCATAATTATGCGAAAAAAAAAAAGATTTTAATTTTTCTTCGAAGAGTATTAATTAAATTATTTTTATTTCAAAATATTAAAGTTTATAATAACAAAAAGTTGAAAATTGTAACTAAGTCTTTTGCTTAGATCTATCGAAAAAAAAAAAAAAAAAACAAAAAAAAAAAACAAAAAAAAAAAAAAAAACAAACATTAAATAAAGTTTTTTAATGATTCAACAAATGATGAGACATATGGAACATGTTAAGCTTGACACAACCACGTAAAAATTAATTTTGAGAAAATTATGTTTAAAAATTTCTTATTATATCCAATTCAATATTTATTTACAAGTCTGTAATTATAAAATTACGTATTAATCTTACGTAGAGTTAGATATAAACCTGGAGTGTAAACGCTTATAACTCTACTTAGAAAGATGGGAGTTGAAAAATTCTTGTTTCATATTTTAGTAAAATTGAAATATTGAGTTTTTAGTCTAATTTTGCTTATTAAAAGTCCAATCTTATTGCTTATTGAAAGTTTTGTAGTTGTTTACCTTTTGGTACTTAGTGTTTTTCCCTGTTAACGTTTTTTTTCTCGAAATATTGATTAGTACGTTTTTTGCTAAGTTTGTTTTTACCATCTTTTTATAAGTTTTTATATTTATATAAATTAAAATTTATGTAAATATAAAAACTTATACATAAAAATTTTATTCTTACATAAATTATGTATTTAAAAAAAAAATCTTTGTTTGTACCTAACTAATTTTTCAGTTTCGTATTCTGAACTGCAGTGGTTGAATTCGTTTCTTTTGGTAAGATGTGGAAGGCTAAGCTACTTTTTCTTTTCACTAATAGATCTTGAAACATCTTACTGTTTCCACCCTGCATTGACGAGTTTCCCTGATGATGTCCTCAATCTTTTTGGATTACTTATTATTTTCTGTCTGCTTCCATTTTTAAGTTTTTTTTTTTTTTTTTTTTTCCTGCATTCATTTTCAATTTGTTTTACATTGAAATTTTGTTTACACATCTTCTATTTTGTTGCCTTTTCTTGCACGTTAAGTATGCGAATTTTTTTGTCTTTATATTACTTATTTTAGTAATTTATATATGCTGCAAGAGAAATGTTACAATATTGAAAGGAGATACTTAGTTTATCTGTTGATAAAGAAGATCGTACTGTTAACACGTACCTCTCACACTGAGTAAATAATATACTTTTTGTATTCTATGATCATCACAGCTACGTTGATACAACTCGTTTTCCACGTCATACGATGCCATTAAAAGTTACGGAATTCGCATTTCGGACACATGGCATTCACGCTTTAGTTACATTTGGGTTACTATGCTATTTGGGTTATATTTATTTATTTGCTTTGTTCAGAAAGTTGTGTTAATAAAGATATTATATATTGATTTTAATAAATACTCGAACTTACCCATTGTGAGTATTATAATTGAATTTATTTCACCTCTACCCAGTAGAAATTGTGCTATTATATACATATTTTACATATTATTATGAGATACTGATAATTATTTAATGTGATTAGTAACTGTACGATACTTAATATATATAATATTGGTAGTGCTACGCGTCTCATTGCTTGCATAACTTGCAGCGTAATGCTACAATATAGACGCAAAGTTTTATCCAAAAAATAGCGCATAGAAGTGATTATCTGTTTTAAAGTAATCAAAATCAACATTGAATTGGTTTAATTTTTCATAATTAGTGTTTAAACCCTTATAGAATAGTTTTAATTCAGTGGGTGCTATTGTATGTGTTAAAACATAAAACTGACATGAAATATAAATTAATATTCATTAAAATGAATAATTAAATGTTTACCTTTTTATAGGATAGATTTAGAAACTCGTGCATAATAAATAATGCATCATTTGTTTGTTAAATAATCTGTCAACAATCTTTAAAAAGATGTTGATATTTATCACGATATGTACGTTTTGGTTTTGATTATGGATGGTTCTATGGTCTATGATGCAACTTTAGTTCCCCATCATACTATAGGTATGGGAACTTAGGTAATCGTGAAAATTTCGACCTCGGTCTTTTAGTCTATTTACATGATATCTCATGAACAAATGATCGCAGAGAGATGAGACCAGTTTTAAAATACTACTTTCGATACTGGCAAGAACCCTATTCATTTACAACATTCGAATTAAAAAACTTCGTAAGTTATTAGAAATTTACGATTTTCTTAACATGGGAGAATAGGACAAAATTTCACATAAACGTGCATTAAATGGAAGCTTTTTACTGTAAAAATGTCAGACCAGTTTTAAAATATCAGTTTTGATGCCGGAATGAACATCAGTGTAACTATAAATATGCTACTTTGAAAATTTCGCAAGTTATTGGAAATTTACTTATTTCTTAACATGGTAGTATAGGGCAAAATTTCCCATAAACGTCAATTTTGAGAGATATTTTCATCGTAAAGATGTCAGACTACTTTTGAAATATTATTTAGGATACTGGCATAAATATCACTGACTATGAATTTTCCAATATAAAAATTTCGTAAGTTATTAGAAATATACGAATTTCTTAACATGGCAGAATAGGTCAAAATTTCACACAAGCGTCAATCTTGCGGGATATTTTGATCGTAAAGGTGTTAGACCACTTTTGAAATATTATTTAGGATACTGACATGAATAGCATAGAGTATGAATTTTCTAATTTAAGAAATTCGTAAGTTATTTGCAATTTACGATCCTCTTAAAATGACAGAAGAATACAAAACTGAGCATAAACGGCCATTTTCAGGATCATAAATATATCAGACAACTTCAAAATAACATTTATGATACTTGTATGAACATGACTGATTACAAATTTTCTAATAGGAAATTTTCGTAAGTTATTCGTTATTTAAGATTTTATCAACATAACAAAATTGAAAATTTCCCATATAAATATGCATTTTGAGTATTGTTGCATTGGAAATAGTAGCATGAAAACTAAACTACGAAATTTACCCTAATAAAACAAATTAATAGTTTAGAATACAATAAATATATCGAAGTGAACGGTGGATAGCCTGTTAGGCGGGGATTTCATTCTGTCACTGTGTCAAGCCTTTTTTCAAATTCATTTATCTTATTATAAATATTACAAAAAGAAAAATTTAAAACCTACATATTATTATTATTATTTTAATTAAAAAAATTAAATAATTATTATTTATTCAAATTTTCAAATTTTTAATTTAATTATAAAAGAAAGTAAAAATAAATAAAAGTTTTGATTAAATAAATGTTTAAAAAAAATAATAATAATCCCTTACTATATCAAGTATGCCACTGGAGCGTTGATTGCTTTGCGAAATAACTTGTACTGAAGAGTTACTGAAATTTTAAAGTTTTTTTTTTTTTTTCCTCAAGATTGCTTGGCTAGTGTACGCTACTGCTTTAGTATGTTGTGACCTTCATAGTATATTGCAGTTCTGCGCAATTTAGTCCCGATCTGAATTTTTCATGTCGTGATCTCTCGTTGTAAGTAATTTTAGAAGTAAAATTATTATTATTATTATTATTATTATTATTTTCGAAGACACTTAGACTCATTAATCACATCTCTTAATAAGAGTGTTTATTTATGTTTCAGTTTTGTTATTATTTACTTTCTTATAAAAAAGAAAAAGGTGTGATTCAGTTGTATTTATTGTTAAATCTGCATCACTCCTACGACACAAAGTATAATTAATTGCTATTCTCTTTTTGATGCAATTTTCGTCGCTTTAAATGCTAATACAAACTCTGATTTATTGACGTGACCCACGCTTTCACGGTCAATATATTATAAATTATTCATCTTGAATTGATGGCAATTTATTAAATGTTTAACATTTAATAAATTGCTAGCATTTGAACTTTCAATGGGTAAAAGTATAAACAATAAATATTTCAATATTTGAGATTCAAATTATTCAATTTGAAATAGCAATTATTCATGTTAGTTTGCGATTATTTATATTAGTTGCGATTATATGTATTCATATTAGTTGCTTACACAACTTTAAATCAACCCAGTTCAAAGCAAAAGTTAGATTTATCATTACTATTATTATTTGTCAACGTTTTATATAAATAGATTACAAATGTGTGTTTTACAGTAATTAATAAAACAAGTAAAAAAATAAAATAAAAATAAAAAAATCGAATTCTTTAATAAATACCCTAAAAAGTGAAAAATAAGAAAATTTTTTAAAAACTGCGTCAATTTAAACAAAAAAAAAAAAAAAAAAAAGAAAGAAAAGAAAAGAAAAGAAAAGAAAAGAAAAAAGAATAAAGAAAATAAAATTTGAAAAGCACTTAAAGTTGAGCAGTTTTTTTTTTTTTTTTTTTTTTTCAGTAGTAAATTTTTCCTTTGTTAACTTTGAATGCGTTTCAAATTTTATTTTTCTTCAAACTGAACGGTATTTTCCAAAATTTTCCACTTTTTAGAGCATCCCTATAAAAGCATTCTATTTATTTATTTATTTACTTATTATTTTCTCCTTTTTTTAATTATTATTTTTAGTTATATAGAAAACTCAATTTTCTACACAATTAAAAAGCTAATATTTTCTGCATAAATAAAAAAGCTTTGAGAATTCTAATGTTTGGTTTAGTGTGTATAATTCAGGTTCTTGAAATTAAAAATTGAACAGAATTTTCCAGAAGATTTTAGGAAACGTCTAGAAACTCCATGGAAAAGTCTGGAACCAACATGAAAACGTGTACAAACTTCATGCAACCTTCTGAAACTTCAAAAAACCTTTCAGAAAATTCATGGAAATTTCGTGAAAACAGCTAGAGAATACATGGAATTTTCCAGAAACTCTCAAAATCATCGCAGACTTTCGGGCCTAGCTCTCAAGATCACCATTAAATGAAAAAATGCAAAAAGGTCTTTGTTTCCAAAAAGTTTGATGGTTTGGATTGAGATTAGGGCTAACGGAAAGACTCAACTGTTTTTTATTGAAGAAAACGTAAAAATTAATGGAAAAGTTTATCAAAAAGAGGTTTTAGAGAAATCTGTACTTCCATAGAAGTAAAATCACCTGGCTATGATCTTTCAGCAAGTTTGTGCTCTGGCCCATGGAATCGCATCAACGCTTGCTTTAATGGATGTCAAAGTGAAAAGGTATCTGACCAAAAATCTGTGTCCTTCAAACAGCTCTGATTTGTCTCCAATGCATTTTTCGGTGCGTGTGTTCTTAGAACAACTGAAAACACGAAAATCGTACAATTGGATAAACTCAAGAAAGTCCTGAGCAAAATATGGGATGATAACAGGAGAATTGGCGTTGGAATATTAAAACCCGAATAAACTACTACGTCAGAAACGCCAAAGAAAAATATTTGAGATGCATACAGCTGTTTCGGTAGCCTTACGTAGCCTAGTGCTTTACGAGCACTTCTCCAGTTTGAGAATTCTTTTTGCACTTAAGACGGTACGCTTAACGCTACCGAAACAGCTGTATGCATCTCAAATATTTTTCTATGACGTTTCTGACGTAGTAGTTTATTCGGGTTTAAAAATATGGGATGATTTAGATCCAGACTGCTTGCGGTGCACTGTCACTAACTTCCGAAAAGAATGACAGCTTGCATCAAAGCCAATGACCACCATTTCGAAAACTCATAGTAAAAAATAATTGTTAGACATTACTTGCTGCAAAAATAAAAGCTTTAACTTTGTTTGCCATTTCTCTAATTGTTTATTATCAAATACGTTTTCCGGATACTTAATAGCCACCCTGCATATATATATGTTGAAAAGTTGTGGAAAACGCAAGTTAACAGTAAATTTATCATATTATGTTTAACTTACATAAATTTTTTGCGAGAAACATGCTATAGTTTTGTAGAAATTTTAAATTATGGCGTAAATTTAGTTGTAAAGCGTCTGTTGTAATTAATTTTACTTCTTAAAAATGCTTTCTAGACATATATAGAATAATATGGGTTTGAAATGGAAGCCTAAAAAATGATGTCTAGACAGTATTAAATTATCAAGAGTGAGAAACTGACGCTTATATATTTAAAATAAAAGGAACAAAATATGTTTGTTAATAGATTTTTTTTTTTTTTAAGATTGTTTAACGTACGGCAGACTAGACGATGAAAACCAATTTGTCTTAGAACTGCAGTTTAATTAAAATTACACAAACGTTTAAAAAACAACAACAATATATATATATATATATATATATATATATATATATATATATATAATGAAATAACGAAAATCCATCTTCTTTCTCTTAAACTAGCTTTTTAATTTCAAGTGAGACACACCTTTCAAAATGTGTTTTAGTTCTTTTAAATATATAAGTAAAGTGTGAATGAACTTTGCAATAAATTATATTTACAGAGCTTATTAGGCTCATTCATATGCAGTTGTCTTAACATTTTTTTAAAGGAAAAAACGAACTTTTTTCTTTTAGGCGCATTAAAAAAAAAAAGAAGAGGGGTATACAATTTTTTACCTTAATTAAATTATTAATCCAAGATAAAGTATTGAAACAACTACATGAACATTTTTAAAAGTTATTTAATTACACTTTAACTTGAAAAAAAAAATAGTAATTTATTTTGCTTCGTGTGAAGCTTTACAAAAGCATACTTATTATGCATTTAGGAAAGTTAGGTCATAATTTCATTATTAAAACGCATATAAATAATTTTTTTGTTTTGTTTAATCACCATTAAGTTTTAATTAACCAGTTTTCTTCCCTCTTCCTCCTGTTTTTTTTTTTTTTTTTGAAGAAGAACATATTCAAGTATGCACAAAAACTTTTGTCTTAAAGATTTTTTTTTTTTAATTTTTTTAGTTAGGAATTTCCTCAATACTGAGGTTTCCTTTCAACCAAAACCAGCTTTTAGTGGTTTTGTAGCAAGTTGGATTTTTACATAAAAAGGGGAGCTGGCCCTATGTGATAACCCCCAACCTGGAGGACCTGGGTGTTACTTTTAGTCAGACACCAACCCCCAGACCTGTCCGGCTTGGGAGATCCGTATTCTAAATTAAATTTATAAATGCATTTCTGGCCATTTTAAGTATGTAGTGTATTATTAGATAACTACATTGTAAGGAATTTTCTTATTGATTAGTTACACTCACTACAGATAATAATATTATTATTAATAATAAATAAATAAATTATTATAAATAAGTAAATTATTATAAATAAATAAATTATTATGACAACGGTATCATTTAACGTTTACAATATCATTGTAAAAGGGGCTTTACTCAAGGATATTTTAGTTTGTAATGTATTTTTCAAGGTAAAGTTTAATAAAATATATTTAGGGTGAATAATGACTACTCTAAAAATAAACGATTAAATAAAAATAAACACAAATGCAAGCAGAAAGTTTTATGGGCTCATACTTATTGCAAAGATATATATACACTCCTTCTCATATTTATAAGGACACTTTATGTTTTGAAATAACTAATGTAAAAATAATTGTGAACAAGATTATACTAAGTGCACTTAATATCTAGTATTCTAAAAACCAAAACTGTTATATTTTTTTATGTGAAACAAAATTAATAAAAAATAGTGCAAAATATTTTTTTCTCCACGTTTTTAGATGTTCATAATTATAGGGACAATCAAGATTTTTTTCGTTTTATTTAACTTACTAGCGGATAAATTACAGTTGACATGCGAATTTGTTAACTACTGGGCGAGATTAATTCATATGTAAGCCTTCAAATCTTCTTGGACGGACATTACTGATAATTCTTCGAAAAAAAGAACGTTCATGTAGTGAAGTACGATAAATATGTTTTTTAAGTGGAAGGATAATTTCAAACAGCCGAATTTCTAATGAAATTTGAAGATCTAAAATTGCTGAAGGAAATCTGATCAAACGTTGAACTACTGGTTCGATAGGAGAGTGATCTAATGCAAAATCAGAGTTGTTTTACAGAGATCGAATACTTATAATTCCTCTACTGTTCTACTCATAATGTCTGCTGCTGAATTTGCTCGTAATTTTTAACGGAAGGTTGGGGTACACATTTATGCATGTTTAAAATAATTAATAATATGTTAAAATGAATAAAAAAACATGTAATAATCAATAAGCATTTAATAGGGAAAAGAACGTCTGTGTTAAAGTCGAATAAAGACTATATTAAATGGTAAAATGATGCATTTTCGGATTAAAAACATTTTATTCTTGATTAACCAAATGGTTTTAACAGTTACTGGCACGATCTGAAGATAGCAAAAGACAGAGAAGCTTTTTTAAAGGCAGATATGAATCGGGCATTTTAAAGGTGGATTTATGGTGCTCTGGGGAGCTGTTTCTACTGAAGGCAGAATAAATTTAGTAATTTTTTCTATTATTATAAACATCAAGAGAATATACGCAAATTTTAAACGGGGAATTCTCAGATTTTTATTAGATGTTGGGGGGTAATATTTTTTTAAACAAGACTTACATTTTTGCTCTACTTCTAGAGCAATAGGAAATAGTTTGAAGAAAGAAAACTTCTGTAATATTGCCTTTCCCGTGGTCTAAAAGTTGAAAAACCTTAAATTATCATATTAGAGAAGTGAATGCAAGTGGAAAGCAATTTTAAATAGTTCAAAAGTATTCAGAATATCATCTATGCTGTATGAAATGGGATTGAAACTGAATAAAAAAAATTGTATATATATATATGCCAGAGAGAATGTCTGACTGTTTCACCCTAAAAAGAGACCCCCATAAAATATTAATTTAAAGAATAACTGAAAAAAAAAATTACTAAGATTCGAGCTGTCCTTATAATTGTGAACACCTGAAAAATAATCTTTTTGACGGTATTTAAAGTTTTTTAAGATAGAAAAACGATAAAACTCTTTAAATATAGTCTATTAATGAAATTCAAATTA
Organism: Salticus scenicus; assembly: GCA_963930645.1. Lineage (NCBI taxonomy): Eukaryota > Metazoa > Arthropoda > Arachnida > Araneae > Salticidae > Salticus > Salticus scenicus. Next base: position 231,755,454 of record OZ005648.1, read on the forward strand.
ATAAAAAAATATGTTTGTTTAAATAATAGTGTTCAAAGTTTAGTTAATGTAAAAAAACGGGTGTCCTTATAATTATGAGAACCAGGGTATATATATATATATATATATATATATATATGTATGTATATATATATATATGATACAAGAAATTATTACATGTACAGTCGGCAGCAAAACTATTCGAGCGCTAGCAAAAATTCTTATATATATAAACTACACTTAATACTGTTTTGTTAAATAATTCCTTGTCTAATCAATTTCTTACATCGAATAATTTTTCTGCCGACTGTATTTGATATAAGAACTGAAAACTATCTGAATCCAATGGTAGTATTCAAACAAATGAAACACAAATAACAATAAGAAGGAACAGAAGTTACCACGGCTTAAGACGTGTGGAGCGGGTTAAAGAAGTTGTACGGGCACTCAACTTTACCCAAAACCTCTGCAAGACCATTTAATAATAATAATAATAAAATTTGAAATTTCTTCTTCTTATTATTATTAAGTGAAAAATATAATTAATAATATTTGTCAAACTATTTTATATTAACTAAATCAATTATATATATTATGAATTAAAATAATTATTGATATTTATAATTCGACTTTATTTAAATCAAATCAAACATTTATTTTATATTTTAAAATATTATCCCCTTCTATACAGCTACACTTAATGAAGACAAATCATAATCATAAAATGCTAGATAGATATTTGAAATAATTATAGGATCATCCGTAACTAAGAAGCATGATAACAGGGTGAAAAAAAAAACTTAATGGTACACACACGCCGAATGCTATCTTCCTTCTATTTTTTTTAAATATAGTTTCACACAGCAGCCTATCCAACTAACCAATCCAAACAATGCCACCCTCTGTAATCATTCAACTGCACCGGAACAGGACAATTCCGCCGAGATTTTAATCCCCTATTCCCCTCATAGGACAATTCCGCCGAGAATTTTCACCCCTCTTTTCCCACAGAGGACAACTCCGCCGCGCCATTTTCGTGAGACGAGAAGAGGGGTCTGCAGCAGTATTTCCATTTTTGGCGACGCATTGCACTATGGCGGCACATCGAGCATTATATAAGAGCCCTTCCCCCTCGCTTTGGAAAGATGAGTAAAAGTAAAATAGATTTTAACCAAATTATGAGTAAAAATTTTTACTCATAAACATGCATTTAATTTTATTTTTCATTATTATTATATGTTCTTTTATTTGACAATTATTTAATCGTATTAATAAATTCTGCTATTAATAAATTTATTTCTAATTTTCGTGTAGCACTTGAATATCATAAAATTCAAGTAAAAATTAACTTAAGAAAAATTTACATCTTAGTTTAAATTATTCCGATTAAATTTACAAAATTATTAAAGGATAAATAAGAAATAAAATTTTCTTTACTTAACATAATATTCAAATATATATTACTTAACTTATATTAACTTATATTAAATTTTCTTTACTTATTTTCTTTAATTTAATTTCTTAAATTTTTTATTCAACAGTGAGAAATAACAGTAATAATAACAGCAATAATTCTGTGCGATGAAAATCATCTCCATCTGTATATATCATGGAAAATAGTTTTAATAAATATTAATTTTATTAAATAATTTGTATGGAAAAAATGTAGTAGAAAGTTTCATGGTGGTTACAACATACTAGTTGATATTGGAGGAACATTCAGAAGATAGGTTTTAGTAACATAGCTGATTTTGTTGGGAGATCCAATCATTCCAATAGCAAAGAATACTGTCTGTATCGAAATAATATGTCAACAGTTTAATAATAATTTGGTATGTTACTCACACGGCTTACCGTACAATTTAATTCTAGAAATACTAATTGGAATCTAATTGGAATACTAACACGAATCATTTGCTTGATCTCAACGAAAACTTTAGTGCAGCTTTTCTATACGATACAGATTTAGTATATCGAGTTAGATCTTTCTGCTGTTATTTGTTCTTAGAATATGCTAATAACAGGCACATAGATCAACCGCAAAAACATGATTTTCGGATTCAGGGGACTTCACAAGTATAAATATAACAAAAACTCAATTTCAAAAATTTGATCCAAAAACAGTATTTTCTCTACTATCTTTCATGATATCTATTTTATATAGCAACTTTGTTGCCGGTATATAGCATAAAAGCTGATATGGTCTTTCCGTAAATAGAGTTAAATTGCAGTACATAGAAGTGTCGTTTTTCGTCCAATATGCATTTATAATGAATCAGCATATAGTAATAAATACACTTTTCAAAAATAAGTAATCAAGTTTCAGTTAATTAGAATGCATTACGTTTTATATAAAAAAAAAATATATATATATTTTTTTTCAATTATAGCTGACGTAAATCACCAAAAAAAAAAAAAAATAATAATAATAATAATAATTACATCATAAATAAATGAATAAATAATAAAAATAATAAAAACTAATAAATCATAAATTAAATCTTTTTTTTTTTTTTTTTTTTTTTTTTTAATTTGCCTCCATGTTCAATAGCATTAAATTACTGTTTTGCATTCGTTTAGTCAATAAGCAAAATGAAAAATCTGTAGTTGAAAATATAGGGAAGTTACATCTATACAAATTACTGTGCCTATGCTTTTTATTGAATTTTAAGAAATTGACAAATTGAACAACTTTCTTCTATAAAAATTTTTAATACAAAAGATTACGTGTATAAAATGAAAAAGTGCATAAAAATAAAGGTATTTTTGAATGCCTCTTTGAGATTCTAATAAGAGATTTTCTTTTCCCTTCAATTCTCATTAACCATAACTTTCTAACAATGCTACTTTCAATCCTCTATCCCCATAATTAATATGTTAAAAACGTACAACAAATTTCATGTTTGCGAATTAATATATAGATTATTATCATTCTTTTGTGTATTTATTTTTAACAAAAGTTGAATGCCTGAAGTTTTAGCATTCTCGCCAACTTTTATTTCGCCAAAGGTAATGCCTTCCCCCCTCATTCGGCGGAATTGTCCTATCGAGGGAAAACGGCAGGAAGGAATGCCGCAGAGTTGTCCTGCTGGGGGAAACAGCTGATAAATTTTTCGGCGGAGTTGTCCTATGCTTCGGCGGAGTTGTCCTATGCCCAACTGCACGCCCATCTTCCATCTTTTTTTTTTTTTTTTTTAATGTATATTTCAATTTTTTTTTCTTTTTTCACATATATTTATATGAATGCACATATATATACACACAATAATATATATATATATATATATATTAATGTGAACATACCACAAGAAATTGTAGGATAGATGAAGGAACAAACAAATTATTTAGGTAAACGACTATGAGTAGTACCACATACAAGTTTATTAATATTTTCATTTCCGAACTTAATTGAATATAAATTATCAATTCTAAAAAGGAAGTTTAAGATAATGTTTCGAAATACCGAAATTTATAAGCATGATTTGAAATGAGCAAGTACATTAACCTGAAAGCAAAAATCACTGCATTTATCATAAATGTCAGTAAGTATTTTATTATTTTATATTTTAAGTCAAGGAAATTAATGCAATTATTAAGAAGACAGTTTTTAATGTTTTAAATTAGTGGGATAACTAAAATTAGAGTCATCAAGATCACCATTATCATATGTAATAACTATAATATCATCAATGTATCTAAAAAAAATTGAAGTTTTTAAATTTAAAATTACGTTGATGAAAACACAGATATAGAACGGTAAGCATGCATGAACTAAATCCGCCTTGAGGCATGCCATTCTTTGATGATAAATTTGGTTGTTGTGTACTGTATAATTATTATTAATTATAAAATTAGTCAGAGTTTAAAAGTAATTTGTATCAAGTGACTTAGAAATATTTGTAATTAATACTTATTGAATAATAGATTAATTATATGATAAATGTCTGAGAGTGAAATATTATTAAATAAGTCCTGAAAATCGAAAGTTTCAATATTTTTTACATTTTTAATACTTTTTAGATGGATTTTTAATTTATAGCTGTTTTTTAAACAATGAATGTTAGCAGGGTAAGTGAATAAATTTGATTTAAAATATTTAGATATGCTTTGTTCGCTACGTTATTATAAGTATTGCAACTAATAGCACCAGTTCAGAATTTAATAGGTGTTTTATGGAACTTAGGTATTAGTGCCACATATGATGATTAAAATTTTCAATAGGGTAATTAAGAAGTTAAAAAGATTTCAGAATACGGCGATTACTAATTATGATATTACGAGAGGTGAACTCAAAATTATCATGACTTGGTATAGAGATATTTAATATTTTATGACAATGTGACTTGCATATAATGGCATAATTGTTTGGTGATTTATCAGCATAAATAATTACAAAATCTTGTTGTAGTGCTGTTATATTCTGAAATAGTTGTTTTTTATTAAAAGTGATAAGTGAAGATGGTTGTTTTTCTAAAGCAATATATAACTTATTAGGACCTAATTGTTTCCTTTGGAAGAAGTAAGCTATAGACTTGTTGTAATAAATAGATAATTTATAAATAAATAGGTCTATATCATATAAAAATTGCGTATAAATATGTGTAAGACTTGAGTTTAGAAGAAAATCTAAATTTGGTACCATATCGCATAATCTTCCATTAACATTGTTCAAATTACTAGTAGTTATGTATCTATGGTCACAGTTTGCACATATATATATATATATATATATATATATATATACGGGGTGATTATATATATATATATATATATATATATATATTATCTTGTGTTGCATGAATTTACTGGACTAATGGATTAAGACTACTAACTCACCGTTTAGGTTTAAGTGATATACGTCATTTCTCTTATGCGTAAGTACTTTAACATGTTTTTACTATTCAGTGATATTTACTTAAATGGTAATTGTGACAATAAATTTATACGTAATACATCTAATTATTAAATTCATTGTTGGTATTTTCATCTTTCTCTCATTTGCTGAGTATTGTAAAGGAATTAAATAATTTAATATATATATATATATATACGGGGTGATTATAATTGAAGTTACGATTTCAAAACGCTATAATTTTAAAACTACCCATGAGAGCGATTTGATATTTTACCAGAACGACCATGAGGCAATGAAATTTTGTTTGAGAGAAGAAAAAAGTAGTTCCAACATGTTCCTATAGATGGCGCTGTCAGGATAATGTCAGGGGGAAAGACCTAAATGGACTCATTAAACACAGGAATGTTGTTAGAGACACAATGGAATAGCAGGAAACAATAGACTTCAAGGGTTTATTACAATTTTTTTTAGCAAAAAGACAAGAATACGTGTTTACAGCGGAAACAGTCATAGTGAAAAGAGGAAAGAGGAGCTTCATTATAGCTTTTTGAAATCGTAACTTTAATTATAATCACCCTGTATATATTTTTTAAAGAAAAATCATTGCATATACATGTGTAAGTAGAATTAGATGATGAATTTTTTAAAAAACAGTTACAATTAAAGATTTTTCTGCCATGTGGAATTTGACATTTAAAAGTATATGATGTTGGTAAATATGTAAATTATTAATTAGGAGCACACAAGTTTTGTCATTAATAATAGAATTAATTTTAATTTTACTTAAAATAGGATTCGATTTAGTTTTCATGATTTAATTGTTTATAATTTTTATTTAAATTTACATGGTATTGTTTTATTTTAGTAAAATATATATTTTGTTTTACTTATCTCTAGCCAAATTCAATAAGCCTTTCATCAAATAAAGAATTATGTTCCAAATGGTATTTTAGCTAAATTCTAGACTTTGTTGGCAGAAACCTACACATAAACACACAAAAGTAAATAAATAAATATAATATCTATAGATTTCAATTCATATCTAATTTGTTTGTTTAGATGCTGAAGCTTATCTATAAAACTCTCGAAAAAGGAGTCAGATATTACTGAACAAATTCTAAGAAATCTTAAAGTTCACCAGACAGGTGTTTCAAAGGTTTCTCGAACATGGAAAACAGTAATGGAAAATAATATATTTCACAATTTCTGGCTACCGTTATAGAATAAATTTCAAAATGTTATGTTTTTTCTGTAAACAAAAAATAGGCGTTCAATTCACTAAATATATATATATATTTTAACATTTATTTGTTCAGCAAAGCTACAATAATATTTTGTGCCACATGAATATTACATCATATTATTAGCTATTATTAATGATGTAATTCAGTAACAATATTTTATACGTTTACACATAGTACGCCAATTCTAAAATAAACATTTATAGCTGAATTGTTTAAAATATTTAGTATTGTTTTGAAAAATTCAACTTTTTGTTTTCTTTTAATAAAATTATTTTTATTTGTACTATTTATTTTCAAATTACTTACCGTAATTTGAAATTCGGTCTTACCGTATACTTACTTGGATGTTATATCGAATTCGGTATATACCGAAACTTTTCAGTCTTACTGTAAGTCATTAGCTTCATTTGCTTAGATATTTCATGTAAAGCGTATGCTTTTTATTTATTTATTTTTTCTTAATGCATAATTTTTTTCTCGTTAAGGTTTTTAATACTTCAAAAATTACGAGATTTTTGAAGTATTGATATCCCGAAGCATTTGTCATACATACGCTCTGTAAAATTCAATTTACGATATCTGAAAATTCGATTGTGGTTTAAACCGTGCCCCGTATCTTCACCAACTACGAGGGTAAGGTGAAAAGTTCTTGGCCTGACAATAAAAGACTGTGATTTTCAGTTAAAAAATGATTTTACTTTTTTACATACTCTCCCTTGACTTCAACACACTTGGTCCAGTGTTTCTCTAACATCAGTATTCCTTCCCGGATGTGAGAGTCTAAAAAGCTGTGAAAATATTCATCTACGGCCCTTCTGGCATGTTCTATCATTTCTGGCGTGTAATGGTAGACCCATGTCTCATCCATGGTGACAAATCGCTGCACAGAATCGGTTGGATCCTTATTCAGTCGTCCCAATCGTTGCTGCGAATGCTGTTTGCGCATTTGCTTTTGATCGGCATTCAGCAAATGCGGCACCCATCTTGCGCAGTGCGATCGCATTCCTAATTTTTTGTGCAAGGTGTTTCGCACACTTTCTTCCGATATCCCCACAGCCTCATCTATATCACTCACCTTCACTCGCCTGTCGTCCAATACGATATCATGCACTTTTTCGATGATTTCCGGTGTGGTGGCCGTTTTTGGCCGTCCTTCAAGTGTAGTCATCTTTGAGCGACGTGCGACCAGGTTTAAAACCAACTGACCACTTTTTAAGGGTTCAGAGTCCCCGTAAATTTTTTTTTAACTTCAAATGAATTTTCTTAGGGGTTTCCATCCAAAATGAAGATTTTTATGACAGCACGATATTCAAGATTATCCATTTCAAACAAAAAGAGAAAAAAAAATCGTGTAAACAAACTATTTGAGAAGAATTTGAAACTTGTCATATGAACTAATGACACGTGCACCAAGGCAGGAAACACATATTTTTGCTGATTGGAACACCTTGTGTCAGGCCGAGAACTTTTCACCTTAACCTCGTATATCACACGATGGATTGTTTTCTCAGAAAAATGTTTCGAATAAGAAATTTCAGTGTAAACTCGTAATGTAGATGAAATATGGGGAAACATATACACCAGTAGAAAAACATCCAAGCAACACGAAGAGAAAAGTTCATTCGAATGAAATTAAAGCAAAGGCAATTTTTTAGATAACATGTTTAAATGACTAGGGCTTAAGATCACAGGTTAAAGTCTGTGCCAGTTTAAATGTGTAATAGTGGTAAATACATATATATGTGTGTGTGTGTGTGTGTGTGTGTGTGTGTGTGTGTTTGTATATTAACGTGTTAACTACCAAAATTTATATTCCTATGAATTCCGACTCAAAAAATTTAAATTTTCATATAAAACTGCAGAAAAGGTAACCCAACAGTCGTATATGAGGCAACAAACTTGAACGTTGATGTGACTCATCCACTAGTGAAAAAAAGAAAAAGAAAGGAAAGGTTAAAAAAGAAAAAGAAAAGTACCATGATTAACAGGTGGGCCACTTGGAATTTAAAGTATTAAAACTGACACTTTGATAATTACTTTGCAGCAATTTCAAGTTTAAAATCGTTATTTCATAATGAAAACAGAAAGAATGAAAAAAAAAAAAATTCATTTCTTAATTAATAATAATAAGAAAAAAAACTGGCAAAAGACTTAAGAGAGACGCACTATGCTGTTCATACCGCAAAATATATTAAAGTATTAAAGTATTTAGAATTGCCTTCACATTTAAATGTAGAATTAATAAAGTACATTAAAAAGTACTTTCGGAAAAAAAAAGATAATTGCATAAGAGTTTTTACTTCGCACTTGACTGAATGTAATTGAATTTTATAATGAACCAGCTATACCCTGCCACGCTTTACTATGGCACATTGTGGTTGCATGGATGAGAAATGAGGAACAAAACAAAGCATACGTTTCATAGAAGTTTAATTTTGCAATACTTGTGGGTATACAATATTTTTTGCTATTCCATTGTCTGCGTAGATATAACGGCTATCTGGTTTGCCGACACGAGAACACGTAAACATACAGTTGTCCATGTGAGAAGCAATCCGCATCTAAATCTAAACCACACATTTTTAAAGATTGACCTTGAGATTTATTGATTTTGACTGCAAACGCCAATCGAATTGGGAATTGCAATCTTTTAAATTTAAATGGTGTATCGGTCGGGCAAAAGCAAGACAGGTCTTGCTTTTGCCTCCAAGGCAGTAGCACGTGTTTTTTGCACCTGATGAAGGAAGGCTACGTCCTTTAGAAACCGGTTGTGCTGGCTTTAAATTTATGGTGTGTGAAGAAGTCTTATTGTCTATTTATATGTATCTTAATTCATCAATTATGTAACGAATTACTTTGTATGGAGAGCAATTTTTTTCTGTATTAAAAATATATTTTTTAAACTGTCAAAAGGTTTTCTTTCTAGAAATACCAATTTGATGACGCTAACATAAATAATATATATATATATATATATATATATATACATATAATCCTATAGTATAATACTAAGAAATATAAATACCAAAAAGAGAAATAAGATGAATAAAATCCATAAAAATGTAAAAATGGGAAAACACAACAATATTTCATAAGGGACATAGACTGAACTATTGTATGCAAAAATTTAGGTAATATTTGTATATCCGTAAGCATTAAGCTAAGTTCAACAGGTATATATGCTCTATTATCTGTAAAATAAACGAATTTAATTCGACAGAAGAAGAAATAAATAAATGAATGCAAAATTATCGAGAAATTCAAAATATTCTTGCAACGAATGGTTATATATGTTGGTGTGTGTGTGTCTTATCAGTTTAAAATTAGTTTTTAAAAACCTCCCATTAATGCAACACCAAATTAATAAATTATTGTTTTACGAGTATTTTCCTCTATAACACTGCGTCCTTTCAATTTCAATTTCAATTTTTTTTTCTTTTTTTTTAAACAACAGTTATAGTATTCGAAAATTTAAAACATTTATATAAGATTAAGAATAAATTTCTAAAACTTCAGTAGAGGTTCTATAAAACTTATAATTTGTTCTTTTACAGGTAATCTATCGTCCTATCGTAACGAGCTTGTTGAATCTACTGAAGTTTTCTAAGAAAGATTGAGAACCAACGTTATCAATTCAGCCTTCCCGTATATCAGTTTTACATCCTGCGAAACAACTGATCTCCGAAATTCCGCTATAGGCTGACTGACTTCAATCTTGTTCAGAAATGACATTTTTCTGTAATTTATTTAATCTTCCTTTACATAGGCAAACTCTCGAACGAAAATAAGTTTCATCTATTTACATTCCTGCAAAAAATTGCTTTTTGAACGAATAAAAAATTGTAAATAGTAATTTTAAATTGAAATTAAATTATTGATGATAAATTACGAATTGTATTTTTTTTTTTTAACTCTAGTACATTAATTTTTAAATGTACTTTATAACATACATTATATACCTTTAAAAAATACCGAATACAGTTGAGTAAGTGTAAAGGAAGATTGAACATTATAGCTATCAATAAACTACATTTTGCAAATTTATTGAGCCTCCGACTTTTTATTGCATTACCACAAAATGAAATTAGGTACAATTTTTTAGAACTAAATTTGTTTACTTTTCACAAGCAACAACAACAACAACAAAATGTTGCAAGTGAATATCGGTAGAAAATATTGAAATTTTAATGTACATATTTAGATCATTCAGACAATTACTATTAATATTATTTATCTGCTTTCTTTCTGTAATTTATTTAATCTTCTTTTACATACACAAATTCTCGGACAAAAACAAGTTTCATTGATTTACATTCCTGATTTTTTTTTTTTTTTTTTTTTTGAACAAATACAAAGTTGTAAATAATAATTTTAAACTGAAATTAAATTATCAATGTAAATTGCATATTATAATTTTTGTAACTTTAGAACATTAATTTTTAAATGTACTTGATAACATACAAAAAAATATTGAATACAATAGAGTAAGTGTAAAGGAAGGTAGAACAATATACCTATGAATAAACTATATTTTGCAAATTTATTGAGCCTCCGACTTTTTGTTACATTATCACAAATTAAAATTTATAAAAATTTTTGGAACTAAATTTATTTATTTTTCAATAAAAAAATTATTACCAGTTAATATCTGTACAAAATATTGAAATTTTAATATACATATTTATCTCATTCAAACAATTATTATTAATAATATTATTATTATTTCTCTGCTTTTTTCCTGTAATTTATTTAATATTCCTTTACATACATAAAATCTCAGACCATTTCATTGATTTACATTCCTCAAGTAATTGTTTTTTGAACAAATTGAAACTTAACTGCGCTGCAAAAAAAAAAAAAAAAAAAAAAAATCGGGCCTTGATACCATTCTTATGTAAAATAACCTTATGAATCCGAATATCACTCCTATTTAGGGACACCACCCCCTCCCTCCATTTTTATCACTATTCGATAATTTTGTGGCCATGAATTTTATTTGGAGAATGAAAAAGAATTAATTTAACACTTAGAAACAAAAAATTATAATGTTTAATAAATAATATTAATCATAGATTCAAAAAATATAAGAAATGTAATATAGAATTTCAGTGGCAAATCCATCCCTAAATCTTCCTCTTGCCGCATATGTTGATGTTTTAGAATTTTCCAACTCTGTAGCCCTTCAAAAGATATTTAACGGTTAAAATAATCCCCCCCCCCCTCCTAAAAATCAAATTTATAGCCATAAAAGCACCGAAAAGTGATAAAAATAGGGGACCATCCCTAATAAGAGGTGGGTGACAGGGCAAAATGTGCATTATATTCGGAATCCGGAGATCATTTTACATAAGAATTTTCAAAAATGGTGTTGGGGGCAATTTTTCATGCCGAACAGTGTTATTAGCGATAAATTGTAATTTATAAATTTTTCAATTTTAGTACATTAGTTTTTAAATGTATTTGGTAGCGTATAGTATATGCCTTTAAAAAAATATTCAGCATAGTCGCGTGAGTGTAAAAAAAAAAAAAAAAAAAAAGAACAATATAGCTATGAATAAAACTATATTTTGTAAATTTATTAAGCCTCCAACTTTCTGTTACAATATCACAAATTAAAATTAGCTAAAATTTTTTGGAACTAAATTTATTTATTTCTCATTCAATTGTTGAAAGTTAGTCTGTTGAAAGTATTGAAATTTTAATATACATAATATTAAAGTTCAGCTATACAGTTGAGGATAAGGTCAATAATTTATTAAATGTATATAAAACTCATAAACTAATATATAAATTCAACTTTAATCACATCAAAAAACGAGACAATATACAATTTAAAACATTAAAATACACAAAACATAAATTTAAACGTTTCGAGCCTTTTACTGGCTCCTCATCAGTAAAACATCAAAAAGTAATTCGTGGAATTGAGTAGAACAAGAGAACTTCTTTAACAGAGTACAGTGTATTCAGTGCGAACTGCGTATGCCTCATTATAAGCGGGGAAAAGTGTTGCTTCGTATACTAGCCCTTCGTATACCCCGCTTAACGAGGCATGCGCAGTTCCCACTGAATACACTGTACTCTGTTAAAGAAGTTCTCTTGTTCTACTCAACGAATTACATGTTTTACTGATGAGGAGCCTGTAAAAGGCTCGAAACGTTTAAATTTCTGTTTTGTGTATTTTAATGTTTTTAAAATGTATATTTTTAGTGTATATTGTGATATGATTAAAGTTTAATATAATTATATATGAGACGTGAGGATTTTTAAATATTTTAATACATAAATTACTTCTCAGAAATTTTCAGTTATCTCTCCACTACACAAAATGTTAAGGTTGCATTTAAAGAATTTCAGATTATTTTTAGGAAGTCGGTTGACGTAAATTAATCTTTGAAATGTATCGATCATTTCAAAATTATTTTTCTTAGAGGTACATATAAAGAAATTATTTTTTTATTTAAAAAAAATATATATATTCCTTTATATTATTTTACTTCGAATCTAAAAGTATATTTAGTAAAGTGAATATGGATCAAAATTAATCAAATAATTAGTTAAAAATTTCTCATTATAATACTGTTTTGGCTGTGACATAAAATAAACACGAATTTTGCGAAATTGAAAATTTTCGAGCGTTTAATAAATAAAATAAAAAAATATTAAACTTTTAAAAATATTTTATAAAATATGAATGATATAACTAAACTATCCTACATCATAAATCCGGAATTGATGGTTATAAGTCGGGTCAGTAATAAAAAAAATATATACATTTTTTCAATTGTAAGTATGTTTTAAAAAGTTTAAAAAATTCGCTGTTGTACATTACCTATCAAAAAGTATTTGGACATTTTCGAATTTAGACGTTAAGCCAAATATCTAGAAAAATTCTGTCGGAATTATCTTGAAACTTTGGGAATATAAAGAATATGTTATACCTCATCTACTTCAGCAAAAGTTTTGTCCTAAAGAGGAAAAGTGGACCAGTAAAAAATTAAATAAAAGTCAAAATGTTTTGGATCACCCTGTAAAAAGTAATACTTAAAATGCCTTTTGGCTTTAGCATGTGAATATCAAAATTCTTCTAATTATCTCTATAAATTTTTATGAGGTTATCACATATATTCATGAAAATGAAAGAAAAAAGTTGCCACTTTTTTAATTATAACGAGTAGGGTATTAGAATCAGTTCAAAGCCATTTTTCGGAAATTGGAAAACTGCATTAGACACAGCATACTTCAGTCTGAATGCAAATAATTTAAATATCTTACGAAATATGAGAATCTTTACTAAATAATTTTTAACTGCACATGCACAAGATTTAAAAAAAAAAAATAAATAAAATAAAAAAAAAATTGCAGAATTTAATAGCCAAAAATATTGAGCTACTTGTACGAAAGCCCCAAACAAGTATCGTGTAAATTCAAAAAGTTATGACAGTAGAATGAACAAAATTTCAGCTCCTTTTTTAAAAAGTTAAATTACAACCAATGCCCAGTAGTAATACAGTGTTCGCTGATTGTATATAAATATTGATAAAACTTCTTGTCATTTCCTTTATTTATTTATTTAGGTTTGAGAGAAACCGAAATTTTGTTTTTTCTATCTCTCATACCTTTTTGGTTTTACACGATATTTCTTTGGGATTTTCGTATAAGTAGCTCAATACTTTTGGCTATTAAATTATGCAAATGAAAGTTTTTAAAAGTTTACGCGTACGTAGTTAAAAAGTATTTAGTAAAAATACTCATATTTTGCAATATATTTAACATTTTTGCATCCAGATTGAAATAGGCTGTGTCGAATGTTATGTGTCAAGTTTCCTGAAAATAGCTTTTTACTGGATTTAATTCTTTGCGTGTTACAGTTAAAAAAGTAACAACTTTTTTTAAATTTAAATTCACATAGTTGGTATAAAAAATCAGCCTTCCACTCCAAATTATTATCTGAGATGAATTTTGATTATTGTTTAATATTTTACAGGTCCTCTTTTCGACAAAAATTTTTGCTGAAATATATGAGGTATACATGTTCTTTATACTCCCAAAACTTTTCAAGATAATTACTAAAGATTAATTCTAGATATTTGACAAAGCGTCTAAATTCGAAAGTGTCTAAATACTTATTGGCAGATAGTGTATAGTTCATGTAAATTAAACAAAAAATATTTTAATTAAAGTGAAGTTTAAAGTAAACAAATAAATAAACAAGTAAATAAAAAATTAAAATTAAAATTAAATTAAACTTTTATCTACAGACGGTTCTTGAAATTACAATTAAATTAAAATGGGTCTAAAATCGAATTTATGGAAGAAATGTCAAATGTATTTACAAGAACAGAACTTTATTCCCACTTTATGGTACTAGACGTTAAATGTAGCCGTTTTTGCTCAAGTGATGATTTTACAGAGTGCTGTTGCTGCTTTTGCTTGGCATTTCCCCCGATCTTCCCGCATGTTATAATTAATTTATACATATCCTTTCATGAATTTACAAAAACATATAGAAAAAATATAAAAAACATAAAAAGTAAATACTATTTTACACATGTTTAAGATCCTAATACCTTTTCGACCTGTGTGTACAAATGGTAGACTAAAGTTCCATTTCACTAAATCCTCAAAAAGAATTAGGTGATATGAATAAGTTTTATTGCGCATATCTTCTTAAATAATAACTAAAAAAACACAAAATGTCTTTCAAGTGCATTTTTGTCTCTTTCATAATCTCTATGTATTAAAAAAAAGTTTCTGTAGCTGGCGTCAAATTTTTTTGTCTGCGACAGCATGTTCTCGCGGAGGGCAAAATGTTCTGCATTATGGGAGGTATCAATGTGTTCCGAATACTTCAAGGTAGGCATTTCAGGTAGTTAGAAATCTGTATCATTTTAACTAACGAAGTTATTAAATAAAAGCCTCGGGTTTATAAAGATACTCCATTTGCCATTAAAGAAATAATTTCTCTTATTACATCATTTTCCACAATGATGTCATTCTCTACAGGGAAATAAAAATATTATCACTGGTGTAAAAAAATAAAATAAATTCCGCAAACATCTTTTTTTTTTCTACTTTTAGAAAATTAATTTTATTACTGGCAATATTTATGTTTATTTTATTTATTTGTTCTTTTTTTTTTTTTTTTTTTTTTGTGAATAACGAAATAATGTCGTGTCTGTATAACTAACCGCGTTTCTCTTTACCATTAAAGTGTATTTATTATTTTTATTTGAAAACGTTTTTTAAAATACTTTGGATAGATTTTGGTATACAAAAATATTTAGATTTAAATTCAAACTCAATTATAAACGAAAAATCTTCTTATTTAGCATTGATAATTTTTTAACATTACAGAATTAGACATCTCCATGATACATTTCATACTTCTAATTATGGCAAGAAAATATTCACCTAAAATTTTTGTAGATTTTATTCTTCGTTAATGTAAGAAGTAGATAGGAGAGAAGGTACTTTTCCTTTCGCCGACGAAATTCTGGCCAGGCAAACTTTTTTGGCGACAACAATACATTTATGGATTAAAAGTAAATTTTTAACTTAGATTTTTTTTTTCTTTTTCAAATTTAACGTTTATTTATATACGTCATTTAGGATTTGACAAAATAAATGTTATATTTTTTATGGGACAACACTTTTAAAAGCTAGCTTTAAGCAAAGATTCAGAAAATTTAATTCGTAAAAATATAAAATAAATAAAATAAAATAATTAAACGTAAAATAAGTTTCTTTAATATTTTCTTTATTATTATTCGAAGTGTTTTGAAACAATTACTCTGTCTTAGGTGCCTAATGTTTGGCGTCTGTTATATCATTCTTAGCAACTTTATCGCTTCACCCGCAAAATGGAAAAGTACCGAAGAGAATTAATAATTGAAGCTGCAGGAGGTTTTTCCAAATTAAAATGATAATAATGATAATAAACTTTTTTTTCTTTTCGATATTTTCGAATGTCTAAAATTATTATCTAGCAGTTCAATAAATACATACAGAGAGTATATACTGCCATAAATTAACTAAAGGAATTCAATAATAAAAAGTGCGGTATTAGGAAAAATAGGTTCTAATTTTTTAAAAAGGTTATTCTAATTTAATTTAAAGATTCTATATATATATATTTTTTTTTAACAGGCAATTCTACCTAAAATTCATCGCCAAATAGTGACAAAAACTTAAATGTCCCCAAGAAGTTCACATACTGTATCTGTAACATAAAATGATCTAGATGTTACGAATGGACTCTACCCAGCGTCATCTGCTCAGTCATGTGATAGGGGAAAACAAATAATCGAATTCTGAGAATCGAATTCAACTAAATATTGTTCTTAAGAACAAAAGTGTTAATATTTACTATAAAATAAAATAAAAGTAATATTGTGCAGTTGTAAACAGTAGAATAATTTTATTTGTAAATTTAATAATTTTTAAAAAACACTGTATGTATTTATTTATTTTCACCTGTAAGAATCGATTTTTGTATGTTGTAGCGTAACTGTTACATTAACTGATCTAGCAATAAATAATAGCTTGTACTTGTGGAATGTTTACGGATTATAATTTGAAATTTTAAAATGTTTCCAATTAAATTTCATTGCATAAAGATGTTACAAGAAATTAATTAACTTAGTTACTGGTCTAAATGGCTTTACACCGTACGATGTTGCACTGTCAGTGATTTAAGTATAAAAAATCAGAATATTTAACATTATCTCCATGAACATCAATAACAAAATTAAAATAAATGATGATTGCAAAGGTATACAGCAAACAAAAATGATGAATAATGATATAAAATGGACTAAAAATGATGATGTATTTAAAAAAAAAAAAAAAAAAAAAAAAAAAAAAAAACAGTTTAAATACGATTAATCAAAAATAAGAATAGAAAGTATGTTATTTCAGAAATCGCTATCGATATAGAAGACTTCGTCTGCTGTTTGTTTTTCACCTATCATGTGATCTCTGACGTCAGGTGGGAAGTGTCCATTTCTTTCTTTTCCGAAAAAAATACTGATCCTTAGCACATTATTTCATTAAAAAAAAAAAAAAAAATGTATTAAATATTATGTATTTCAATTTGACATTAAATATGGGTATTTCCATTTTTCCCCTTGTTTTATGCAGTATTAATTTTCCTATTCAGTGAAAAGTAAAGAAGCGAATATCAGCAATTCGTATTCAGCGAAAGGCAGAGCGCCACAGGTGTTAATAAGTGAAGCGAGTCGGGGGTAGGCGACGCTTTCCTCGGGGGTTGGTGAGCGAAGCGAGCAGGGGACAGAGCCCCCTAGTACAGTAAATAAAGGATTAGTTAATGTGAAGTTGATATCATAAGTTAGAATTTTTCTGAGATATTTAGATACTAATGACACAATAATATGTATGAAATGATTCTAATATGTTTGAAAAGAGAAATTATCAGTTATTTATTGCAAATAAAATAAATACATAAAATCGATTCAATTTGGATAGATCAAAACTATTCTTAAATCTGCGTTAATTTTTCTTCGATATAATTAGACGTCACTAGCACATTATCTATTTATATTCTTAAAGGTATTTATTTAGTAAAATATGTATTACAACAAACATTAATGAAGATAGTTTTATTTATATTTAAAAAAAAGCAAGAAAAACAGGAATTACAAACAAAAATTATAATGTGATATAATATTCATTAATAAAAATAATTTTATTTATAATAATAATAATAATAATAATAATAAATCAAGGAAGTGTGATATTTATTCGGGATAATACTTTGCTGAAATAGTGCTATAATTTTTTTTTTTTTTTAATTGTTAAATCACTCTTTATTTGCCTGTAAACTGTCAACAGTTAGCGTAATATTTTAGTAGCAAGCTAAAAAAAATATTAACTGCTCAGTAGCTGAGCATAGTTACCGCAGGCTTTTACAAGTTTTTTCTTTTGAAATTTAATAAATAAATAAATAAATTTATATATATATAAATCTCCGCAAATTCAGAGAAAGCTATATCTCAGAAACTACTGCACAAAATTGCATATAAATTTATATACAGATACACCTTGGCATAAGTTTGATACAGATACACCTTGACATCAACATTTGGCGTCAATCGCCTAACGGATGGCGGTGCTATACACCGATTTCTACAATTACAGAGAAGGCTATATCTCAGAAACTACTGCACATAATGGAATATAAATTCATATGTTGATGCACTTTCACATAAATTAGTTCATGTCAATTTCTGGTGCCTATCGCTCAACAGGTGGCGCTGCCACACAGCAATTTCCACAATTTAAGGGAAGGATATATCTCAGGCTCTATTGCGTATAATCAAACTAAACTTGATTTTTGAAAATTTCTTTATGAGACATTATGCTGATTAAATTGGGTGCATATCCGTCGATAAATGGCTCTGCTATACTACAATTTTCCCGAGAATGGGAAGGATGTAAACGGAAGTGAATTTACCTTGCAGATGCACGGTAAAAATTTTCTTCCGTTGGATATTTAGTGTAATACCTCTCTGAGAAGAAAATCGTCTGCATTAATAATGGATAAAAAATAAAAATAATTTGTACTGCGTGAATTTGTATAGGAAAATATAGAAGAACGTTTTGTGATAGACACAACATACTAGTTTTTTATTAATTAGATTCGTATTGTTGATTATAATCGCATTTTACATTATAGGATTATTATATTCATGGATAATTATATTAAAAATCTGTGGCATAAAAAATGACATGGTTACTGAAAATAATATGTAAAATTATAACTGTTAAAATTATATTTAGTTTGATACTCTTCACAGAATGCGTTACTAAGTTATGTTTTTTTTTTTTTTTTTTATGAACAATGATTATTTTTAAAATTTTATCAGATAGAGGTGAAAAGAATTTATTGTGATAATGTCAAGAACCTAATATCATTAAGTTATTCCTTTAATAATATGCTTGATATCTACCTCAACAACTGTAGTCAAGTATAATTGCATCCAACGTAATGTCCAGTTAAACTGTTATAAAAATTAGTTTTGGTTTTTAATTACTAATATATAATTTAATTATTGACACATGATATCTATAATTTAAAATAGTAGTATCTATGATTTATTTTACAATTTCGGGAACAGATATTTTATGATATATTGTATGACATTAGATTTTTTTTTATATCTCTATATATTAAAAAAAGTTACTACTGTGCTGCCATTAAATATTTTTGTCTGCGACTGCTTCTCTTCGCGTCCGGCAGTGTCCTCTGCGCCGTGAGAGGCATCAATGTTTGCCGAAGGCATTTCAATTGGTTAGAAATTTATATCTGCAATTTAATTAACAAAGCTATTAATTTCAAACTTCGGGTAAATAAAAGTACTCTGTTTGCCAACATGCAAATTGTTTCTCCAAATCGTTGTCCTTTCAGTCTTATGATGTCACAATTACCAGGGAATATAAAATGTCATTCATGGCGTTAAAATAAATAAATAAATAAATAAATGAAATAGAATTAATGTAGCTATTATGGTAACAAAGAAATTTGTCATTAATAATAACAGGAGACTTGGCGTTGGAATATTAAAACCCGAATAAACTACTACATCAGAAACGCCAAAGAAAAATATTGGAAATGCATACAGCTGTTTCGGTAGCCTACAGCGTACCGTCTTCAGTGCAAAAGAAATTCTGAATTAGGAGAAGTGCTCGTATATATAGGAGAGGGGCCGGATTTAGTTCAACCAATAGGATTACGGGAAAGGTGGGGAGAGTGGCCAATAGGAATTTAGGAAAGTTAGCTGTGTAAACAGTAGGAAAATTAAGAAATGTGGACTGAATATAAAATTTCCAACAGTCAGACAAATAGGGAATAGCGAAATCATAATTTACAAGGTTTTTAAAATTTTTATAAATATGAAAAGCTTCAAAGAAATCGAGTTCATGAATGGATTGCAGATTGGAATAATTTGCAGACCTAAATCCATTCATGAACTCGATTTCTTTGAAGCTTTTCATATTTATAAAATTTTTAAAAACCTTGTAAATTGTGATTTCGCTATTCCCTATTTGTCTGACTGTTGGAAATTTTATATTCAGTCCACATTTTCTTAATTTTTCTACTGTTTACACAGCTAACTTTCCTAAACTCCTATTGGCCACTCTTCCCACCTTTCCCGTAATCCCATTGGTTGAATTAAATCCGGCCCCTCTCCTATATATACTTATATATACGAGCTCTTCTCCTGATTCAGAATCCTTTTTGCACTAAAGACGGTACGTTGTAGGCTACCGAAACAGCTGTATGCATTTCCAATATTTTTCTTTGACGTTTCTGACGTAGTAGTTTATTCGGGTTTTAAATTTGTCATTTACAAATAAATAAAAAGCGTTATCTTAGATATTTTCAATGAAAAAATGAATTTAAGGTTGTAATTTGCCGTCTGCAGGTATCTTTTTTCGACTTTTAGAAAAAAAAAATGTTCTTACTGGCAATATTTCTTATGTTGTTTATATATATATATATTTTTTTTTTACATGTTCTTCTTTTTGTGGATAATAAAAAATTGTCGTGTCTGTATAATTAACTGCATTTCTTTTTGTCTTTAAAGTGTATTTACATTATTTATTTAAAAACATATTTTAAAATTCTTTTGATATATTTTGCTATAAAAAATATTTTACAGTCAAATTCGAACTCATTTATAAATGACAGCATCTTCTAATTTCGCACTGATAATTTTTTAACATTATAGAATTAAAAATTTCTATGATACATTTCATATTTTTAATTGTGACGAGAAAAAATTCATCATCTGAAACCCTTATAAAGAATCCAGTACATTTTATTCTTCGTTATTTTAAGAAGTAGGTAAGAGAGAGTTAAAAATTGAAATGTAGGAGATTTTTATAAATTAAAATAATAATAATAATAATAATAATAATAAGGTTTTTTTCCTTTCAGATATTTTAGAATGTGTAAAATTATTACCTCGCCTGTACATTAGAAATGTATATAGAACATTATATACTGCCCTAAATTAACTAACAAAAATCAATAAGAAAAAGTATAGGAATGAGAAAAACATAGGTGATAGATTTTTTCTCCTTCCCACCCACCCACCCCCTTTTTTTTAAAACACGTAATTATACAAAAAAAAAAAAAAAAAAAAAAAAAAAAAAAATCGTCGTTAAATAGTGATAAAAATTTAAAAGTCGCCAAGGGAATCATATAACTGCAACACAGAATGGTATACATATTGCGAATTTGTTTCCATTCCAAAAGAAAAAGTACTGATTTTTAGCATAATATTTCATTTAAAAAAATGCGGTATTAAATATTATGTATTTCAATTTGACATTGAATATGGGAATTTCTATAAAACTTTGCTTTTGTCATGTGTTATGCACTATTAATGTTCCTATTTAGTGAAGGCCAAAGTAGCGAATAGGAGGCCAAAGCCACACAGGAGTAATAAGTGAAGCGATTCGAGAAGATAATCCTCCATTAGGGCTTTGTGAGCGGAGCGAGCAGGGAGCAAAGTCCTCTAGTCAATAATAATAATAATAAATAATAATAATAACAGGAGACTTGGCGTTGGAATATTAAAACCCGAATAAACTACTACGTCAGAAACGCCAAAAGAAAAATATTTGCGATGCATACAGCTGTTTCGGTAGCCTTAAGCGTACCGTCTTCAGTGCAAAAAGAATAATAATAAACTGTCAGAACACGGTCTTGTGTTAGCAATAGTAATTAGTTTTATTTTAATAATCAGTTTTTCTCTTAAGATATTAAACAATAAATTTTCATTTTTTCATCATTATCAATCTTTTATTCAATTTTATTTCATATGATATTTATCGCTTTTTTTACACATATATTTTCAATTTAAACATGTCAAAAATTTAATCTAGTTATCTTCTATAAAAGTTCAGTGAACTTCACAAATAAGTTTGCAACATTGTTTCCATGCGCTGAGATATCTTTCGTTTCAAACTCTTTTGTGATAACAAAATAAATAAAATTTCGAAATTTGATAATGTTGACTCATACAAATTCGGCGAACACTTTATCTTTTGGTATTGTTGATATGTAAATGCTTACAACTTGTGTTACAGACGGAGAAAGTGCGATAAAGGTATATTTTCTATCGAAGACTTTTTAGTTTGTTTAAAACTGCCTTAAGAACTGTTTACTGAAAATTCTTAATAAATTGATGTTGCGTACTTGGGGGTTCGTGAGTTGTCTGAGAATGAAAGGCCAAACGTACAAAAATTCAGTAATTTATTCACAGAAAATTCCAGAAAAATGCAGGTCTATAAACCAAGTATCAGCTTCAATTCAAACAGTAAACACAGCTTAAACAACAGCTGTCAATAACAAATCCACAGTACAAACTGTATACCAATAACACTTGAAGCAAGTCTCTCTCAAAGAGGCTCAAGAGCAATGCAAGCACTAGCGAGGCTCGCTGAGATCTGAACTGAACTAACTGCCCTTGGCGAGGAAGCGCTCCTTATATGCTGTTCCATGGAGCCCAGATTTTTCGAGAAAACTCTAGAAAGTGGTCAACCAATCAACTTACAGCTTCCATATTTGGTATATCCCATATAAGGATTTTCTCGCCAAGGTCGCCAAAAAAATCGCCAAGGTGGGAAAAAGTCGCCAAATTTGGCGCCAAATCCATTACGTGCATTACTGGGGCTTTTTAATGCGTTTTTAAGGGAAAACAAGGCTATTTCAACGCTAAAACGACTAGAAATGCACAAAATTAGCACTTTATCAACTTACTAAGCCTCTTTGAAAGAATTTATACAAAAATAAACACAATTATTTACAATTTCGTAACACTGCCCCCCTCCCAAGGACTGCACGTCCCGGGCAGTGCAACCCTTGGTCAAGAGGCGAAACTAAACAAATTTACACAATCTAAAACACAAAAACTAAGTTGCACATAAAGATAACATAGAAATATAAATTAAGTGGGAAATATTTACAAAATTCACAAATATGTACAAATATTTATATACAAATATTTACAGTGCGCATGCGCAAATTTTACAAGTATTTACATTTTAAATTTTAATTTTACCGTTACTTGTGGTACTTGGCTAGCCTATTATAGTGCACCACCTTCGGTTTTGATGAAGGTGTTTTAGTGATCCGCACCACTACATCATTCAGCCTTTTTAAGACTGTGTATGGTCCGTCCCAGTTGCACTGTAGCTTGGGAGAGAGTCCTTTGCGTCGAACAGGATTCCACAACCAGACCTTCTCTCCTTCCTGAAACTCATGTTGCGTAGCCTTTAGATCGTACCTTGTCTTCATTTTCTCCGATGCAATGTGAATTCGCTCCCGAGCAAAGTTGTGTACGTCCTCAAATCGTGCCTGGAGATCTTGGATGTACTCCTCAGGCGATGAAGGCGCATCGGGTGGACAACCAAACAGGAGATCACAAGGGAGACGAAGTTCACGTCCAAACAGCATCTGGGCTGGAGTATATCCGGTGGTTTCATGGACAGCACTTCGATAAGCCAGCAGGAACAATGGCAACTTCAAGTCCCAATCTTGCTGGTTCCTTGATACTAGAAGAGAGAGGTTATTCAGGATGGTACGATTGAACCTCTCGACCATGCCGTCCGACTGTGGATGTAAGGGTGTAGTCCGGGTTTTGTCTATGCCGAGTAGTTGACACAGTCCTTTGAAAACATCAGAGGTAAAGTTCCTACCTTGGTCGGTATGAAGTTGTAGGGGCGTGCCGTACCTTGACACCCATTGCTGTACTAGGACCTCTGCGACTGTGCATGCCTCTTGATTGGGAATGGGATATGCCTCAGGCCACTTGGTGAAATAGTCCATCACGACGAGGATGTATTTATTTCCACTGGAGGTCCGTGGCAAAGGACCCAAGATGTCGATTGCAATCCGTTCAAATGGTGCTCCCACGTTATACCGTTGCAGTCTTCCTCGACTCCGTTTCTGCGGGCCTTTACGTGCCGCACAAGCATCGCAGGATTTACACCATTTCTCCACATCCTCCTTTGCCTTGCACCAGTAGAAGCGTTCCCGAACTTTCTGCAGAGTCTTCATTACCCCAAAATGGCCTCCGGTAGAGCTACTATGCAGTTGTTCTAAAACAGCTGGAATTTTTGATCTTGGTAATAAAATCTGCCATCTGAAGCTTTTCCCATCATCAGATTCCCACTTTCTGTATAATACGCCGTTTCTGATATGAAGAGACTCCCAAAGTGCCCAATAACTTTTCGTAATGGGACTAAATCTGGAAATGTCCTGCCAGGTAGGTCTGTTGCTGGTCGTCTCCTTCAGCTGTAATATTGGCTTTATGTCAGGATCTTCCAACTGGGATTTTCTAAGTTCTTCGTCACTCCATAGATCGGGATCTTGATCTGATGGTGTTGAGACAGTAACTTGGCAGGCAACCGGATTTATCGGCAGGTATTTCTGTTCGGCTCTAGAGCAATACTTGCAGCTTTCCGAGCAGGGCTTCCGTGACAAGGCATCTGCATTACCATGTAGAGTCCCTTTACGATGACGTATCTCGAAGTCATATTCCTGCAGGCGTTGTATCCACCTGGCAATCTGTCCTTCCGGGTTCTTGAACTGGAGCAACCACGTTAAAGATGCATGGTCAGTCCGGAGCAGAAATCTTCTGCCATAGAGGTAATGATGGAAATGTTCTATGGCTTTTACGATGGCGAGTAGCTCTTTCCTGGTGGTACAGTAATTTCGCTCCGGTTTAGACAGGCATTTACTCCAATAGGCAATGACATGTTCTTGACCATCAATTTCCTGCGACAGAACAGCACCGACACTCTCATGGCTGGCATCTGTATCAAGTATGAACTGTCTGTCGGGCTGTGGATACGTCAAGATAGGCGATGATGTTAAGGCCTCTTTAAGTCGCTTGAACGCATTTTCACATTCCTCTGTCCACAGGAACTTCTGTTTGGCTTCCGTCAGCTTGTGGAGTGGTCTGGCAATATTTGAGAAACCCTTGACAAACTTCCTGTAGTAAGTGCATAACCCCAGGAAACTTCGTAGTTGGTGTACATTTTCAGGGCGACTCCAGTTCTCGACTGCAGAGATCTTCTCAGGATCAGTTCTCACACCTTCGGCAGAGATGATATGGCCGAGGTAGCTCACTTCACGACGGAACAAGTTACACTTGCCTGGATTCAATTTGAGGTTAGCCATTCTGAGTTTCTCCAGCACCTTTCGGATGTTTCGTAGATGGTCTTCAAAGGTGCGCCCCACAATGATAATATCATCCAAATACACCAGACAGGCTTCATAGGAAAGTCCTTTTAGCACTGTCTCCATCAGGCGTTCAAAGGTGGCAGGAGCATTACATAATCCGAACGGCATAACTTTAAATTGCCACAGTCCTTGTCCCGTGGTGAATGCAGTCTTTTCACGATCATCAGGATGTAATTCTACTTGCCAGTAACCGCTCTTCAGATCCAACGTGGAGAACCATTTATTGCCAGCAAGTGTGTCTAATGTGTCGTCAATTCTGGGAAGAGGGTAACTGTCCTTCTTCGTGATGTCATTCAAACGACGATAATCCACGCAAAATCTTGTTGAACCATCCTTT
The DNA here is from genome assembly GCA_963930645.1 of Salticus scenicus. Classification (NCBI taxonomy): domain Eukaryota; kingdom Metazoa; phylum Arthropoda; class Arachnida; order Araneae; family Salticidae; genus Salticus; species Salticus scenicus. The sequence goes on from OZ005648.1 coordinate 231,781,148, forward strand.
TTCCGCACCAGTACTATGGGAGAGGCCCAAGGACTCGTTGATGGCTCGATGACGTCATTGTGCTGCATCTCATTTAGAAGTTCAGTGACCTCTTCCTGTTTAGCAAATGGAAGTCTTCTTGGATGCTGTTTGATTGGAGGATGATTTCCTGTATCAATTCTGTGCTGGGTGATGTTCGTTCTCCCGACGTCTTCAGGTGTTCGAGAAAAAAGGTCTTTAAATTCTTGGAGTAGCTTCTCCGCAGCACATCTCTGTTCCTTTCCTAACTCTGCATTCTTGAGTAATTCCGTTATCAATTGTTCTGAAGACTTGGATTCGGTTGATTGCGTGGGGCGATTTATGCATGTTACAGGAGTGCAGGCTGCTAACACCTCATCCTTCTTCACTGTCCGGACCTTATCGCTGATGTTTGCGACTCTCACAGGAATAGTATTCTTTGAGAGATCAACTAGAGATGAAGCTACCAGAACTCCTCTTGGGCTATTGTCTGTATTCGGGTATTCAATCAGTCCATAGCGGAAGTATTGCTTGGTAGGGGGTGTTCCTAAAACTATTGTCTCTGTATGTGGAGGGATGGAAATTTCAGACTTGGCTGTTATCTGGCAAATTGGCTGCATGTCTTGATTTTCAGTGTTGAACACAGCGATGTCTTCCGAACTCGAATGCAATTCATTATTCTTGAAGTCCAATTTGAAGTTAAATTTTCTTAGGAAATCAATTCCAATGATTAAAGGATCTCTTATATCAGCCACATATGCCATATAATGGTAACTGGCATTCCCAAAAGTGATGGCCAAGTTCATTTTTCCATATATTTTGATTTCGTCTCCGGTCACAGTCTGAAGTTTAACGCAGGGCGGCGTCCAGATGATCTTCTCTTTTAGTTCTTGAGCCAAAGCCGTTCTAATGAGGGTCACGTTGGCTCCCGTGTCCAGAATCATCCGGCAGGTGGCGTTGTTTACTTGGCCATAGACGTGAAGTCCATTATCGCCGCCACTCATCGATGAAACATGAAATACTGTAAATTGGGGCTCTTTAATTTTAGGCAACCTCCGCCCCGCGAGATGGCCTCCTCTTAGTTTCCCTGCAGTGATGGTGAAGCCGGGTGATTTCCTATAGTTGGTCGTACGGGGCAGTTCCTCTTCACATGACCATCCCCTCCACAGCCCCAGCACTTTATCTTCCGATCCTTTTTTTCTATATTATTTTCCAGGCTGCGCAATCTCTTTAAGATCTCTGCGAAACTTCTCTTCATTTCATTCTCATCAGCAGGCGTATCATTTAATGAGACTGCTCTTATGGTATGGCGGTCTTTACGGGAGGCTTGTTGGGCTGCCTCTATCCTAAGTGCATAGCCTAAAGCTGATTCTACGTCTCTGATGTTGGAGAGTCTCAGCGCTTTTTGAATTTCTGGATCCCGAACAGCATCGATAAAGTACTGAAGAGCTAAGTCGTTTCGAGTGTCAGCTTGACAGTCTGAGAATGCTAGGTGTGACAATCTCTGAATGTCCGCTGCCAGCTCTTGGAAACTTTCGCCCGTTTTCTGGTAACGGGACTTTAGCTGGAGGCGACTATAGTCCTTAGAACACTTCCCTCCGAACCGTAGCTCCAGTGCTCTAGTCAAGGCCTCGAAGTCGTTCCTTTCTTCTTTAGAAACATTTCTCAGGATCTCGGCTGCATCTCCCCGTAATGCTGCTGCTAAGTGGACCGACTGGGCGGTAGAGTCCCAGCCGTTAGCTTCAGCTACGATGGAAAACTGCGTCTTATATACATGCCAGGAGGAACTGCCGTCGTAGGTAGATAGCTTAATAAATTCGTGATTCTGGTTTCTTCTCTCTTTCCTTTCAGTTTCCTGGGGCTTGGATTCTAACTTTTCTTCGAGATTCCGAATCTTGCTCTGCAAATCATTCCCTATTACCTCTCCGCTCCACTCTTCTCTCATTTTTCTCTCAAGATCTTCCTCCATTCTCTTAAACTTGCTTTCTATCTCTGAAACCTTTCCTTTCAGCTCTTGATCAAAGTTTTCTTTAAATTTCTCCTCAAAATTCTCTTCTATCTTCATAAATCTCTCTTCAAAATTCTTTTCCACTTTCAAAACTTTCTCTTCTATTCCATCCATTCTGTTTTCCATATCCGATAATTTACTTTCAATCACTTCCTTTACTGTCGAAAGTTCTCTCTTCATCTCGTCTTGATTAGATTTAATTTCTTCGGTCAAACTGTCTTTCAACTCTCTTTGCGATGTTTCCATTTTCTCTTGTGCTACCTTCATTTCTTCAGTCAAACCATCTTTCAACTCTCTTTGCGATGTTTCCATTTTCTCTTGTGCTACCTTCATTTCTTCAGTCAAACCGTCTTTCAACTCTCTTTGTCCAGTTTCCATCTTTTCCAGTCCTGTTTCCATTTTCTCTATCAATCCGGTTTCCATCTTTTCCTGTCCGGCTTTCATTTCATTTATCTGGGTAGCTAAGGCTTCTAGAAGTTTTTTCATCTCTTGCTCCATAGCCCTCGTTATCACCATTCACGGACAATCCCGCTTCTGACACCAGAAATGTTGCGTACTTGGGGGTTCGTGAGTTGTCTGAGAATGAAAGGCCAAACGTACAAAAATTCAGTAATTTATTCACAGAAAATTCCAGAAAAATGCAGGTCTATAAACCAAGTATCAGCTTCAATTCAAACAGTAAACACAGCTTAAACAACAGCTGTCAATAACAAATCCACAGTACAAACTGTATACCAATAACACTTGAAGCAAGTCTCTCTCAAAGAGGCTCAAGAGCAATGCAAGCACTAGCGAGGCTCGCTGAGATCTGAACTGAACTAACTGCCCTTGGCGAGGAAGCGCTCCTTATATGCTGTTCCATGGAGCCCAGATTTTTCGAGAAAACTCTAGAAAGTGGTCAACCAATCAACTTACAGCTTCCATATTTGGTATATCCCATATAAGGATTTTCTCGCCAAGGTCGCCAAAAAAATCGCCAAGGTGGGAAAAAGTCGCCAAATTTGGCGCCAAATCCATTACGTGCATTACTGGGGCTTTTTAATGCGTTTTTAAGGGAAAACAAGGCTATTTCAACGCTAAAACGACTAGAAATGCACAAAATTAGCACTTTATCAACTTACTAAGCCTCTTTGAAAGAATTTATACAAAAATAAACACAATTATTTACAATTTCGTAACAGTATATTTTCTATCGAAGACTTTTTAGTTTGTTTAAAACTGCCTTAAGAACTGTTTACTGAAAATTCTTAATAAAAACTAGCTTTTTTTTTTTTTTAAATATTAGAAATAGATGAAAATGTAAAATTTCATTTAATAATAACAGAACAAAATTAACAAAAAAAAAAAAAAAAAAAAAAAAGTGTATATATATATATAGAATTAGATATCACGTAATATATATAAATAGTTAATAACATAATCAATTTTATTTTATTTTATTTTATTTTATTTTTTTACTTTTGTGGTAGTCGGTATAGGAATGTTAATAATAAGAGAAGGCAAATACGAAATTTTTGAACTCCGTTTTTCTTTGCATTTTTTCTAAAGCAACGGTTGCTAAATGATATTGGTAAGAGTGTATATCTTTTGATATCTTTTACTACTTGTAAATTATGGTTACTATCGTTGTGTGTTAGTTCTTATATGTTCTTTAGACCCCGCAGCATTCCTAATATTTTAAGCTCATTTTATTAGTATGTTGTCACCACCGTTAAAAAAAAGAAAACTTTTTTTACATAATATTTTGGCACAAAAATATTCAAGAAGAATTTCTTTTTGACGATAGTGGTGATAATATAACAAAATCCTAATTTCAGGAACGTTGTGAGGCATGGTTCCTTGTAGGATAATCATTTATAGAATTAAACACGAGGTTAAAAATATTCAAATACCCTGTACATTACATCAAAGGGTACGGGGATTAAATACATTTGTGATATAAACTGTTTGAAAGGAGAAAAAGAATCATATTGTTACAACAGATTAAGTCTTTTTTCTTGCCTCAATTTGACCATTTTTAGAACATGTCTCTCTGCCTGTCCGTCTGTCTGTCTGTGTGTGTGTGAGACAAAATTTTGTGGTGACTGTATCTCAGGTACTATTGCACATAATTTCATACAAATTGTTATGTAGTTACACACTGACAGAAATTAGTGCCTATGAACTTTTGGTAAAAATTGCCCAGCTTGCGTTGCCATCCCGCTTTTTCTAAATTTTTAACATGGTGGTATAGGACAAAATTTTGTGTAAATGTGCATAAAGAGAATTATTTTTTAAAATAATCATTATAAAATTTAAAAGAATTATTTGTAATAGAGATAGTCAACTGGGAAAAAAGAAATGTATCGCCAATACCTTTAAAAAGAATCGTTGAACCATCGATCTGAGATAATTTAAAATAAAGTTATCTTTTTTTTTTTTTTTAAATGCAATATTGATAATAAAATTGACTTTTTTTGGATATTTAGTGTTGTACTACTTCTCTAATATGGAAATCGTCTGCATTATCATGGAAGATAATTTTTTAAATAATAATTTGAATAAATTATTTTTACTGAGTGAATTTCTATAGGAAAATATAGAAGAAAGTCACGTGGTGGTCACAGCATATTAGTTTTCTTTTCTCTTGTAAAGTATGAAAATATAAATTATTTTTTGTAATTGGTTACTTAAAAAAAAAAAAAAAAGATGGATCAGATGCATTATTTGAGTTTTTTTCTTCTGTTTTTAATCTTTTGAAAAAGGTTTTAGAAAATTAGTGGATAATGTTTTTTCGTACTTACGTAATTTCCTGATAAATTATCATTAAATTTCTATGCAAGTAGCGACATAGCCCATTTCTCTACTTTATTTGTAAGAAAAGATGTATCAGGTAGTAGCCAAAGGCGGTACCATTCTTCCACTTATATTTTGATTATTATTTATTTTTTCCCCCCAAAGAATGTGTGTTTAGAAGAAAACAACTGACTTATATTCTAGACAGTTCTTTTAGCATCAAAACAAATAAACAAATATATATTATGAGAAATGAGAAATATCGAACAAAATTCTTCTCGAAAAATAAACTGGAAACACTTTAACCTTAATAAACATTTGAACTTGCCTCAAAATTGTTGTTTGCTACAGAGATTCTTCCTGATGTTTCTTATAGGCATTACAGAAGTCTGTCTTCTGTCGCTAGTAAATCTTTTGCGGGAACATCGCCAATTGCATCAGAAGTCAGTGTTTTTCACCTCCTCCCCCCCCCCCTCTCTCTTTGAAAATAAAAACAAGTGAAAACTAAGTGTCTTGTCTCGAGTCTATTTAAAAATAGTTCCTGATAAATCTATATGATCTAAAAGCAATAATATACGTTTTTTGTATTGAAAAATATGCAGTTGGATATTATTATTACATGCTGTAAACCGTGGTCGGTATTTTAAATTTGGACTAAATTTACATTTTGAAGGGTGTTTATCAAGAATGTTAAACATCAGCTTGTGGAGAGGATTTTGAGGTGAGATTTAATGTCTCTATTCGGCTGCAAATAGATATTAAATGCATCAGTTTGATTTAAAGCCATCGAGTTGCATTATTTTAAATTATTCTGACTTACCTAAATATCGTTGAATCGTAAAATAAACCTCTATCAGCATTTTTAACTTAAATAAAATTTACATTTTTAAATTCGTTTATTTTGAATGATATTAACTAAACATACTGTTTACATCTATAACTTTGATTATAGTAATACACAGGTACTCTCTGAAATGTTTATGAACAAATTAAACAATTACATTACCATCAACATTACGAAATTAATACTTATCTCTTGTGAAATTAAAAATAGTTTCAAATGATTTAAATTTATTTAAAATGACCAAATTATGTTAAATTGAATAGACTTAAAATTACTATATATCAGTAGTACATCCAATAACTATTGGCATTGTTTTGATGAACAAAAGGAAAAGTCATATTTGTTACATATTTATTTGGGATTATATTACATTTACATGAGATTACGTAGATAACTCCCACTAAAGCATACTGTAAGTTTTAATCAGTATCTACGATTAGAAGAACAAATAAACAACTAAATATATTAATTGTTAGAATTTTGAAGTTGGGTAAAATTTACTTTTTGAAATATACATATTTTGGAAGATATAAATTAAACTAAATACTATATAAAACAATGTTGAATATTTTTATCTTTAATTAGAAGGATAAACTGCCATTTTAGGAAATATTTATGAATAATAGTAAATACTAAAACTTTATTCGACCAATTCTAAAATAAACAAAGCATTAAATTGTAATATTTCGTCGCATGTCAATTTATGAACGAAGAAAAAAAAAGCGTCTAAAATAGTAGTTTTGTGCTTAATTGTAAAAAACTAGAGGGCTCTGCCCCCTGCACGCTCCGCTGACCAACCACCGAGGGAGGTTTTGCCTCTTCCCGACTCGCCTCAACTATTAACCCTACTGGGCTCTGCTCGCATATTCGTTGCTTTGCTTTTCCCTGAATAGGAATATTAATAGTGCATAGCACAAGACAAAGAAAACAAAAATCATAGAAATCTTCATATTCAATGTCAAATTGAAATGCATAATATTTAATACCATATTTTTTTAAGTGAAATGTTATGCTAAAAATAAATAATTTTTTTAAAGAAATTCGTAATATACCCCTTTTGCGTTACAGCTTTAGTATATGACCCCTTGGCGACTTTTAAATTTTTGTCACTATTTCGCGATTAATTTTTTGGTATAATTGTTTGTATTAAAAAAAAAAAACTGTTATCTATTTTTTCTAATGCCTGTACTTTTTATATTGAATTTTTTAGTTAATTTAGGGCATTATATTATACTCTATATATACTCATAATGCACAGCTGGGTAATAATTTTACACATTCGAAAATATCTGAAAAGAAAAAAAATATTAATACTATTTTAATTTGAAAAAAATCTCCTACAGCTTCAATTTCTTATTCTCTCCTACCTACTTCTTAATAACGAAGGATTAAAAATACTCGATTCTCTATAAGAATTTTAGGTGATGAATTCTTTTCTTGCCATAATTAGAAATATGAAATGTATCATTAAAACTTTATCATTACGAAATAAGAAGATGCTGTGATTTTTTAATACGTTTGAATACTCTAAAATACATTTTATCCCATAATATATCCGAAATATGTTTTTAAATAAAAAGGATAAGTACACTTTAAAGACAAAAAGATATGCAATTAATTATATAGACACGACATTATTTCATCATTCACCAAGAATTAAAAAAAAAAAAAAAAAAGCATAAAAAAAAAGAGCATAAAAAAAATTATAAACAATATATGAAATTACCAGTAAGAAAATCAATTTCTTAGAAGTAAAAAAAAAAAAAAAAAAAGACAACAAATTACAATCCTAAATTTATTTTTCTCTTTGAAAATGTCTAAGATAATGCATTTTATGTATTTGCAGACGACCAATTTCATTGTTACTCATAACAAAATTGATATTCACTTTATTTTTTTTTTACATCATTGATTACATTTTAATTTTCCTGTGGAAAATGACGTCATAAGCCTGAAGAACAACGATTTGTACAGAATTTGCAAGATGGCAAATAGAGTACCTTTATTAACCCGACGTTTTTAATTAATAATTCTGTTAATTAAGATGATAGAAATTTTTAACCAACTGAAATGTCTTCCTTGGAGTATTCAGCACACATTCATACCTCTCATGAGGCGGTGAATTTTGCCTTCCGCGAGGAGATGCAATCGCAGACAAAAAATTTAACGCAAGTGACAGTAACTTTTTTTTTTAATTGTATAGAGATATAAAACAGAAATAAATCCACACATTTATCACAAATATATTTATAGATATTTGTAAGTGATGTTAAGTACAATCGGTAACAAAAGTGTCCGAACACTAGCAAAAATTCCTATGTAAAAAATGTACACTTCATACGGCTCTGTTAAATAAATCCTTATCGAATCATGCTCTTAGACTGACTAAGAACAGGATTCGACAAGGATTTATTTAACAAAACCGTATGAAGTGTACTTTTTTTACATGGGAATTTTCGCCACTGTTCGGACACTTTTGTTACCGACTGTATAAACATACAAAACGTATTTTGTCACCTATCTGCTTGAATATGTTTAGTAGTATTCAGCTTGAATAAAAGTTTTTAATTTATTTATATTGAAAAATCCTATGCATACATATATACTTATAATGAATATTGCATACGGTAGTTAATAATTTTAAATTTTGCTAGATTTATATTTTAAAGCATTTTCGTTTCAAATACCTATTTCGAAAATACGCATTTTTTTTTTTTTTTTTTTTTTTTTTAAAGATTCAATACACCCACTTATATGAAACCAATAAATTATATTTATTTTCATTCAAATAAACGTATCAAATTATGCTGCAACATATATAACCATAATCAATATCTTGAACAAGGGCACTAACTTACCCTACATGATCGGACACTTCAGATTTCAAACGTTTTGCCAAGTGTCGCAAATATTACTTGTATTATCTTGAAACTTCAGGAGTGTCAAGAACATATTACATATTATACATTTCAGCAAACGTTTTGCCCGAAATCAAAAGGGGAACAAGTAAAAAATTAAACAAAAAATGAAAATGTTTAAGATCGCCCATTAAAAAGTAATGTTTGAAATTCGTTCTGGTTGTAGCATGTGATTACGTGGCTTCTTCTAATTAGATGTATAATTTTTTATGAGAATTTCAAATATATTCATTAAAATATAACGGTGAAAAAAAAATCAACTTTTTTAATTACGACACGCTGGATATTCAATCCAATAGAAAGCGATATATAAGAATCTTGATATAATGCATTAGACACAGCATATTGCAACAGAATATAAAAATATTAAATATCAAATAATATATGAGCCATCTAATAAGTAATTTTTAACTACGTGTGTGTATTCGTTAAAAAAAATTCATTGGCATAATTTATTAGCCAAAAGTATTGAGTTACTTATATGAGTAAATGAGTGAGTGGATTTTACATTCCATTAGTTCGACAATGACAATTGGCGACAGACTGGGGCATATCCCCAGTGGTCGTCCGGAGACTTGCCATCACAATTTTGATCTTTCGCAGAGGGATGGCTTCCTCGTTTCGGTATACTAATGTGAAAAACCTCAAACGATCATCGTGTAAATTAAAAAAAAAAATTGTTCGCTAGAATAAACTAGTTATTAAAAAAAAAAAAAAAAAAAAAAAAAAAAAAAAAAACGCTAAACTATAAAAGGGGTTTTTATTCATATTTTTATTTCGATTCAGTCAGTGCTAATACAAGGTTCGTTGAATGTAAATAAATATTGATACTCCACCCACCCCCCGATTATTTTACCTTTTTTTTTTTTTTTTTTTTTTTGAGAGAGGAACTGAAGTTCAGTTTATTGTAGCACCGAAATTTTTTGAATTTACACGACATTTGACTGGATTTTTCATATAAGCAGCTGAATACTTTTGACTGATAAATTATGTAAATAATAAAAATATAATTAAATTATGCAAATTAAAATTTTTTAATGCTTGCGCATGCGTAGTTAAAAACTATTATCCAAAAATGTTCATATTTCATTAGATGTTTAATATTTTTGCATTTTGATTACAGTAAGCTGTATCTAATATAGTATGTCAAGTTTTCTAAAATTGGTTTTGCATTTAATTTGATACATTGAGTGTTACATTTTTAAAAAGTGGTAATTTTTTGTTGTAATGTTTTTAAAGAAACCGTTATATCTCCATGAATATATGTGACAGCCTCATAAAAAATTATATAGATAATTAGAAAAAACTTCGCAATCACATGCTACAGCCAAAACGCTTAGCAAGCGTTACTTTATACAGGATAATCCCAAACATTTTGAGTTTTTTCTTCTTTACTTAAAAAAAAAAAAAAAAAAATCTTCCTTAAAGAGAATAACTTTTTCGCAAACGACATTCAGTTGTATCAATTACATCAACTTTTGTGAATTTTTAAAATATCTACAGACTTATGGGACACCCGGTATATATATATATATATATATATATATATATATATATATATTTGTCAATATTAATTTTTAAAGAATAACTTTTAAAAAATTGATAAATAGTGACCCTTTCTAAGTTTCGTTTACACTATAAAAGAGAAAGTTTTAATTTTCAATGTAAATCGTTATGTGCTACCATGTGCAGTTTATGTTAAATACATATATGTATATGTAAATAGGTACCTTCCTTAAATCTGTCGTTTTATAAGTTTTCTACCTGACATAATATTTATCTATTTTTATATAAGAATCTTTGAATCTAAATTTATGTTAATATATTATGTTTTTCATTTAAATGTTTTACTGTTCATTTAGATGTTTTGCTGTTCACATGTATAATTATAAACTCATAAGACTTTGAAAATTTATTCATGCGGAACGTTTATTCATACGGAACTACATAGCATATATTGCTTTGAAGAACAATAATTTACAAAACTATTGTAATTACAAACTTATTGCTATTACGTTCAATTATATAAATTCTTTAAAAATTGTTTTACGCATTTTTTTTTTTTTTTTTGTAAATTTGTATATTAATGATAATATTTTTAATGCATTCTACTACATTTCATTAAATCCTCCAATACATAGATTAAATAATCATTTGTTCTAATTTGCTGAAAATGATGATTAATATCATTACATTGTACATTCAACAGCATGTTGCAAATATTTTATCCTGTTGTCTTTATCAAAAACTGAACCTTGGTCAAATCCTTGAACATTGTTAAGCATAAATTGTTTCTACAGTATTCATTATGAAATAATCAAGAAATAAATCATTCCAACACGTACTATAGAGGATTATTTGTATAAAATGAGGTTATATATAATAAAATTTTTGATAAATGAATTAGATAAATTTCGAAATTACGCAAGAATAATGTCTATCTAATAGAGGAATTCTCTAAAGAATTAACTACACAATCGCTGAAGGCATGACCTCTGTAGCTTTCCTCATTAACATGAATGTTAATTACTGTTATGCATATGAATGTTTATTAGGTCAAAGTTCGTTAAAGTAAATAATAAACAATTAATGTAAATGAGTAATGAATAGATGAATAATATAATATATGAATAATGAGTTCGTTTGCTTTTGGAAAAATAGTATTTCCAATAATTCTTTTTCCAAATTTGTTTCGTAACTGATACTAAAATAAAATTATCAGGGTCGTTATGTATTATGATTTAAAAACAGTGCTCACATGGAAATCTTAGTAAGACTCTATAACTTTTTTTCCTTTTATTACTGCTTATTATTTTACTTTGTCGTGAATATCCCTTTTAATATTATCATAAACATTATTAATTGGCATGCGTAAGTTTAGACTTCGCCAATTACCATTACTCAGTACTAGTGCGACGTTAACCCCAACTAACAGCAAACCAGCCAACCAACCAACATGCGTAATGTGTGAGATCTTACGCAATTGCTTTAGGTTTTAAGTGTTTGAAATCGCGTCTCGTTGTCCATGGAGTATTGGAATGGAAGAGTCGAAAGTCACCAGAGTTGGATCCAGCGATAGATGGCGACGGCCCTCGTGAAAATATCGGGTTAGTTTAAAAGAAGGTTGCCAGTCATTCAGAGGTAATTTTTCGTTCGATTCAAGTGGAGATGTACAGTCGGCAGAAAAAGTATCCGAGCACTAGCAATAATCCCTGTCTAAAAATAATAACACTTAATAAAAAACACTTAATGCTGCTTTGTTAAATAGATCCTTGTCGAGTCATGTTCTTAATCAATTTAAGAAGATGATTCGACAAGGATTTATTAAACAAAGCAGTATTAAGTGTATTTTTTTTATAGCGGTGGGGCCTAATGGGAAAATGAAGTTTAAAACATTTTGTATTAATTTCTATGTTGTAATTTTTCTTTCCATGGGAACTTCTTAAACAAATTCTTTATATACACCTACCTTAGATGAGGCAAAAAAGAAAAAAAAACTGTTGGATTATATTTGATTTGTTTCCTTTATGTTAACAGAAAAATATGTTCGTGTGTTCATATATGTAAGCAGATGAAACAGCGTAGTGTGAGAGTCTACATGTTAATAAATACTTCTGCAAAAAGTACGATAAATAAAAAATAAAATAAAAAATAAATAAATATTGGAGTATTCCATTAGAATGTCTAATTGCATAATTTCTGGTGTTTTAATTTTAGGAAACTTTTTTGAAGGTGGTATATATATATATATTTAACGGTAACATTTGCGAACATGCAAATATTCTTATTTCTTTTCTTGAACAAATATTTTTTCTTTGTGAAAAATTCGTGCTTACTTTTTTTTGTGACAACTGTTTAATATATAATGTAAACTCATCATTTTGCGGTATAACATGAAAAAACAATGACGAGCAAGATGGTACGATAAATGGTACTGAAACAACTGTCTGCTATTTAATTTTTCTCTTTGGTATTCAAGACGTTGTAGATTTTTCCTGTTTTTAGTTTTTGAGCGAGACTAGTCATTATACACGTAATTTTACCGCCAGGAGTTAATAAGGAAAATATTCCAAATTTATATACAGAAATTTACTAGTTATTTCTCTTTTTTATATTTTAGTAAAAATTTGAAAAATGCTTAAAAACACTATGCGATGAAGTGTAATACCTGAAATTCCTATGTCTAGACTTAAATATATGAAAAGGTTTTTAGCATATTATGGCAAATAAACGTACTTTGTTATGTATGATCTGCTAAGAACACAAAGTCATTACAATTCATAATGCGTTCCTGTGCATCAGTTTGCAGTGGGATCATTTAAGAAAATTAGATCAATAATTAAATAACAGGAGATCCTAAATTCACACGTAAACTGAAGACTTTAGTTGATGACGATTTTATTTTATTTTATTTTAGACATTACGTCATTTTATGTTCATTTAAATACTGTTCTGGACTCTTCTCTGAATTATAAGTGCAATCAAAAATGCAGCTGCACTTAATTTGTCATGCTGCGTGTGTCATCGTGTCATTTATCTAAGCCGCAAAATATTTAATACGCATGTAAAATTATCATATTAGATTTATTTTACCGTTATCTAATTTCTTTTTATAACAGTGTAACAGTCAAAGCAATAAAAATTTCAGGGAATTCCCTTCTAAAGTGAATGTAATATTGATTCAAAATTTGAAATCCAAAAATATTTGGCATTCAAATTTTCCTTTTCCAACCGCAGGCGTATCCTCAACAGGTTTTGTTCTGATGGTCAGGTTTAAGTATAAACAGTATTTTTCTAACTAAAGCTTTAGGTATACCGCAGGCCAAATAACGGTAAACAAGATCTGATCACGTCTTTACCGCAGACAAAGCGAGGGACAACCTGTTAGTGGGTCAGGGTTAGTAGATGGTGAGTGTGAACTACGCAACAACGTATCACTCTCACGTTTGTGAAAGCTCTGAGGAATGGTCTCTTAGAAATGGTTTCCGGATGTCTGAGATCATCTCTGAGGACTGGAAGGATGAAAAAAAAAAGTCCGCTCTCAGGATTGCGTCATACTGTTTACTGGCCTTTGCTGAGGTCGCTTGATTCAATGACTGTTGATTAACTAATTAGGGTCCAAAAGGATTAGAAATTTCTGTGAAAAGAAAAAGTTATAAGGAAGAGAATTATTTGAGGTATGCTAGAAATTTTAATTTCTATTTGAAAAACAGTTTCGTAGAAATTTTATGCACATTTCCTCTGATGAAATAATTTGTGTTTATGTATCATGTGTAAAGAAATCCGCAAAGCGCCACTACCTTTAGATTACTCATACTTTTCGTATTTTCTATTTTTAAAAGGTGCGATTACAAGAACGTGTATTTCCACCTACGTTTTGCCTTTTAACGAAATAATTTTATAATTCGATATAAAAAATATATGCATTTTGCATATAAAATGAAAATAATGCATGAAAACTTCCTCCGAGTTTTCTTTTATTATTGTTTGGTTCAAAAATCTGTATAAGTGTAATATGTTTTGTGGTTAGTCGTGTTAACTGTTAGTCGTGTATATTGAAAAGAAGTACATATTTTAGTTTGATTGAACAATCTCATTACATATACATACTTGCCAACCATCTCATTATGAACCGTACAATTTTTAGTACCCGCCTTTTTTTTTCACACCAATAATTTTTTGGAGCAATTTTAATCTTATTTAATCGTGATAACATTTGGAGAGAATAACTTTAAAAATATAGTGGTGTGAAAAAAGGGGCGTTTATTCAGGGGGCATTAGCAATTCTACGGTTATTAATGAGATGGTTGGCAAGTATGCATATATGTTTGTTAGAAAGCTTTAATTAACTCAAAATTCTCAATAAAATAGGTTTTGTGATACATTTTATTTAAAATAATCTAATCTACTGTTTTTTTTTTTTTTTTTTTTTTTTTTTTTTAACTGCCAGTAATAGAAAACGAAAACAAATTATTAGCATACACTGTTAATGGGAATATAAAATTAAGTTAATAAAAAAAAAAAAAAGCTTAAAAATTTCTTTAGACTTTTCTCGCTAATTTGACATAAATGAAACTGTTTTCTGATTATTAGAAATGATCAAATAATTTTAAAACTATGTGAGGCAGGAGGTTGTTTTTGGACCTGGGACAAAAATTTGATTTAAATTATGCAACCAATTCATCTTTCTTTCTTTTTTTTTTTTTTTTTGTGTGTGTGTGTGTGTGGGATAAAAGATATTTGTAAGAAGATATTGTATTGAGAGTTTTTCAAAAATTTCAAAATATTGAAATTAAAAATTTTCAAAATTGGAAAAAATTAACAGAAATTGATGGGGCATCATATCGTGGGATTTATAATTAGAAAACAAAATACATACTTTAAAGTAACTGGCAGCAAACAAATTCATAAAAAAAATAATAAAAATGATCAAGTTGTATACAAGAAAACATGTCCCTAAGTTCCGTTCTCGACAGGACGATTTATCAAAGGCTAGTTCTTCCTCACATTTGGAGATTTGAAGTTGGAACAAAAACAATTAGCTGATATTGTTAAGTAACTGTTATTGAACAAATCCCCCAAAATATCATCAAAATTTATCAAATGGTTTGGAAAAAACAGCCATCAGAGTATAAGGAGCCTTGCCTGTACAGATCATCAAAGCGCTATACTTTCCTTTAAAAATTCAACAGAAAAACTACTGAAAATTACTTAAGTCTTATTTAAAGTTACTACGAAAAATAAACGAAGATAATAAAAATATTTGTTTTATATATATATATATTAATAATATTTTTTAATTAATGGCTGTGGAAATATATCAGTGATTTTTAATACTTATACTGAAATAGAAATATTCATTTAAATTTTCATTGAAAGGAAAAAAAGAAGAAGAAGAAAGAATAAAGCAATTAAAAAAATAAGAAATAAGAAATATCGGGGGAAAAAAATGGAATCTCGATTATTTATTTAAATTAAAAACTGTCGTAAAATTATAGAGACTCTAGATAAATATTTCAGTAAATTTATAGAAATGTTGAAAAAAAAAAAAAAGAGAGAGAGAGAGAGAGAGAGAGAGAGAGTCTCGATTATTTGTTCTAATTGAAAACTACCGTAAATTTAGAAATACTTTGGTTAAACATTTCAGTAAATTGACAGAAATAATTTTCAGTGTATTAAAATATTTTATTGCTGAATATAGTAGATTGAGAAAGAGTTATTTTATCCTACAAAATTAAAAAACCTTCCATTGTCTTATGATTTTCAAAATTTTGTTTTCATTAGCTATTTTCTTTACTTTAATTTCTTCTTCTTCTATCTTTATTTCTTTTTTTTATACATAAAGTTTTTTTTTTTTTTTTTTTTTTTTTTAGGACTGAGGACTATTAGTCTCAAACTGCGGATTTTTTTGATATCAGTTTTACGATAGTTGGATATTTATCGAAATCTAAAATTTATCGAAAATATAATTGAATAATTTGAAAGCAATGTCATAATTTGAAAAAAAAAAAAAAAAAAAAAAAAACTAAAAACTAAAAACTAATTGTTCTCTGTCCTAAAGTTATGTTTTTGCCAGAATTTCATCAAAATCATTTTCTTTTTTTTAAAGAAAAAGAAAAGAAAAGAAAATTAGTAATAATCAGTATCGAAATAAACACTATCGAATTTTTTAAAAAATAGTTTTGAATTAGGAAATAAAAAGCGCGCGTGCAAAATGAAATAAAAATAAATGCAGGAAATTTAAATCTAGTGTTTTAAAGTTCGTATTAGGCTTCTACTTTAAAAATTTGATCAAGTTTGGCAATTTTGAAGACAAATTAAAACAGAATTTAATATATATATATATATATATATATATATATATATAAGTAAATAAAGACATAACTGACCAGGGGGTTGAGGGAGCTGTAGCCTCTCTCAGACGGAATTATATGTCAAATAAAACTGCTCCTAAACTTATTATTATTATTATTTTCATTATTATCATTATTATTTCTTGTAATAGAACATTCTATTTTTCCATGCTATTTAAAATTTTGTTTTTATTAACTATTTTCTTTACTTTATTTTCTTCTTAAAAATTTATTTTTTTTTTACATAAATCATTTTCTTATTTTTATTATTTCTTTTAACACTATATTCTATTTTCCCATGCTAGTCAAGATTTAGTTTGCATTAATTATTTAGTTTACTTTTTTTTTCTACTTTTTTTTCTTTTTTAACATAAAGTTTATTTTTGTTTTTATTATTGCTTATAACACAATATTTTATTTTCCCATGCTATTCAAAATGTTGTTTTCATTAACTATTTTCTTTACTTTGTTTTCCTACTTCAAATTTTATTTTTTTACCATAAAGGTATTTTTCTGCTTATTTTTTCTTACAACACAATATTTTATTTATTATTATATAATTTCGTCAATTAAAAAGAGTATTTTTCGTCCAGTTTAGAAAATCGATCTAAATAGTATTAAAGCAGTATTGGATTTTTAATGTAATATTACTTGTTTTGTTACATTAAAGTATGATATTTTCAAAAATTCTACGTATCTTTTATAACTCCAGAAAAATTTACTGTACGTAATATTTAAAAACAATAGTCTTATACTCGCAGAAACTTTAAGAGTAAATATAATAGTGATAATGAATAACTTTAATCATCAGTTGAAAAAAGACAGAACGGTATTAAGATGTTTAATCATCTACATTTTACACATAAATTTTTATAAATTGTAAATATTTTGTACTTCAGAATTATTTGGATAAATCTTTTTTTTTTTTTTTTTTTTTTTTTTAAATTTTTGATTGTAAATATGAAAATTTATTCAAAACATTCTGTAAACGCGGTATACGTAAATAGTATAAAAAAGAATTTTTACTAATATTTCCTGAATAAATATATCTATAATCAATTATGCATGATGATTAACTAAATATTTAACTTTGTAAGCAAAAATGATGAGTATGTTTTCACAATTATAAAATTGAACCATCAGAGAAGAAGAAAACTATTATAAAACATTTAATTTGGATATTGATCAATGTGTAATTATAAAAACCATACCATCGTGGCTTGTGTAACATTTAGACTCATTTTTAAATACCACAACATTTTTTAAAGGCTGAATTTATCAACCAATCTCTTAAAAGAAAAAAAAAAGTAGTATAATACATTAGCTCCCTATGTTATATTCTTGAGTTCTAAAGCAGTGGTAATCAAAGGATGTGCCTAAGAGAATTAGTGCGTTCTAGAAGATTTTTGAATGCGTCCTGTAGTATTTCGGGAAAATACGTGTCCAAACATAAAAATAAATTTTTTTTTCTTTTATTATTATTATGCATTTTATTTAATTTGGAAAGTCGAAGTGCATGTTATGTGAATAGCACTTATTTATTTTTAGATAAATATATCCAGATAAAGTGCGTGGATAATTTTTAAAAAACAAGTGTTATATTGAGCAGTTCTATCCCAGAAGTCGAAAAAAAATAAAAATTTAGTGCCAATTTAAAAGAAAAATTACAGCCTTCTCAAAAAAAAAAAAAAAAAAAAAAGCCATTTTCAACATTATATATATGTTGCTTTCTTCTATATTCAATAGAAGAAAGTATTGGTTTCTACGTTTAAATAAACAAATTTAACAAATAATGCTCATTTAATATAATAATTTTGTTTTCAAAATGAAAGATGTTACTTCATTAATTTACTTATCCAATAAGATAAATTTGTCAGTCATTTGAGAAGGTGTTGCTTAACGGGTGTAAATGATCATAGTTTAACAATCTGCTTGACCCCACTTAATAATCCAAACAACTTGCCAATGTTGTTGTTTTTTAAACCATCAATAGCTAACCTACTTTTAAATAATTTCTTAGGTTATCTGCTGTTATGATCATTCCTCCGCATTTAGTGCGTAATATTAACTTGATAGATAGATAAAAACAAAAATTTTAGAATAAATATCCCAAGTAAATTGCTTTCTAACTTTCAGTTAATTCTTGTTATTCTTGTCAGGGAAAACGAGATTTGCTATTTGCCAGTTTTTCGTGACTGTCTATCATACATGAGGATATTTGAGTAAGAGAATGGGATTTTTATAAAAATAAATTTGTGTTTGTTGTTATATAATCACGCATAATTGTTCAATATGAGTTTCGACGTTTTATGTTTAACCTGTTAGGAATAATTAACTTTTTTATTGACAATGTGTATTCTTCTGTTATTCAAAGTTTCCGTTTGATAATATATATATATATATATATATATATATATATATATATATATTTAAATCCAATTTATTTTTGAATAATTATCGAATTCTTGAATATATGTTAACAATGTTGATATTCCATATTGAGCTTATCTTTCTTATTATCATTTTATATGTTGTATTACAATCCAGTAATTTTGAAGAGTTTTAAATGCTTTTATTAATTTTTCAACGAATATCAGAACTGTTTCCCAGTTTCTATTGTATAGAAATGGGCAATAATTATTTTTGATGTTTACATTAAAGAGAAAGATGCAAATCCTATATATGTACTTTTTACTATAACAACGTAAAAACAAGAACGAAAAATCATGCGGTACGCATTTGTTATTTACCCTTTCAAACTTTACTCACTCATTGTATCGTGTAACCTTCAATGTTCTTTGCCTACATTATCATACAACAGACAGAAAGACATACATATATTGACTAATTGAAATCATAATAACGCTTAAACATTGTTGGAAAGAGTTGAAAATGCTTAACTCAAACGGAAATTCAGCCTTTAATGTATTTTAATATTTTAGTGCAGCTCAGTAAATCAGAAGGTTAAGCATATCATACTCTATATATAACAATGTTTTAGCTCATTAACAATAAATGTCAATTTCTTTAGGATTTTTGCAGTAGAAAGTTATTTAAATGTGATTTATAAAAATATTTCCTCTAAAATGGCATTGGCATTTTTTTGGGCGTTCCTGTACACAAACCAATTGTACAGGACCTATTAATGCAATTTTAAATAGGGAACATTCCATAGTGAACTTGAATGACATATATTATTTTTAAGAAATTCTGAAAATATTCATGAATGCTAGAGACGGGACAGATAGGCAGACAGGCAGTCTCACAGACAGATCTAATTCAAATCATATTATTCACATTTAAAAAGTGTTAAAAACGCTTAATGTAAATGAAAATGCTATTGAACACTGTTAAAAATGGTTTCTTAAAAATGAGCTAAATTGTCTCAAAATAGCTCCTAAACAATATATACTTAAATTTGAAAACCCATGTACTCATTTTTTGAGTATACTGACATGTCAAACATGGAGATACTGGGATTGGTCAACCCCATTTTTGAACCTTTCAATATACTCAAAAATGAGTACATGGGTTTTCAAATTTAAGTATATATTTTTTCGGAGCTATTTTGAGACAATTTAGCTCATTTTTAAGAAATTATTTTTAACAGTGAGGACTTGAATAATATATTTCAATTTCATTATGATTTGCGTTAAAAAAAAAAAAAAAAAAAAAAAAAAAAATGTATTTAAACATTGTTTCTAGAAATACTTCTCATAGAACACAAAGCTTCAGAATATTTTCTGGTATCCCTGTACACAAACCAATAATGGTATCTATGCCATTTTCAATAGCGAATATCGCATATTGAACGTGAATAAGATATAACAGTTTCAAGAAATCCCACACTGTAAAAAATAGGTTCTTAAAAATAAGTATATATTGTCTCAAAATAGCCCCGAAACAATATATACTTAAATTTGAAAACCCACGTACTCATTTTTGAGTATATTGACATGCTCAAAAATGGTGTTGACCTATAAGAATCCCAATATCCCCATGTTTGACTCAAAAATGAGTACATGGGTTTTCATATTTAAGTATATATTGTTTCGGGGCTATTTTGAGACAATATATGCTTATTTTTAAGAACCTATTTTTTACAGTGCATGAATGTTTGCGGGAGTTAGACCGCGGACATGCAGACAAACCGAAGTCATTAACACATTCACCCTTCTTGGAAAATGTTAAAAAAAATCGTATTATCGTATTTAATACAGAATAAATAAGATTTCTTGGCGTAATTAATTTTAAATATTTGTAAAATGTATGAGGACTAAAATAGACAAAAATATAATTTTAAGAAATCCAAATCATTTTTATGATAATTGCACTTCAACTAAAAGGTATCTTTCAATCATCAAACCAATATCCTCGATCGTTATGCATGCTGTTGCAGTACATTGTGAAAGATAAAAAATTAAGTGTCATATTTTATATATTTAAGAATTTTCAAGGCTATTCTTTTACAATTTCATAAGTTTGAGCGTTATTCTTAGATATTCAATATTACTCACATTCTAGCTATTCGATCAATATAGGAAAACTGCACAATGTTCTATTTAAATAGTAGAACATTATTAATTTAACCCGTTCGTAGACGCTAGTTGTTCGATTCGCCGCCCATTCCTTCAGTGTTTATTCAACAACCACCAAAAAGTTTTAGAAGTGGCATTTGATATACATAATTGACGATTATTCCAGTGGATTCGCCTTTTATGTATATCAAATGCCACTTCTAAAAATTTTTGGTGACTGTTGAATAAACACTGAATGGATGGGAGGCGAATCGACTAACTAGAGACTAACTAACTAGAGATGGGCGTTATTTCACGTAACATAATAAGTAATATTATTATTGCATTGTAGCTTATTAGCACGGTAATATATTACTAAAAATACCCTATTAAAAAAATAATATTTTCAACTTTATCTTTGCAAGCGAAAGAGAGAAGAAATTTCTGGCGGTAAAACTGATGTAATATACCATCATACAAGTAAAAAGCATGAACTATTTCTTTTATATAATTACTTTTTTATTTTATTTTATTTTATTTACAAAATACAAAAACAATATTATGAATGCCGGCTACTACCGAAATCCAAATCATACGAAAACTGATAGTCCAAATCGCGTCATACGGTAGGAAAAAAGCACCGAGTAACGAATAAAACACCCATCTTTTCGCATCTAACAATCCCCGCACCCCACATGTTACATACAGCATCATACATAAACGGGTAACAAAAAGACTCACATCAGACTTCCCGCACAAATGTTCTAACTTTGTGCGTGTAACTTTTTGTGGCGTCTGGACGACAAGACTCATGCGATGCAAGATACAGTACTAATAGAATATGCAAGTAACGAGAAACGAGACAAATTCCAGAATACCGTTTCGTTACTTTAAGTCTGAAACAAAATACGCGTATTTCAGTAACGAGTTTGATACAGCTCTGTTACTCAATGTCACTAACCTCTTTCCATATTCATAAAATTATCGTTAAAAAAATAACACAACTGAGCTCTCGAATATTTTCTAGAATGTATTACGGAATATTTCTCGTGAAACACATTAATCAAAATAATTTTAATAAGCAAGATAATTTTAACGTCTAGGACAAATAACATCCTGCTGATATTAAACACACTTGATATTAACTCAGAAATGATTTTATTTGGTGTTGATTATTTTTCATGGGATAATAAAATCGTTAGTGTATAGAGATACTTTGATACCACGGTTTAACGAAATAGTGTTAATTTAAGCAGCTAGCATGAGATAGGTATGGGGTGATTATTAGATGTTGATTATTATTTCGTCACGAAGGTGAGGAATGGGATTACACTTGCATACTTGCCAACCATCTCCTTATGAACCGTACAATTTTTAGTACCCGCCTTTTTTTTTTTTTTTTTTTTTTATTTTTTACACCAATAATTTTTTTTAGTAAATTTAGTCTTATTTAATCGTAACAACAATTGGAGAGAATTACTCTAAAAATATAGTGGTGTGAGAAAAGGGGCGTTTTTTCAGGGGGCATTAACAATTGTACGGTTATTAATGAGATGGTTGGCAAGTATGAACTTGCTAGGTTTGGATTCACTTGCGTATTGGAAACAGATGTTTCGGGAGTGTGATCATTGAAAGGAAGGAGTGTTTGTTTATATTTTAATTGCTTATAGCAGATGGAATTGAAAATGCGTAATCGCATACAGCATAGGGATGGTACTCGAGAGCATTTATTTATTGTGGTTTTATCAAGAATATTGTTTAAGTTTAATTAAGAATAATTTGAGAAGAAAATTGAATATTTATTTATTTATTTATTTTTACTGTTTAGCTTTTTTTCACTTTTTTTTTTTTTTTCTTAAATCTGATTTTTTCTTGAGACTACTTTTTAAAGATTTAAAATGAGTAAAGGTGTTAAGAATAGTTAATTATGCTCTTATGTTAAAATTAAGTGTGTGAGAAAATACATCATTTTATGCAATTTTTGTAAGCAAAATCTATATTTTTAAACAAGTGTTTCTAATTTTATAAAACATATTCATAATGACTGTTTGCTAAGTATGAGTGAAAAACACTAATTTTCTTGTCAATCTGGAAAGTTCAAGTTCTTCAAAAAAAAAAAAAAAAAAGAACAGTCACTCGGTTGTTTAAAATTTGGGATACCTTAAAGATGTTTCTTAAAACTTTTGTTATTATTATTTAATTGTTTCTTAACTACATATATGGCTTATAATATGAGAATTTTTTTTTTTCAGAAAACAGCTCTCGTGTACGTGTTTCTTGATATTATTTGAAATATTCTATTTTCGTGTTTAAAGGAATTGGTTTAATGAACCTTAAGCTTACACAATCGGGACGAACGTTTGTGTAAAATTTTGACTCTACCACTATTTCATATCAGCGTTATTTTATTTATTTATATATATATTTTTTTAAATTGAAGGAATTCTAGTGTTAAATAAAGTGAAGGTTACTATTCGAAAGCATTGGGACTTAAAAACATGAACCGCATCCACTATGCAGGACACATGTATATATTGTATATCATCCCGAAAAGATTAGAAAGACATTAGCCATATATAAACTAAAAAGTAATAGGTTATAAAAATAATATGTTGCAAAAACCTATTACCAAAGAAGTATGGACCGAAGTAACCTATTACTGGAAAGTAACTATTTATCCCATCTCTAGTACTAACGGATTAAGTAGCCTGTTTAAACTAATGCTGAAAAAAATAATAATTTTTTATATGCCAAGTAGTCAATAAATTTAATAAGTGAGTTCTACGCGCATACTCTATACATTACTGTACTTCTTCTTTTTTAATAAGCAAAATTTTATATTAGACCTGTAGATACCCCGCAGGTTATATAATCCAGTTTTGCATCAGAAATTTCAATTGATAAATAAATTTATATTTGTACGAGCTCTTCCATCAAAAAGTATAGATTTCTCAATTCAATAAAATTTCTGGTGGAGAAATGACACACAGAGCTGCGAACCTAATCCGGCAATTTGCTAGTACCGCCTCTTTTTCTACACCGTTAAATTTTTAGAGTAATTCTCTTCAAATAAATTTGCGGTGAATTAAGAAAACAAATACTTTAAAAATTAAGTGGTGTAGAAAAGGGGGCGGTACTAACGATTTGCCGGATTAGGTTGGCAGCTCTGGACACAGTTTACCTGCGGGTTATCTACCAGAAATTACGGTAAAACTTTTTAAATTAAAAATCATCATTTTATTAAAGCAATTTGAAATCTAATCATAAACAAAACAAAATCTTTCAGTTCATTAAGATTCACTGGAAGAGTTGTTGATAATTTCATTTATCATTAAACTACAAATAATGTTGTTTAGTTTGATTTAGACATCCATATTAAACTGACGTGTATGTCTGAGATTTCCAACTGGGAAAAATAGATTTCTGAGTCAGTAGCTCATTGATGAATTAATCAAAGTTATGAGAAGCTGCAGAAACCAAAAACAGAAATCACAATCCGGTTCTGTTTAAATCTCTTGTCATGTTTTAAATAAAATAACAGAAATCATACTCATGTTCCTCTTGTAGTATAAGAATTTTATGCTAAAAAGACAAACAAATAATTAATAGGAAGTCAAAATTGAGTTATGTATAATGTGCATGTTAATTCCTAAACGGGAAAAAAAATAAAACAAAAGTGATGAATTACTACCTAAATACTTGTTTTATTCTTTGTTGTGGCTCTGTAAAAACATATGAATTAACTTCTTTTAATATATTAACTAAATGATTATCCTATAAATAGCAAAAATGGCAAAATTCTAAATATTTGATTCAGTTTTGTTTCTAATTGTCAAACGATTAAACAGTTATATTTCTTCTATTTCAGCAAACAGATATAGAAAATATCCCAGTACACAAATTTAAATTTTTTAAAAGTATTTTTTTTTTTAATCTTTAATTTTCTTCCTAAACCTTTTAATATTTGTTACCCAAGAGGGACAAAGGAGAAAAAAATGGATCTTTTGTATGAAGATATAGTTAATGACTTTGAGAATGAAACTAAATATTTGCAGAATTTTGTTAATTATATTTAAATCTGTAAATAATTTTATTTAAATAGTCCTATTAAATTTACAAAAACATTAAATTTCAAAAATTAAAAGAAGTTTAACTTATCTCTTTCGCGGCCGTTGACGAAGATTATGTCATTTGAAAATCTGTAACTCTTCCAGTGGGCGTTTTATTCGCGGTTTTTATGTTACTTATTTCTTAAGAATATACACAATATTCAAATATATACAGTCAACTATAATATGGATACAAATATTTTTATTAGGAAGAATATAATTATAATGTATATCCATTTGCAGTATAAATGTGAATATAGAAAATTTTGTTCTGAAATATTGCAACTTTGGAGAATAACGCCCACAGGCGAACCTTACTGTCAAAAAGACAAAAGCATGCGCTCGCGAAAGTGTTAACATAGTTTTTTCACTGATACAGACAGCAACTAAGTACTACTTTTTAAGGGTTTACTCGCTTCACTCACAGTCGCCGGAAGACGAAGTTAATGTTATTCTATGGGAAATTTTCTTTACTTATAACTTATTAATACATATTTTTAAATTCTGTATTCACAGTTACAAAATTCCTAACTGTTAAACTGGCGCACCTTTTTTAAAAACGTATTTTTTTTTTTTTTTTTAATTTTTAATATTTTATTCTGAATCTGTAAAATACGAATTTTCAATATGTGAAATATTTCATTTTACAGCTTCAAAATAAAATATTAAAAAATAAAAAATAATAATGATAATAATAAGTTCTTAAAAAAGGTGCGTCAATTTAACAGTTGGGAATTTTCTGAATGTGAAAACAGAATTTAAAAATATGTATTAGTTAATGAGTTATAAGTAAAGAAAATTTCCCATAGAATAACATTGGCCCAAGCTTCCGGCGACGGTAAGTGAAGAGAGCCGTTAAGATGTAATATACTCGTATTTTCGTTTAATAAAATAATAATTACAATAATAATATTTTATTAAAAAAATATAAGAAATAGAGATTTCACTATTGAAAACTTAGTCAAATGGTGACAGAATATAAAGGCAGATATAATTGATACCTTGTTTCAATTTTATACGGATATTTTTATAATAATTAATATATGCTCCCACAACATTAAAATTTAAGAAGTTGATCTTTATAATCGGTGTTTAGCGTACGCGGAAACACAAACTCTCTCTTTTTTAAACTGATTAACATTCATAAACCTCCGGATATTTTATTTATGCTGTAGATTTCCTTGTGCGTTTAATTAGCTAATGTAACGTAATATTAACATTTTCGTCTACGGTCTGTAATTATCTTGACTTTACCATTAAATATTTAAATGTTACAAGATATGGTGACAGAAAAATAGCGATATGCATTTATAAAGGAATTTTATTTTAAATTTTTAAACCTTGATCATCCGGAAAAGGGCGTGTGTAGGGTGGTTTTTAGTTTAAAAAAAAAAAAAAAAAAAAAACCGACGTGTGTAAATTTTAATTAATTTTCAGAAGTTAAAAATTTCACAAGTTGTGAGGACTTTTTTTATGTTAATTACTTTCAATTAATAATAAAATAAAATTTTGAAATATTTATACATATATTATATATATATACATATACATATCATTTGTATTTGCTTATGAGATATCTGTTTGTCATATACAGTGTTTGATAAATCCTGATTTTTTTTTTCATTAATTCCTTATTTATTGATTGTAGACAGTCATAGTACTTATAAAAATGTGTAAAGAAAAAAAAGAAAGAGGTATAAAACTTTATGAAATTAATCGAAACGTTTAACAGATTTTTAGAATTACAAAATTTAAATTTTTCACTAGTCTATATAAAAATTAAATTAATAGAAATAATAAAACAATGAACAAAATGTATGTTACATACTAATACTTTATGTACAAAATTTGAGCATTGTATTATAAACAGTGCTAGAGGTATATTTAAATACAAAGCTTTACGGATTTTGCAAAATTTTATAATCAAATGTGTTTACACTTGCCAGTACCTTCCTCCCCCTCCCCTTTCAATAAAAAATTATATCAAAGCACACAAAAAGACGTTTTGTTCAAGCAGCAAAAATTTTGTTAGTTCAGCCAAAATGTTTTGTTGATATAGCCTGCACAAAAATTTTATTACTAGATCCCAAATAAATTTATTATTATAACTCAACAGTTTCGTTGTTTTAACTGAACAATTTTGTTGATTAAGCTCATCGCTTGCACATTGATTGTTTACAGAGATCTCTAATGTAGCTTATCGAACTATCCAATGACAATAACTCTACTTTCAATTATATTCTTTTGGGTATTCGAAGCAAATTGATTTCTTTAATTGAATAAAATTATGGTTATCACAAAATAAATCTAAAAATCAATCAATAAAATAATTTGTTTTTCTCGACAAAACTTTTTTTTCAGTGCATTGAAAGGTGGTTTAAGTCAGTTTTATCTTTTTTAATATTTCGAAGACATTTTATAATACATTGGTGAAATTTTGTATATAATTTTATTAATGTATGCAGTTCATTTTCACCCAATGAATTATTTGTTTTCTTTGCCTTTTTTTGGAGGGTGGGGGTGGGGGAGGGGGCGGGAGATGTATAAAAATTTTGATTTTGTTAGTTTGGATTTAATTAATAGTAAGAAATTCTGCACTGTTTTAATTTATATTACCCAAAATAGTAAAAACTGGTCAAATTTTCCAAATTGAGATTTTGCTGTACTATTTACAAGTTTTAAAAACCCTGAATCCGATAATCAGGTTTTTAATGACTGTTCTGTTTAAATGTATGCTTGTGTAGTTTATTTAATTTAATTAATTAATTTATTACTATTATTATTACTATTATTATTTTCTGAGTCCTCTCTCAACATGATTCAAGAACAAACATCAACATAAAATCCCGATACTCTAAACCTGAATCATAAGGAGGTGCTACTGAAATGGAGATGTTATTGAAATCGGATAAACGGCTCGTTTAAAATATTACACAGAAGTATTAAAATACATCACTTCCACAGGCTAAATTCAAACAAGGTGCAGTTCAGCATATGTAGACTGCACTAAACAAAATCAAATTGACATTTTTTTTTTTTTTTTTCTTACATGCACAAAAGTATATTTCACACAAAAATATGTTATTGAAAATATTTTAAAAACGTCTTCGTCTACAAAGTCACACAAAAGAATTACGATATATTACACCTATGTCCAAAATTATCACGAAGTGAATTTTAAGTTGCGTTATGCAATCCCCACCCCATTTTGGACTGTTCTAGCATAGCTTCCTAAACTAGATGCCTGTCGCGTTGCTCGAAAATGTGGCAATAGCTGAAGCGGTAGACAGCGCCACCTGGTACAGATTACGCGACTTTTTTATTCAACTGTCACCAATAATTTTAAGAAATGACATATGATATATATAATCAACTTTTCTTCGACTCCATTCGCCTTTTATGTATATGATATCGCAATTTAAAAAATTTTGGTGGCTGTTGAGTAAAAAAAGTCGCGCAATCTGCACCAGGTGGCGCTGTCTACGCTTCAACTGTTGTGAAGTTTTCGAGCAACGCGACAGGCATCTAGTTTAGGAGGCTGTGGTTCTAGGTTAAAGTACAGGGTGATTACAATTAAAGCTGCGATTTCAAGACGCCCTAATAGAACGATTTGATATTTTACCAGAACAATCGTGAGGCAATGGAATTTTGTTTGGCGAAGGAAAAAATTAGTTCCAAAATGTTCCTGTAGATGGCGCTATCAGAGTAATCTCAAGGGAAACACCTAAGTGAATTCATTGAACACAGGAATGTTGTTAACAATAAAATAGAATAGTAGGAAACAATAGACTCCAACTGTTTACGACAAACTTTTTAGTGAAAAGGCAAGAATATGTGTTTACAGCGAAAACAATGATAGTGACAAGAGATAAAGAAATGTTTCATGAAACAAACACCTTATGGATTATTAATTGCACATTTTAGATATTTCCTCCCCCCAAACAAAATTTCATCGCATCACGATTGTTCTTTTACAATATCAAGTCATTTTGACAGGTAGTTTTAAAGTTAGAGTGTTTTGAAATCAGTACTTTAGTTATATAATCCACCTGTATAATGTTAAAATGTTTACAGAAAACTACTGGTAATCATTCATCTTAAGTCATACGTAAAATTACTGAGAAAAATAAACGAGGTGTTAAAAAATCTATTTTATATATGTCATTTAATGGTTAATATTAATTTCATCAATTATTGAGGTGAGTATGTTTGTGACTTGGAATGCTTTTTCTAGAGAAGACACATTCATTTTTAATTTCTGTCGAGAAATTAAATAATAAAAATAGATAAAAATACAGAATAAGTATTGAGAATCTCGATTGTTTTCTTTGAACTAAAATTTCTTGTAAATTTCCAGAGACTCTCGATAAACATTTCAGTAAATTTCCAGAAGTTTTTTACAGTGTACATTGTGTAGTACATATGAAGTTTATCTATATTATTCAGGGATACTCAAAATTACTCTAATAGTTAATTTCCTTCCAAAATTGACGAAAAATCCCACATTTTAGTTTTCAACTAACTTATTTGTTTTTTATTTTCTTAATAGAAAACATATCAAATAATATAACACATTATATCTGTACTGATAAGTATAAAGGATTTAAGTCCATATTCTTGATTTTTCAGGAGACGAAAAATAAAGTTAAACTAACTAAAACTAATCAGAAGAATCGATTAGGAAAAAGGGATTATGTTGTTTTATACCCTTTATATCGTTCAGTGATTGTCAATCTTCATTTAATAAAGGGAAAAATTTGAATTAAATATTTTACACAAATATTAATGATACATTTCTGACTTGAATCTTTTTTTACCAATGGATTTTCTCAAAGACTAAATGACATGGATTTAAATTCTTTATACCAATCAATAGAGAATTTTTTTCTTTTTGGGGGGGTCTGACTATGTACTTAACTCAAAATCGACATTTTTGGACTTAAATCCTTTATACTTATCAGTACAGATATAAACAAATAAATTTTTACGTCATTAATTAAAAATAAATATTTAAATTTAAAGTAAAGATAATAATTCTAAATTTAATCACTTTTCATATTTAACATACTATTAAATATTTTTTTATACATTTATTTATTTAAATTTTAAAACTTTTTTTTTTAATTACATATCAAATGAAAGTTCTTTTTGTGTAAAATTTCTGAACTTCAAATGTGCCCTGCACACTATAATGATATATTGCATATTAAGTCTTAAGTAAGATAATAAAGTTCAATTTACTTTTAAAATAATCTAAAATAGGTTTAGGAACAGTTTTATTAGACATGTAATTCTCCCCCCCCCCCCACCACCACATGCACACACACAGAATTCTTCCCCCTCCCCATTCAATTACAGTGCACAAAATTATTTTTAAAAAATCCAGGCTGTTATTAATTTGCCTTCAAACTTGCCAGACTTCATCAAATTTTAAGTAGCAATATAATACGGAATTCAAAATGCCAATTTTGAATTTCCTGGAGTTGTTTGTTTTTAAGTTATGCTGATAACAGATATGCATACATATCAACCGCTCTAATCTGGACTTTCGTAATCAGAGTACCTCAAAACGTGATATTATATATGTATAAATCGTTTAAAATAGAACTTCAAAAATACTTTGTTTATAGTATGGGTATGATAAATTAATTTTGTAGTATTCGTCGGCATAGTAACATTTACAAAGCACTTCCATCAATTACATTCAATAGAAAAGAACGTTTTGCTTAATTCTGAGAAGCCCTGTATATTGTCTATAATCAATATGCACTATAAACAATGCTGTGCATTTAAAATTAGTCTTACTTGAAAAAACATTTAACAAAAAAGAATTGCGATATATACAGTTTCCAAGTATAGCCCCAATATATCCGAATACTCAGGATAGCCCTGTAAACGAATGATGAATGATTTCCATATCACAATCAACACAAATCATGCTTTTATCAATATAACAGATTTGTTCATTTCGTTTTGTTTAAGTCAGCCTATAGATGTTACACTGTACTTATAAGAAATTTCCCCATAGACATAATGCATTTGAATTATTTTGGATGTCCCTGTACATGAGCTATTTGCTTGATCTCAACGAAAAGCTTACTGTAGCATCCCTATATGATACACATTTAGAGTACTAAGTTTGGACTTTCTGCTATTATTTTTTCTTGAGATATGCTGATAACAGACAAACACACTCACAGACAGACACACACACACACACACAGACACACTGACCGACAGCTAAAAACATGATTTTTGGATTCAGGGCACCTCTAAATATGTAAATAGAACAAAACGAAAATTTGACTCAAAAGCAATACTTTCTCTACCATATATATGGGTAAGAAAAAGTAAAAATATATAAATGTGTGTCATAAATTGAAAATAAATTATCTCTAATAATCTTTAACGGCTTCAGTATCACATTATTTTATTTAAAATGAAACTTAATTTATAAATAATATTTAATTACTTCTTTATGTGACGTTCCTTATGAAAAGAATAACCAGTCTTTCTTTTAGATAACTACTTGAATTGTGCGAGTCATTTTCGAAAAATTCTAAACTCTTCTAAAAATGTAAGAAAAAATAATCTCTTATAAATATATTGAAACCGTCCTGTCTAATATTCAGGGAAATAAACTGATATTCATTACACATTACGATTTGAAGGAATACTGAACCCAGTGCGCTCCAGTAGTGGACATCAATAAAAATAATTATCTGTTGATACAAAATAAAAAATTTAGCACAATAAATCAATTCTGCATACCTATTATAATAATATGAAAGCAAAGGGTAACCGAAATAAGTTACAAATAAACAGAATCACAGCAAACAAAATTTTATTTTCTTATTCAAAATTACATGAATAAATGCAAATTGGCAGAAAATGCATTTTTCTTTCAATTAAACTGGTATAATTCTAAAACTGGTGTGTGGAAAAATTTCTAGTTTAATACATTAATAACAGATAAGATTGTAATACCAACCATGAAAGTTGCCTAAACGTGTACTATAGTTAGAAAACTTCTCTTAGAGTTTAAATTTGAAAGTGTTCACTACTGGTAGAGAATCCATTGTTGGTGTACTTACCCTAAATATTTATATACATTTGTGCAATTAATGTGCTGGTTGGCTATTTTGTGCAATTTTTTTATTTTATTACATCTTTGTAGGAGTGTAAATTTGAATATATATATATATATATATATATATATATATATATATATAATGTAAATTGGGGAGAAGACGCTATATAGTATAAGGATGGTTTGCTTAGTACAGCCAAATTGAAATGATATGCTAATGAAAAAGATATACCATGTTCTTCCATGTTTAATTAATTATGTATGCTTATTTATTCTTTTCCCAGTCTGTACACAATTGACAATTTTAATGTTAAAAGAACTCGTGTAATTGCGGCATTTTCCCCCATATATACGGGGAAGATGCCACCAGTTATGAGGTAAGATGCAAACGCCATAATATTAATAAATAAGAAAAAATAAGGCAAACATTGGAAAATTACCTGAGAATTAAGAATAACTCTGGAGAAACAAATAAATTTGTAAACTGAAATTTTTTTTTTTTTTTTTTTTTTTTTTGAAATTTACTTTGCTAAAATCAATAAGGGTACAAGCTTGAATGTTAGCCTGCAGAAGATTTAATTTAGTGCAAATGTTCACTATTGCAATCTTTGTGCTACCATCTCTTGCATTCGATGTGTAAGGCAAGTGGAGGCAATGGCTTTTCTATGCTGGTAGAGGGAACTGCTGGAGACAGTTATCTGTTTCAAGCTCTGCCTCTGCCTCTGCTGGTAGAAGCAATTACCGGTGTAAGCCTATTGTTACATATGCATGCGCCGTTTGTGAAAGCAACAGCTTACCATTCCCTGAATCAACAGAGATAGTACACGCAGGATCTGGGATTGCTTGTGGGTTTATAAGGATAAATCCCAGTAGCTGAAAACCGAGAAGTTTCGTTTCCTACTGTGGCTGCCTTGCTCCAAGCTATATTAAGGAGAGATCCTCATTGAAGACTTGAAAGTTTGTTAAAATAATATTATAAAAATGATAATTATTATAATATTACAATTATAACTATTAATTCCATTTATATTTTACACTATAGTAAACGGTACACTGTTAAAAATAGTTTCTTAAAAATGAGCTAAATTGTCTCAAAATAGCTCCGAAACAATATATATTAAAATTTGAGAAACCGTATACTCATTTTTGAGTATATTGACATGCTCAAAAATGGGGTTGACCAATAAGAATCCAATATCCCCATGTTTCACATGTCAATATACTCAAAAATGAGTACATGGGTTTTCAAATTTAAGTATGTATTGTTTCGGAGCTATTTTGAGACAATTTAGCTCATTCTTAAGAAATTATTTTTAACAGTGTATATAAAATAAAGCATAAAAATTTAAAGGTCATTTCATTTATTTCCGAACCATGTTGCGTCTCCCACCAAGTATGGGGTGAAGATGCCAACACGCTTATTTTCGTATTGCTGCAAGATTAAGGCCACTTCTGCTTACATTGTGAGTGTAACAGAATAAGGAACTCGCTTATATTGCTAATATCTTATTTAAAATAAAACATTTCTTTATGAACATTAGATAAGAGCTACCGATTATTATAAGAGCTTTACTCACAAGGTTAAATGCTCACAAAAATCTAAATTAACGACGATTAAAGGTGATAAATAAAGATAAGTTCACAATCCACACACTCATTGGGGCAAAGCTTCTCACACATGCTGGTCAGTATTACCATATGTTGAGACATAAAAAAAGAAACTTTCGTCTCCCCTCGAATTGCCTTATTTCAAATCGGTCGAGAATATTTTTAATTATTATATTTGCAAATTACAAACCAACCTAATAATGGAAAAAGTAAAATTCAAACGCAACTGCATTCGACTGTCGTCCATTTTGGGCGACATCATATATAATCTTTATTTAATACTGAAAATATTTTAGAAAAAAGTATTGCACTATTTAGTAGTTTTCTTGATTTAGCGATTTTATATGATTTTGGATTTTAAGGTTTCTTTAACCTACCCCGTTCCATATGCAAATGTCGAGTTTTGTGAACAAGTAATAACAGTGTAATAATTCCTTGGAAAAAATATGGCACAGTTACTTCATTTAGCTATTAAAAAAAAAACATAATTTAAAACCAAAAATCGTTTTTTTTTTTTTTTTTTTTTTTTTTTTTCCCCTTTTTTTCGTCTTTGGTGAAAAGAAATTTCAGTATATATATATATATATATATACCGGGTGATTCAAAATAGATGTTACAGCGATTATCTCGTAAACTAAGAAAGATAGAAACATACTTCCATTTACAAAATTAGAGCAAATTAAGAGTAGATTTCAAATATGGCATTTTTTTGTACAAGGGGCTGTATACATATTAAATACGAAATTTAATTTTTATACGGCCCCTCCTATCATGTGACTTATATTTAGAAAATTATTCTCCTCGCTCTGACAAGCAAAATAAAAAAAAAATCATCTCTCTAAGTCAAAATCTCGCTAAGTTATTGCAGTTTGAAAATTATGACTTACACCACTTTTTTTCCAATTTTGGCATCGATTTTTCAACGCCAACGAGCTCACTTTAGGGGGCTATCTATGAGATGAGAAAAATTAAATAAAGATCCTTTATTTTAAAATAGCAACTAAAATCATTCAAGCACGTGAAATCAACAGTTTTAAGAACTTAATGCAAATTTACATTATTTCGTATTGTTAAAAAATTTAATAGTTAAATTTCTTAGGGGTCATCTGCAAATTAAAACACGTTAAGAGAGGAAAAAAATTAAAAGTCTTGCAAAATCGTATGGAATTTTCGCGCTTTATTTTTACCACTTTCCATCATAGTTGAAAAATTTAATGACTTCGGCTCTTTAACAATTCCAGCCAGGTTGAAAAGTGTTAATGACTTCGATTTGTCTGTCTGTCCATTCGTCTTTCTGTGTGTCCGCGCTCTAACTCCCGTGAATATTCATAGAATTTCCTGAAACTGATATATGTTATTTGAGTTCACTATCGGATGTTCCTTATTAAAAATGGAGTGAATACCTCTGCTAGCTTGTGCACAGGGACACCCGAAAGTATTCCAAAGCATTGTGTTCTATTAGAGGTATTTTTATAAACCATATTTTAATACCTTTAACTTATGTATATATTAATAAAATTGAAATACGTTATTAAAGTTTTCTATCGGATATTTTCTATAGAAAATGGAGTAAACACCATCACTGGTTTGTATACAGGGACACCCAAAAGTATTCCAAAGCATTGCGTTCTATGTGAAGATATTTCTATAAACCAAATTTTAATTACTTTGCATAAATCTTAATGAAATTGAAATATGTTATTCATATGCACAAAAGAATGCTTTCTATAGTGTACAGTACGATTAGCATTAGATTTACAGGGCACACAAAAATATTCAGTAACGTTAAGGGTTATTATTGGACATTTGCTGGAATTGCATTTTCGTTTACATTAAACATTTTTTAACAATTATTAACTGTGAATAGGATTTCAATTTGCATATTTTTTTGTCTGACTGTCCATCTGTCCGTCTGCCCGCCCCCAGCGTCTGTAAATATTTTCAGAAATTTTCAGAAAAGATATATGTTATTCAGGTTTACTATATGATATTCCCTATTTAAAATGGCATTAATTAATTCTCTACAATTGGTTTATGTACAGGAACGCACATAAAATGCCAATGTATTGCGTTTTGGGACAGACATTCTTATAAATTACATTTAAATAACTTTATACTGTAAAAATCATAAGGAAATCCATATTTATTGTTAATATTCTAAATGTTTTGTATAGAATATGATATCGTATAGATGTATAATTCTATGTCAGGGGGGTTACCGCCATTCTCAACCCCCGTTTATTTATAGTGCCTATACTTATCAAAACAAAATTCAAGTCTGTTATCAATTTCTTTGAAGCTTGCAAATCTTGATCAACTTTTCAAGTGGCAACTAGATATGGAATCCGAAGTACCAAATTCACATTTCCTGTAGTTATTACTTTCTCATACCCATAAGGTAGAGAAAGTATTGTTTTTGGGCCAAATTTTCGAAAGTGAGATTTTGTTATATTTACACATTTTGAGGTCCCCTGAATATGAAAATAGTGTTTTTAGCGGTTGTCTGTGTGTGTGTCTGTCTGTTATCAGCATATCTTAAGAAAAAATAACAGCAGATATTCAAACTTGGTATTCTAAATATGTATCATATAGGGATGCTACACTAAGCTTTTCATTGAGATGAAACAAATGGTTCGTGTACAGTGACGCTCAAGAATATTCAAATACATTACGTCTATGGGGGAAATTGCAGGTAAATAGAGTTTAACACCTATAGACTGCACTAAACCAAATGAAATGAATATATATTTTTTATATGCATAAAAACATGCCTCATGTAGAATATGGCAAGGAAATCATTCACTGTTCATTTACAGGGCTACACAAAATAACTAGATTATAATGCGACAATAGCTGAAAATTGATGGAAGTGCATTTTAGGTTGTGCCGTATATTATTACTATAGGTTTATATTTAGGTGCACTTTGTAGTTTGTACATATTCTTCAAAAGATATACAGGGTTGCAAATATTTAAGTTATAATATTCTTTTTTATTGTTAATGAAAGTGCTTTACTATAATATTTTACCATGTCCAGGAAAACTGCTCAGGAATGGAAATGAATTCTCATAGACATATGATAAATAATGTATGTTTTTAAGCTAAATATACATAGCTTTTTTTTTTGTGTGTGTGTGTATTTACACGTTTTGAGGCTTCCTTATTACCAAAGTCAAGTTTTTAAAAGTTTGATCATTGCCTGCGCCGAATAATTTCATGAGATCACCCCTCGCACAGAACTAACTATCATATAAAACTCTTTCGAAGCTAATTTGAATTATTTTAACATAGGTTTAGAGTACTCTTTTTGTTACCTCTTAATCTCCAATCTGTATTTATAGTATTAAATTTCAGGGTAAGAGAAAGTCGTGTGAGTGACACACCAGATTATTTCTTGTTAAATTATGCTGATAATTCATATACATACAGATCAACCAATAAAAATTTACCTTTCGTATTCAGGAAGCCTCAAAATGTGGTATTATACAGAAAAAAAATCGCTATTCAAAAACTACTTTGTTTACAGTATGGGTATGAGAAATTAATTTTCCGTTCTGAGTCAGCAGTGTTCTTCGAAAAAAAAATGCAGCAAAGCACTTACGCCAATTACATTTAATAATAATATAAAAAATGTTTACCTTAATTTTGGGTAGCCCTGTATATTGTCTATAAACTATATACAAATGACTTTGTGTACGTAAATTTAGTGTTATATGTAAAACAAGTAACATAAATTGAAATACACTTCCAGCAATTCCCAAGTATAGCTCCAATATATCAAAATACTCGGGGTAACCCTGTAAAAGAATGATGAATGATTGCTATACCACAATCTACATAAAACATGCTTTTATGCGTATAAAAAATCTGTTCTTTTCATTTTGTTTAGTGCGGTATATACATGTCACACTGTACATATGAGAAATTTCGCTCACAGACGTAATGTATTTGAAATCTCTTGGATGACCCTGTAAACAAACAATTGTCTGATCGCAAAGAATACTTTAGTGTAGCACCGCAATATGATACAGATTTAGAATATCGAATTTGGATTTTTTGTTACTATTTATTCTTGAGATATTCTAATAAGACAGAAACACACACACACACACAGAGAGAAAGAGAGAGAGAGAGAGAGAGACCAACCGCTTAAAACATGATTTTTGAATTCAGAGGATCTGAAAACGTGCAAATATAACAAAAGCTAATTTTCGGAAATTTGAATCAAAAACAATTCCTTCTCTACACCGTGTATATGAGTAAGAGAATGTATAAAACAAAAGAAAGAAAAATGAATTTGAAAATTTCCTTTTAGTACATAAATTATTCATAAATTTTATTTGTTAAATTATCAGTGAGTATTCTCTTGTGTATTCACAGAGACATTACAGGTTAAAATAGCCGTCTTTCCCTGAATGATTTTTCTCTCCCCCCTCCAAAAAAAAAGCTGATCAACGTGACCCTTATTACAAAAGCAATAGTAATTACAATTTCTCACTTTTGATACAACCCCTTAAGATTTGGCGAAAAATGCTAGAATTTTGAAATTGCAATAACTCAGCGAGATTTTGACTTAGAGAGAGGATTTTTTTTTTATTTTGATTGTCAGAGCGAGGAGAATATTTTTCTAAATATATGTTATATGATAGGAGAGGCCGTATAAAAATTAAATTTCGTATTTAATATGTATACAGCCCCTTGTACAAAAAAAATGCCATATCTGAAATCTACTCTTAATTTGCATTAATTTTGTAATTGGAAGTATGTTTCTATCTTTCTTAGTTTACGAGATAATCGCTGTAACATCTATTTTGAATCACCCGGTATATATATATATATATATATATTTTTTTTTTTTTTTTTTCATTTTTTTTCTCATAACTTTCTTCAACAAAAAATGTTAACAGAAACAGGGGTTTACATTATGTTTGTCGTTAAAATTAAGTTAATAATATTTAAGATTTAAAGTGGCAAAGGCGGGTATAAAATAATTTAAGTTCAAACAGCAAAAACTGTTCTTCAGGCTTAACATTCTGAAGTTCGCAAAATTGACATTTATTAGCTAAAAATTTCATTAAAATAAATATTTCTGTGATATCAGTGTATTTTGCATGGGATGACACTTCTAAATACCTTAATCTCTATAGTTAATTAGTTAACTCATTATAATAAATTATAACACTCATTTAACAATATAGTTATATATATCTACTATATATAAAAAAAGAAAAAAAAAGAAAGAAATTATGATATTTTTCACATTTTTATCATATTTATCACATAACATTATAATATATATCACATATATTGATATTTATCTCATAAAATTTTCGTTAAAATAAAATATTTTGTGACATCGGAGAATTTTGCATGAAATGACACATCTAAATCTTTTAATCTCTTTAGTTAATTATTTGATTCCTTTATAATATATTAAATGCCCACTTAACGACATAATTATATATAATAAAAAAAAAAAAAAATAGGAAACCAAAATTGGATTCTTATAAAAATTATAAAACAGGCAAAACAGATGGTTTAAAAATTCTCCTATTTTCAATTCTAACACAAGTCAAACTAGTTCTTCCTTTTTACTTTTTTGTTTCAAACCGAGCGTTAATAGTCTTATCTTGTTGTGTATCATTTGTTAACCACACAAAGTAACTTTACAATCTCAGATAAACAAGATTAATTAGAAATGAGACAAGGAAATTGCATTTTATCGCCGGAACCATCTCAGTTGTTGAACGCCTATGCTTATAACACTGGCCTTTGACAAGGAAGAGGCGTTAGAGCTACGAATTTCCATGCAGCAGTTTTTCTCCCCCCTTTTTTTAACAGTGTTATTTTTATAATAACAAAAAATAATCTTAATGATGAGAATAATATAATCTGATTTTTTTTAACACGCTTTTATTAGCTTCACCTGTATGTATGTTTGTATGTATGTTTGTAACCACTCTGGGAGCAAACAAAAAACCTATATTGTAAAAAAAGACTTTCCCTACGGGAACGTTGTGGCTGTGAGGTAAAGCTCCGGGCTACGAACGTAAAGGTCTAACGTTCGAGCCCAGTCAGGGGAGATTTTTTAAAAATGGTTTTTGTTTAATTCTAAATTATTCTACTATGAGAATTGACTGACTTTTTAATTTTGTCAAAAATAGCAAATTTAAATTTTAAAATAATCTTAAAAGAAAATAATTTTCTGCATAATTTTAATGTTAAATATATTCAACATTAAAAGTATTCGAGAAACTCAATCGTTAACTTTTAATTTTACGTTCAATACTACTTTTTTTACATGTTGGTTGTATGTTTCATACAACGTAAAATTACTGGCGATACGTCACTCATTGTCAAAATGTTTTTTTACGGGCATTGTCTGGAATCTCTGCTACCGGACTTTGCCCATAATCTTACTGCAATATTTTTTACAGTGCATGACTTTCTCTTACTCTTCATTCTAATACTGTAAGGATAGATATTTTATGCTTTTTAGTTCACATTTCAATAAAAGCGTGTTCTTTAATTTTTTTAAAGTATAATTTTATTAGTATTAAGGTTAATATAAGAAAATTTTCCACTGTTATTCACAACATACATCATTTATTAAAAAGGGTAATCATAAAGGAAAAAAAAAATTCGGCATTCATTTCTATTAAAAAACATTTCTCACTTTAAATACTTTATTAATGTTACAGCCATCTTTGTT
This sequence comes from Salticus scenicus, assembly GCA_963930645.1. Taxonomy (NCBI): domain Eukaryota; kingdom Metazoa; phylum Arthropoda; class Arachnida; order Araneae; family Salticidae; genus Salticus; species Salticus scenicus. The sequence continues at coordinate 231,821,579 of OZ005648.1, forward strand.
TTTAAAATACTGATATGTAACAACTGTGCGACTTTCAGTATCCACTACTACCCATACTATAAATTCTTTTTGGAAATAGTGTGGTCTGAAGGTATAAAATTGACCTAACTAATCAGATGCCTATTAATTTTCCTATAATAACCAACTATTACTTACGTTGTAAAGACATCTAAAAGAGACAATACATAGTGAATTTAAAGAAAATCGGTAAAGCCGTCTTTTGAAAAACCAGTTTCCGAGATCTGAAACTAATACACCTAATCAGGACGTCTACCAATTTTCATGTAATACTAACCAATCGATGCATTTCAAAGAACGTCTAAAAGGAAGTTTATGTAGTAAATTTTAACAAAATTGTTGAAGCTGATTTCACTGCTCGGCATGAAAATTGCCTCTGACACCATTTCAGCATATTCTTATGTAAAATGACCTCCTGAATCCGAATAGGACGCCCCTTTTGCACTATCACCCACCGTTTTTTTTAGGAATGGCTCCTATTTTTATCATTTTTCGGTGATTTTATGTCTATAAATTTGATTTTTAGGAGTGGGGAGGATTATTTTAACCGTTAAATATCTCCTGAGGGGCTACAGTATTGGAAAATTCTAAAACATGGATATTTGTGACAAGGGATTTTTTTATTTTTTTATTTATTTATTTATTTATTTATTTATTTATTTTTTTTTTTTTTGGGGGGGGGGGGGGAGAGAATTTGCCACTGAAATTATGCATTACATATCTTATACTTTTTAAATCTATTATTAATGCTATTTTTTAAACTTTATATATATATATATATATATATATATATATATATATATATACATATATATTGTTTTTAGGTGTTAAATTAATTATTTTTCATTCTTCAAATCAAATTCATGGTCCTAAAATTATCGGACAGCGAAAGAAATTGATGGAGGGGGTGGTGTATCTAGAAAATGGTGGGTGATTGGACAAAATGGGAGTCATATTCGGATTTAAGAGGTCATTTTCTTAAAAATTAGCAAGAATGGTGTCAGATTTCGATTTTTTTTTCAGAGCAGTGTTTTTAGATACGGACTTAAATTAAAATACGGTCCCATTTTCGACTTTTTTTTGTCTCACGTACGTTTTTTAAATTTTTGCCAAAAGTTCACAAGCTCGTCTGTACACCGGAGATTACTAATACATTAATATTTGTTTTCTATCTTTTTTTATTTTTTATGTATAATAATCAAAAGCGTCCCCAGTCACCTGCACTCCTAAACAACGCATGGCTACATTTTACCATCTATTGATTGAAATTGCATCAAACGCCATATTAAAAACATGTATTGTGAGAAGCTACGATTAAAGTTTTGTGCAGTAAGTGCTGCTATTATATAGAATGGTATAGAAGAATGTTTTGTGATGGCCACAACATAGTAGTTTTTACAATACAATGTACATATTAGGAGTGACATTTTTGGTTCAAATTACGTGAATTTTTATAAGAAAATATAGAAAAAAAATTCTGTGGTAGCCACAATGTACTAGTTTTTAATAGTATGTCTGTAATTTGTTTTTGGTTACTCTTAAATGTTAGGCCCACCGCACACTGAAGAGACATGAGACAAAGTTTGATGCGACATGCGACACACGCATGCTCTAAGCAGTTTTCAGGAGATGGACTTGTATTTAGAGCATGCGCGTGTCGCATGTCGCATCAAACTTTGTCTCATGTTTCGCCAGTGTACAGCGGGCCTAAAGCAGATCAGTTTATTATAAAATTATAAATACAAACAAATGTAAAACATAATGTTTTTACGGAAAAGCGAAAAAGTTTACGCAAGTATAATACTATCATGATCATTTCCACCAATACTATTCACTTTTCAAAATTATCCGGTCTTCCCCTTTTGAATTTATAGGTGGCTGGATCAGTTAAATTTATTGATGCTCTTGTGAATTAAATATGCCAAGGAAGGATATATTTGTTATCATTGACAGAAAATTTATACAAATAAAATTGCTACAGTTTATATATTTCCGTAAAAAGATAAAATGAGTAAAGATTGTATGATTTTTCTATTCAAAGCAATTCTGTAAATTTACTGAACATGAAATGCGGTTTCTAACATGTTTTATAAATGTGAAAACGATACTTATTTTTTATTTATTTTCTTTTCCTCATGCAGCTAAACTTGCATCATATATTATTAATAAAAAGATTTCTAAGAAATTAGTTGTATATTTTAGGTTTATCTGTATACTTAAGATGAAAGTACTGGATTTATGAACCTACTAGATTTGTGATTAGCTTCCAGTTTTCGACTGGCTTACATGTTTTCAGCATCCTGAACATGCTCTGACTATTTCTGGAAATGTTTATTTGCGCGTATGTTATGAAAATTTGGGTGGTGGTGTATCAGAAAACAATGAATGAAATTCTACAGAATTTTTTATTTTGTTGGACATCAACATAAATTATTGCTGATTAGGTTATGTCATATATCACCTACAGGGGGCGCTACCATGCTGAAATTTCCTCGATAATCAGGAATACTATATGCGAGATTCTATAGCGTATAAGTTCACAAAATTTTATATGTGAGATGACCATTATGGAAAAAAAAAAACTTTACTAATTTAATTTGTATACACAACGAACTGCAGGTGGTGTTGCTGGATTGCAGATTTCTTCATTTCCTACGGGAAAGCTATATTTGATCTTTTATCATATTAAAAATGCACCAAACTTGTCATGTGGAAGCTCTAGATCAACAACTAATGCACAGATTTCGTAAAAAAATTATATTCAGTTGCATCTTGAAATAAAATGGTGTCATTCAATTTTTGGTGCACATCGCCTAACGGGTGGCTTTGCTATGTTTCGTTTTCCTATATGTACGGTAAATGTACATCTCTGCTTCTATAATGCTTAACTGAAAAAAAAAAAAAAAAAAAAAAAAAACTGTTGTATGAGAGGAAAATCTATGAAAAACTATGATAATTCAATTTAAATGCATATCAATCTAGAGGTGGTGCTGCTGTGTTGCATTTTCCCCAATGTACGAAAAGGCTGTATCTCAGTCTCTGTAATGTATAAATACATCAAAATTGATATGTATGGTGATATTTATGAAAATAAAAATGCTGGCTTAATTTGGATGCATATAGGCCAAAAGTGGTGCATATAGGCTCATATAGGCTCATATAGAGTGCATATAGTCTCATGTTACTCCCTTTCTACAATTTGATAAATGGTTATATCTCAGCATCTATTGGTTAAAATTGCATCAAACTGTATATGTTAGAGCTTTATTGTGAGAAGATATAATTAAGTTTTTGTGCATGTTAACCGGTAATTGACGCTGTTTTATAAAAACGATTCAGAAGAAAATTTTGTGATGCCCAGAACATGCTAATTATAATTGAATTGTACAAGTTTATTTTTTTTTTTTTTTAAGCTTGGTATTTCACATTTAAATATGAAGAATACCGTGAATAATTTTAAGTATTTAATCATGTTACTTATATTTGGCAGTAATAGTGTAATGAATTTGATTTAGAATGTTTTTCTTCCTTTCAGTAGCAGCTCTTGGAAAATATCCAAATGACATGTTTAGTCGATAGGTATTTTCACATGTTCTTGTTTAAGATGAGAGATATTTATAAAGATATAATGACATAATGGATAAGCATTTGTAAATGACTATTTTTTTTCTTCTACTGCCTGTACTGAGAAATAAAATATTTTAACAGAGTCATCTCACGATTATTTTAAATCAAAACAGTGTACACTTTATGATGCGGATAAAACACTAAAACGTAGGATGTTTACTGACATTCAAAAATGTTTTGGCTGACTTGCTTTTTTCTTTTACATATCTTAACAGCGTAAAAAAAAATAAAAATAATAATGAATATAAATAGCTTAAGCAAGGCACGTGACAATGTGTATTTTGTTAATAAATTAGGGAATATCTAATATTTACTACTTTCTTCATAAAATTTATCTATATTCGTTTTAATTTAATGGGAATATTACAAATAACTATACAAATTTTTACTGTAATGAATATACATCATTTTACGAGACATTTTTCCTTGTGACTAATCGTACTGTAATATAAGCTTGGAGATCTTTATTAATATTATGATTAATATTATCTGGCAGACAAATATTTTAAGTAGGACTAATAAAATAATGCACAAGTACATCATTCAATAACGATAAATAACGATATGTAATCTTCTTGCCTTATAACAAAGGGCGTCTTCAATTTTCTTTCACTTTACGATTAATCAAAAGATTTACGAAATTGCGGATATACGTATTATTTGTATACTACTTAATATGTTAAAACCATTTTAAAACTTAAGCATGTTATTTTTTGACAAATGCATGAAAACGTTCTTTTTCGTAAAGAGATGCAGATTATAATTAATATTGTTCATATGCTATGAAATATAAGAAAAGGGAATAGTATTTCCTCTATCCTTCTATAGATAAATTATAATAATGAAAAGTTTCTAAATTGATATTTTTTTTAAAGGCTGTTTTGAAGACTTGATAATCATCAACAGGTTACTATCAGAAGGCAGTCTAGTCTAACTGAGATTTATACTATATATAATATAAAATAAGTTAACGTTATTCAGTCTTATATCAACGTGTGTGCAAACTTCGTGCATTATCGACGTGAGTGCAAATTTTAAAAGTGATTTTGTGTTCGTTTTGATGCAAATGTTGCATTTTTAAATTATTGGGTGCAGTAATACGTTTTAACGCGTATTTCAGAGAAATGGCTGTGTGATTGAGAGCTGAGTGTGATATAGATTATCACATATTATAAAATTTATATTTTTCTCTTTAAAGGAATAGGTAAATTATCTAAATAAATTAAATTATAAATTAGATTCCTTAATCTTAAACAACTACTTAAAATATAACGATTTTATCCTATAAATAATAAATTTTACAATATGCATTTTCTAATTTTTATATCTTCCCTTTCGTGTCTTTTTCAGTGTAACTGAAACAAAAATCTTTGATCTGTTCCCAGTATTCACTTAACATGCTTAACGTACTGAAAATTCTTTTCACTCTGTAAATGATAATGTTTTGACTTATTTCTATCCTTTTGCTTTGGGAAACCAGAAAATAACTAATTCGGTGTCTTTTAATCTTACATCGAAATGTAACTCATGCAGCCTCTCGTCGCCTAATTTACATCAACGATCAAATAAAATATGTGCTTAGCTTGTTACTTTCCCAGGGTCTAAATCTTGGCGAAATCATGCCAACATTCACTAACAACGGTCAATAAATTACTCGTCGCTTTTTAAAAATATACATATGAATATTCGTAACGTAATGCAACCATCCTCTATCTTAAAACTTTGAACTTGGCGTGTAATTCAACGCCAAATGCATTGTCATTTTGTTTTGCTTCAGCTTAGGAACAGACACTTACTGACTTTTTTTCTTTCTCATCTCCAAACATGTAAGAGCTCAAGAGTGATTCGGGCCTAGGGCCCGGCCGGATCATCGGTACTGTTTCCCCACTCCAGAATGTTTTCGTTAAAAAAACTTGTATTCCTTTAATTGACTATGGTCACGTGAATTGAAAGATTTTTAATAAACCGGCATGAGAACCATATATGTCTCTGAGTTAATTCCGAGCCTGGACCTTTTATGGAAATTAACTTTTAATGTTTTTACTTTTCAGCCAACATCATCAATGAAAATATTTTTTTTACGACGGCCGCTCATCATCTTCACACTGAGAATAAAATCTTTATATATACCAAAATATTATCCATCATTATCTAACACTTTCTTTTACAATCGGGCAATTGACGGTTGCCATGACTATAGTATGATTCGTGTTTTAACGCGACAAATTCATCTAACTAATTACCCAATTCTTCCACTCTCTGGAAACGTATAGAAGACGAAGTACTGTTTATCGACTGAAACAAATGGTAGTTCGTAAAGGCTGTATTAGGGTTATACGCTGGGTGTTTCAAAACTACCCAGGGAAGTTATCATAAAGTGACGGGTTTTACAACATGGAGTATTATCAAGGAGCAATTTCATGGAGCACAAACCTTTGCCAGTAAATACATGCTTTCGTCCGATATCCTGGTTCAGTCGCAGGAATTTTGCTTGTAGTATTGAGCAGTTGCACTTACATTAGGTATCGATAGTTCGTAATGGAGCACACCCATCATATCAGACCGAATACCTAGGAGAATTTTTTCGCAGTGAATGACTCGTTTCGGCGTTAATGTTATTGCTCCACCGCGATTTACCTAACGATTTTTGCGTTTGGGACTGCCACAATATATCCCTTTTTCATCTCCCATTTGGAATTTCTACAAGAAATATATTCTGTATTGACTATTTAGCAGATTCATTCGCCTCAAGAAACACTCCTCGTTGTTCTTTTGGCTCAAATCACGTTGCAAGCATCTTCCTGCCTTCTGAATCTTTCTTCCTGCATGTAAATGATTAAAAATCGTTGTTTGGGATACTTATAATTGTTCGGCAAGTTTATTTTGTGTTTGAGATGCATCTTCCTAGAAAAGTGCTTGCAAACCCTCAAGCTTAGCATTCGGTCTAATGCCGATATGTTCTTTATCGGTAACATCAAAATCACCACCGTTAAAACGTCAAAACCGAAATTCGGTGTGCTTTTCGATTTGATATCTTCCTCGAGAAAAGAACAGATTGATTAATATGCTTTTTCAGCATTTTTTCCTTGGGGATATCCTTAAGGAATGCAATGACGCATCAATAGTTTATGATATGACATCTTTCACCTTCAAAACGTAAACTTTATTTTCGCTTGTCTTGAAATTTCTGCATTAGTTTTAAAACTATGAACAAGTTTTCACATCATGACACAAATGCAGTGTACCTATTAGTGTACTATTCTGTAATCAAACAAAATTCTCTTTAACACTTCTTACTACACCCAATATTTATTGGAAATTTAAACTGTTTCGCATTGCTTTTGCTGTATTTTTGAAATTGATTTCAGTTAAAATATTGCTACCGCTTATCGGATAAGTTTAATCTATTTTTGGGGAAAGGCCAACATTTTTTACTCAATCACTATTTGACCAAGAAGGATTCCAGGTTTGATCCGTCCCATCAAAATTTCAAAATATTGTGTTCGGCTTTAATTGAGCTTATTCGACAACTAGAGCCAATTCAATTAATCAATAAAAATTAATTGTGAGAATTTATGATGATTTTTAGTACGCAAGGACTAAATCATTAACAATCATATTGTCCTTGTGTGCATGTGGTATTGAAAAATGTTTTCGGTAAAATAAAAGATTTTCAAAAAATATATTGAGAATTTTGAATCTTATTTATTTATTTATTTTATTCGTTTGTTTTGAACTTTTCTTTTATTTTTCCTATTAAAACACGAAAAATGTAATTTTTTTAAGTTCTTAAAGTATTCTAGGTTTTGATGAAACTACGTTTTATGAAAAAGGAAAAAAAAAAAAAAAAAAACAGAAATAGAAAATTTGAAATGGAAATAAATCTGACCATATGTATAAATATTATATGTAAATGGACATTGACCGAAATAAAAATATTCCTTTTTTAGATATTTTTTAATATGTATTTTTAAATTTTTTTAGTATACAAATCAATATATAAATACAAAAAGGTTTTAAAATTCTCAGATCGATTTCTGTAATACTAAATTTGTTGTATTTTCCGTGGAATTGAGGTAGTCAAAAGTAAAAGCCGAATTTTTGTTTTATTATTTTATAGAGTCCTTCTTTATAAAGATTTTTTTCATTTATACAGTCTTACTAATCTTTTTAATTGCGGACACTTATTTTAATGCTGCATAAACAGGTAAAACATTTTAGTAGATCTCTTGGTGTACTTAAATTTTATTAATTTCTTCTATATACAATAAGAATGTACTGAATTTTTGAAATTTTCAATTTCTGGTTTTCGAAAATTTAGGCGTTTTAAGATGTCCTCAACGTGATTTGATAATTTTTTGAAAATGTCTGTCTGTGAGTCTGTTCTGTATGCCACTGAAATTTTGTAGGCGATGTATGTACCGAAATAATGGACGAAATTCCACAAAGCTTTATATTTATTCCTTTGGACTTTGGGGCAAATTAGTTTTGATTATACTATTTTGACACATATCGTCCAGCAGGTCCTCTCATGTTGCAGTTTCTCTCATTTATGGGAAGCCTTTATCTCAGCTTACTTAGTATATTAGTGCGCAAAAATTGATATCTAAAAAAGCCATTATGAAAACCTATGATGATTTAATTTGGGTACATATCGGTCTACAGGTGGTGGTGCTGTGTTGTAATGTTCTCTGTTTAGGACAAAGCTTATATACCACAAACTATAGCACACAATTGTACCAAACTTGATACGTAAGATGACCGTTAGGAGAAACTAGGCTGACTTAAATTGGTTCCATATCGGTCGAAAGATGGCTCTGCTTTTATTAATTTTCTCAGATTTTCCAGATGACTATATATGAGCATCTATTGTATAAAATTGCATCCTGTTGTATGTGTAAAATCTTTATTGTGAGATGCTATATTGATTAAATTTTTGTACAGAATAACCAGCGGGTTGCACTATTATTAAATATAATGATATGATAAAAGAAAAGATTTTTGATGATCATAGCAGACTAGTTACTAGTTTTATTTTATTTTCAAGTACACGAAAAATTTCTAAATTAACTTGGTGTATGAGAACTCACCATGTGAACCACTGTATTCGACTAAACATTATTTTATTCAGAGCAATTGATTATACAAAATAAAGTGCAATAAGAAAAGTCATTATCATCCTTTGTAGAGGAAATCTTCAGCAGAAATAGCGAATATACATTTCCACAAATCATCGTTTTTCAGTAATTGTCATATTTATTTCGCCTTGCACAGCTGATTCTTTGTCAAAGATGTAAAACAATATGTAGTTCTTCACCATTATGGCTTCCTACGGCTCGATTCTAAGAAATATGGTCGTCATAAGCCTTCAGCGACTTGTACAATAGTTGTAAGAAGCCTTTTTTTGATCCTCTTCAAGACAGGCTAAGATCAAGATGAGTTGAGGTCATCTATTCTCTTATCTCTCTACAAAATGATGTATTTAATTTAAAAATCAAATTTATGAAAATCATATTAATATTCTAATATATTCTATTATTAAAAATGTTTAATATTGATTAAGAATGAGTGCTGTATATTTAATAATTTTTCATTGTATAAAATGTTTCACGTTTACAACAGACACTTATTATCCTGTAGAGCTATTTAACAAATGTATTAAAAATTTCAATGTCATTGTAATTAAAAGGAATTGTTATAACATATTTTCTTAAGTCGTTATAAGTAAATTTTTCAATACATATTTGTTGTCTTGAAGGGAAGTTTACAACTGTTTTGAACTAATTCAAAATTTCTATCAAAATACCCGATATCTATTTTATAATTTCTTTTAATTTGCTATTGATCAGGATTATTTTTATTCAAATTGAAGCTTTAATTACTGATGAAATTTCTAGATCGTTCATTCACCCTGAATTGGAAAAAATAACGAAAAATGATAATTTTCAGAAGTTAGAATTAGCTGATATAAGAAAGCATTACACTTTTGATAGGAGTCGATTATTATTATGATACTATGTTAGGTAATATTACGCGCATTAATAAAAATTTAGTAGCAGTAAAAACTGTGTTCGGTTGGGTTTTACAGGGAATTAAAAGCGATTCTCTTGAATCATTAGCCATGAGTATCATAATAGGAGAAAATTTTTTGTCAAAACAAATAGAAAAATTCTGGAATTTAGAAAATTCAGGTCTTATTAATCCGAAAGAAGAATTTGACCCTTCCGAAAATAAAATTATGAAAAATTTTGAATGGGAAATTAAGTATGAAAATAAACGATATAAAGTTAAATTCCCTTGGAAAATTTGTAAATTACAATTGAAAAATAATTTTGAAATCCACTGAACCGTGAATTAATTAACATTCTTTTTATATAAATTTTTCTGCTCTCTATTGAAAAATGTGTTCAAATAATGCTAAAGTGTAAATAGTAGTATCACAATACTGAAAATTGAAAAATTCAGCAAAAATTTATTTTAACTATCAAAGCAAGGATGTAACTGGTGACTTTTTAAAAACTAAAGGAACTTATCTGGATTACATAAATACAGAATTATTAGCTTAGAGTTACTTTACCTAAAATAGCGGGAAATGAATTTTTAACTATTAACGTAAATTACGAACACTTATTGCTGACGATATATTTACTTATAATATAACTAATTGTCTCATCAAACAATTTTTTTAAAAAGTTTTATTTATTTATTTATTTGCTATAGTGATCATAAAAGTGCACATTTTCATTTATAAATTTGTACCAGTAACATTATTTATTATTATTACAAACACAGTTTCATTCCTCCCACAATAAAGGGGTTTTTACCTTTTTGTTTTTATATAGTAGAACTCAACAAAAGAACAAACAGTGAAAAATATTTCGGAAAAAAAAAAAGTGGTAGAAAAGAAAGTAAAAATAAAAAGTGTTAATCTTTTACATTACTTTAGTATATTTTAAAATATTTTTGTAACTTTCATTGAAAATAGACAAAAATTTCTAGTCCTGTCAGAGTTGCAAGGAAAATACAACAATTTTATTTTCAACATCACTACTTTTGTAAAGCATCAGCTGATTGATTTAGTAAAAAAAATTCTATTTTTTAGATAAAGCAACTGCTTTGCTATAACAACAGTGGTGTACAAAATAAAATTTTAGTATTTGCCCGACAACTCTATGTATTTTTCTTTTCCTTTTCCTTTTCACTGACCACTGCGTAGCTCGAATGCGACGCTAAACCTAATCAATTTCAATTAAATATCAATTATTATTATTACTTTCTTTTTTAAAATTCTTTAATTCATTCATTTTTTTTTTTTTTTTTTTTCACATGTTAAATTAAACTCTGCAGTAAAATTATTTTACCATTCTAGTTTTGAGGAGTTATGTGGGTTTCGCAGGCTAAATAAAAGTATATTTTCTATCTCTCTTTTTTTTTGTATTATTATAAAAAATATTATCCAAATTTTTAGTCTATGAGAGAGAAGATCTAAACAATATAAAAGTGTCATTAAAAAGTTTCGAAAATTCAGTCGATGTGTCCTGGTTTAAGGAGACCCTTCAGAAAAGCGGTGGACACGATTTCTCAGAAACTAATGCACCGATCATATTGAAATTTTGCACACTTGTTTAAAATAGAATTGACTGGTGCCAGAACGAAGGATTTTTCAATTTTTCAATTACAACTAATTTTACGAAGCTGTATACGTGGTTAAAATGTACTATATAGTTTTGCATACAACACTTTTTTATTAAAATTTTTTAGTCTATAAAAGAGAAGATTTAAACAAATTTTACGAAGCTACACGTGGGTAAAATGTACTATATTTTTGCATACAATACTTTTTTATTCAAAATTTTTAGTCTATGAAAGAGAAGATCTAAACAATATAAAAGTGTCATTAAAAAGTTTCGAAAATTCAGTCGATGTGTCCTGGTTTAAGGAGACCCTTCAGAAAAGCGGTGGACACGATTTCTCAGAAACTAATGCACCGATCATATTGAAATTTTGCACACTTGTTTAAAATAGAATCGACTGGTGCCATAACGAAGGTTTTTTCGTTTTTTAAATTACAACTAATTTTACGAAGCTGTATACGTGGGTAAAATGTACTATACAGTTTTGCACACAACACGTTTTTATTCAAAATTTTTAGTCTATAAAAGAGAAGATTTAAACAATATAAAAGTTTCATTAAAAATATTCGAAAATTCAGTCGGTGGGTCCTGGTTTCCGGAGACCCTTCAGAAAAGCGGTGGACACGATTTCTCAGAAACTAATGCATCGATCATATTGAAATTTTGCACACTTCTTCAAAATAGAATTGACTGGTACTAGAACGAAGGATTTTTTGTGTTTTAAATTACAACTAATTTTACGAAGCTATATTACGTGGGTAAAATGTACTATAGTTTTGCATACAACACATTTTATTCAAAATTTTTAGTTTATAAAATAGAAGATTTAAACTAATTTTACGAAGCTATACGTGGGTAAAATGTACTATAGTTTTGCATACAATACTTTTTTATTCAAAATTTTTAGTCTATAAAAGAGAAGATTTAAACAATATAAAAGTATCACTAAAAAGTTTCGAAAATTCAGCGGATGGGTCCTGGTTTACGCAGACCCTTCAGAAAAGCGGTGGACACGATTTCTCAGAAACTAATGCAAGGATCATATTGAAATTTTGCACACTTATTTAAAATAGAATTCACTGGTGCCAGAACGAAGGATTTCTCGTTTTTTTTTTTTTTTTTTTTTTAATTACAACTAATTTTACGAAACTGTATACGTGGATAAAATGTACTATAGTTTTGCATACAACGCTGAAAAAAATTCAAATAGTATTAATAGTATTGATCATTCCTTCTAGCACTACTGAATGGTATTTTAAAGAAGTGTGAAATTTTTCAATAGGATCGGTGGATTAGTTTTTGAGAAATCTTGTCCACCTCTTTTCTGAACAGCGTGTGGAAACCAAGACCAACTAGATGAGTTTTCAAAAATTTTTAATGAAAATTTTATAAAATATTATTTAAATGTTGCTCTATTATGTGCTCAAAATTTTTAATTCAAAAATTTATTTATTACATATAATAAAATAAAATAATAAAAATAATAGTAATAAAGAGAGAGAAAATATGGTTTTTTTTTTTTCTTAACCTTAGAAACCCAAGTCATCATTTAAGAGTAAATACGGTTTAAGCATATGAACTGATAAGAATATTTCGTATTTCAAATATTCAAAACTAAATTTCTGTAAAAGAAACTTATACACATAACATCTGAATCACGTTTAATTTCAACCAAGAGGAAAACCTGTAGAGGGTGCAAGTACGCTGACAGCATTAAGCATCTTATTTCCGAAAAACGAGATATAAACAAAATATTTCTGAAAGATTTTTTTTTTTTTTTTTTCACTAACAACTTTATGACACTGAAAAGAGAACGACACCGTTTATGTTTTTCAGAATATCGGAGCACGAACCTCCGGATATTTACCCGCAGAAGTGCAAAAAAAAATTTGGAGTGAAACATACCTCAATTTTTGGAAATCATCCAACTGGCATCCTCCATTGCATCACGGAAAACAAAGAGAAAAAAGAAGTGGTTCCATTATCTTTCATAATCACTCACTTTCTCTAATATTGTTGCAGGCTGTAGGCGATAAAACAGGATTGATAATGCTCTGTTTAAATTTTCGTGGTTAATAAATTTGAGTTCTAAAGGCGCTTAGATATATTTACTAAAACGAAAACATGAATATTTTTTACCTGCTATTGCTATTTTTACTATCGTGAAATATTTTATATAACGGCGAAAAACTCGGTATATAAAATCTCGTTTAGTAGATTTTTACATAAAATGTATAATTTATTGAAAGCGCGTATTCAATTGGTTTTATATATACATGCTAATAAATTATAGTAGAAATTATCTGCAATAATTCAAACATTTATTAATATTGAATCATTTTAATCATAATTCTGTTTTGTAACAAAAATATTTGAAAAAAAGATGGTACAGATAAAATTTTATTAAGAAATAGAACTTAATACAAAATATGTAAATATCTCAATCATTTAAGAAGTGCTTCTATGTATAGTGTTGTGCAGATCATAAGATCTCATAGAAAGTGACATATGAATAACGGTCTATGGAGGGGGGCCTATACATGGGGGCCTTTGTACTTTTTTATTCCCAATATAGGATACATATTTTTTTTTATGCTTATTACGAATTATCCATATTATTTTTTATTCACTATTATGAATGTAACTGTCTTTTATTATCATCAAAAAATAATTTGAGCAAAATATTATGATTAAGAGAAGTGTCGAAGGTTTTATTAAATAGAGGCTTTGCATTGTTATAATACTAGTTAATAGATTTTTTTAAAAATCTAGAGGGATTCAACTGGACATTCCAAACATTAAATAATTAATGATAGTTTAAATAAATTAAAATTAGAGAAGTCTGAAATAAATCGTCTCAATCGAATAAAGCATTTCGCGCTATCTAATTCATATAATGTGAGCCGATAGTTCATACTGATCATGAATTATTCGTTGTATCCCTGTAAAAATTTATAAGTGCTAGATTCACCAAAATATGTACAATTTATGTGACTGTGACCTATAACATGTCTATCAATTTTCAGATCAAACGGATAAGGCATTTATACGCTATCGCATTTTAAATAATTTTAGCCAACAGGCCATAATGATACAGAATTTTTTACCAAAATCTATACAGTTCGTGTTACAATAAACTATAACATACATACGAACTTTCAGCTCATACGAAAAAAAAAAAACGTTTAGAGCTATTGTGTTCGCTCACACACACACACATACATGCATCACGAAAAATCGTATAAAATCGTAGATGTCTCTAAAAGGGAAGCTCGAGTCAAAACCAAAAGTTGGAGGTGTACAACTAGCCATCATGACAGTCATAAATATAAATTTACAATATTCTACGACGATTCGTTTTTGAGCTATGCAGGATACAAAATCCATTTCGCAAATCATGATTACAATACTTTCTTTACAATCGGTAACAAAAGTGTCCAAACACTAGTGTTCGGACACTTTTGTTACCGACTGTACGTATGTTCGGAAAGTAACAATCAATCCATTTTATTTATAAAAAATGTTATTTTACCAGTGGGAATTTACACGATTTTTCCAGTTCTTTGTTTGGATTAATTTCTGGCTTCCTTTGCAAAGAGAAGAAGAGGAGATATGCTCGTAGATACTGGTGTCATTTTGTGCGACATATTCTTGGTTAATGTGAATGGATTTTACATCGCACAAGTACTATGCTATAGGCATTTGACGACGGTCTGGGATATACCGAAAGGTTCGGAGATTTGCCCTCACAATTTCTTGGTTAATTTATCTTTCAAAGTAATTAAAGGAAGTTTCTAATTTTTTTTTCTTAAACTGTATTGAATTGCAATATTAAAAGATGTTTTTCTACCATTACTTATCATCGGTATTTTATGATACACATTTTGCCTTTCGAAACACATTTTCTTGATGTAATAAATACATAGAACGAATTTTTGTTATTAAAAGAAAAATTACTGTGATTAAAGTTACCATTATCACAAAGTACAAAAATTTCGCTAATTAAGAATATGACAAAGTACTTAAGTGATAGTTGTAGTGTACGGCTTATGGGCGATTTTCTACAGAAGTTCCTAGGTTTGGTTTATTATTCTCTGTGGAGAAACGCGCGTGTGTGTATGTGTGTGTATGGGGTATGGGGGGGGGAGGGGAGAGGGGTCTTTCCAAGTGTATATTCAGGAAAATTTAAAAGAAAATTATGAAAACTCAGATCAACTAAGCCGAAGAGCCGCAATTTTGGTTTAAACTCAGCATCTCTGGTCAACTAGCTTTAGCGATTAAAATCTTTTAGTCGGAAAGCAACTCAGAATGCAGTTTCACTACAAACAGTTCAGCAAAACTGCATTAATGAATGTCAATTTAGTGTTTTCTTACTCTTTTTTAGTATATGCTCTTAGTAGGTAGGGTTGAAATACATGCCTAGTATTGGTGTATACAGACATTATTATAAAAAATAATGGAAACGTTCAAAATGTTTATAAAATAATAATTTATCTTATAATTTTTTATTTTTATTTTTATTTATTTTTTTATTTATTTTATTTTATTTATTTATTTTTTTTTTTTTTTTTGACACCGCGCAGTATTTGTTCCACCTAAACAGGTAAACTGATGCTTTAAATGGTACCTCAACTACATTTGAAAACTTTAAAATGGTAAAAAGTTTATGTATATATATATTAATTATGCCTAGAATATTTCCTGATTATCTACTTGCGTATAATTTGAATTTCGTTTTAAATTTTGAATATTCATGGCTCGTTTTTACTAGCAAGTTCTATGAAATTGGAGTAATTATTTAATTTAATATCATTAACCGCATTAAGAACAAAAACATCTTTGCAAACTTAAATGACTATTTAATACTTATCAGGCGATTTATTTAAATGAAAACGAGTAGGTTGATAATGGGCGCCGGTTGCCTTTTTTTTCCTTACATTTTTCTTGTCTGACATGAGATCGAAGAAAAGTTGGAGAACAATTCCTGGCGTCTGCGTTTTCTTGAACCAATTAGTCAACCACTTTCGTATTCTGATAGTGATTCCTTATGGTAATCTGAGAGCAATCCTTAAGACGAAAAAAAAAAAAAAGAGGTGGGGTGACGTCTTTTTAAGATCATTTGCCAATTAAATAGTTTGCTGCCTACATAAAAGCCTTTTTAATATGATTGGCATTCGAACTCTTGGTAAAGAACACAACGTAATTTCATAAAATTTCTACAGCACATCATTATTTATAATGTAAAAAATATTTAAATAAATATGTGTTTATTACTTTTATAGAAAAAGTATTACTATTAGAACTAAAAAGGGTTAAATAGCAACATCTATCTAGTATCTCTCTCTCTCTATCTCTACACACGCACACACATATATACATAATTTCATGAATGATATAATACTGATATCAAATTACTACTCAATTGAGTTTAGAATTTAGTTATCGGTAAAAGAATTGTAAAACACCGTTTGTACATCTCCCGTTTATACGTCTTTTACATTTATAAGTCCTTTTAGTGAAGTCCTGATTCATTCCTATTCATTTTAATACAAAAATTCTTCGTTTACACGCCGCTCATATATCGGTTATGCGTCTTTTTCACTTTTTCAAAATTACCAAAATTTCAAAAAAAAAAAAAAAAGTCCTTTTGCTGCAGTTTGCTGCCAGAAATTTTCTGTAATTCAGAAAAATACGTTCTATCAACGTAATTTTTCCGTTAATAGAACGTATTTTTCTGAATTACAGAAAAATTCTGGCAGCAAACATGACTTTTTTTTTTTTTTGACAGTGTAGAGTGCATCTCAAATCGAGGAACAAGGGAAGAATCAAAACGCTTTTATTATAACAACAGGTAACTAACTCTGGAAACTGACCAGGACTAAAGAAATGTATTCTTTTCCCTAGTCCTGAAACGAACAATGTAAGGGTCAGTTCAAACTAGTACATGCTATTCTATCTAGAATTTGGTTTTATAAATTACTCATTACCTAATGAATCTTATTAAAATTCGTTTTCACATTTAGAAAATTCACTAACGTTTAAATGTTTCTTGTTTTTCAAAAATTATAATAATAATTATTATTATTATTATTTATTTCGTTTTAAAGCTATAAAGTGCAAAAAGTGCTCTTAGTTAATTTTTCGTGCTTTACATCTTTAAAACAAAATATTAAAGTATTATAAAACTAATTTTTGTAAAACAATAAATATTCCAACGTTTGTGAATTTTCCAAATGTAAAAACGGAATTTTAAAAAAATGTATTAGGTAATTAAATATGTATAAAGCAAATTTCTCCATAGAATAAAATGAGGTTTGATTGACGGTCGAATTAGGTAAAGTATTCCCTTCTTAACCATACTGACTCTCTGATAAGTAGGTCATTCTCGAATTTTAGTATTCGATAGACAACGGCAACGTTTTTCTGAATTGTTTTTCTGTTCAGTTTGTTATATGAAATATTAAAATATCTCGAAAAGTCCAAAGCACTTTCATCGTAATATAAATATGAGATTTTAAATGAAATCGACAAGAGTTCAAGTTTAAAAGAAAGACAGAACTGACAAAAAAAAAAAAAAAAAAAAAAAAAAAGAGCAATATACATAATTAATATACAAAATGGGTTTTTATAGTATTCCAGAAATGTGTAATAAAGTACTTAAGGTAGTACTATCTCAAAAAACTTTATTTATTAGTGTTTTCAAATAAGTTATACTTCAGTGCCTTTAAATTTGTAGTAATCAAACTTATATATATATATATACTAGCAGGCTACGCCCGCTTCGCTGGTCACTATTTTTAAATGAATCATTATAATTAACGAATTCTCAAAATTGCATTAATTTTTATCATGTGAAAAAAAAAAGAAAAAAAAAAACTCTGATCGGGAAAAATGTCGCACCGGTTCCCCACTGCCTTCGGCAGCGTAGACCCTACGCGATGCGCACGCGTGAATGCAAATATATGAGTACCCTCATAATTTTACAAATTCGAAAATATCCGCAATCGATTTGTAAGTATCAAAAATCTCTATGCACCAGTTTTGAACGATCTATCTCTATTTTTATTTTTTTGCCCCTCTGCTCCCTCTCCCCTTCCCGCCCCTCCTAATAATTTTACAAATTCGAAAATATCCCCAATCGATTTGTAAGTATCGAAAACCTCTATATACCAATTTTTAACGATCTAACTATTTTTATTTTTTTGCCCCCCCCCCTTTCCACTCCCCTTCTCGCCCCTCCTAATAACTTTACACTTTCGAAAATATCCCCATTCGACTTGCAGGCCTCTAAAACCTATCTGTACCAATTTTGAACGGCCTAACTGTATTTCTATTTGTTTTTGCCCATAGCCCCCCCTTACCGCCCCTCTTAATAATTTTACAAATTCGAAAATATCCGCAATCGATTTGTAAGTATCTAAAACCTCTACATACCAATTTTGAACGATCTGACACTATTTTTATTTTTTTGCCCCCCCCCCTCCCCTCCTCCCTTCTTGCCCCTCCTAATAACTTTACACAATCGAAAATATCCCCATTCGACTTGCAGGCCTCTTAAACCTATCTGTACCAATTTTGAACGGCCTAACTGTATTTCTATTTGTTTTTGCCCCATAGCCCCCCTTACCGCCCCACCCCCCTATCCGCCCCTCCTAATAATTTTACAAATTCAAAAATATCCGCAATCGATTTGTAAGTATCGAAAACCTCTACGTACCAATTTTGAACGATCTGACACTATTTTTATTTTTTGCCCCCCCTCCCCTCCTAATAACTTTACACAATCGAAAATATCCCCATTCGACTTGCAGGCCTTTAAAACCTATCTGTACCAATTTTGAACGGCCTAACTGTATTTCTATTTGTTTTTGCCCCAACATTTTTTATTCTTGTTGACTATTACTGTTATAAATATTTTCATTTAGTTTCTTACTAATTTTACTTTAGGTTCTCAGTGAAAATTTAAAAATAATTCTCTTTATGAGCATTTATATTAAATTTTGTCTCATAGTGCCATATTAAAAATTAGGAAAAAAAAAAATGGAGCGATGCTGCTACATATACAAAAAAAAAAAAAAAAAAAAAAAAAAAAAAAGTTTACTGTTACTAACACACACACACACACACATATATATATATATTTCTTTTTTCACATTACGTAGATTTATAATTTTGGCTTAGTCTGTCATATTAAAAGTTATGAAAAAAAATAGGAGGACAGCGCCACCTGTTGAAAGATTGAACTCCTAATGTAATCAGCATCAATATGAGTTAAGATCTAACTAAATATCAAGTTTGGTTCAATTTCAACCATAGGTTCGTGAGAAAGGCACAACGTCTACAAAATATTTTGATATACACATACAGAGGCAGACGGGCATTTTCTGAAAATAGTCAAACAGTGTTCCGAACATGCTCAAAATGTGTAAATCCACCAGAAACGTGATGTCTAAAAATTTCCCAAACATACAGATTAAAGTAAAATTTATACTTAACCCTACAAGGCACCCTGTTCCATATGTGGAACACCGACTTTAATCGTTCCTATAGCTATAAAACTATTAGTAGCGACATCTCTTGACATCTTGATAGAAGCTACTGACATTTAGCAATGTAGTAATACGAATCTTTACCTAAAGATGTCGTTCGTGTTTTTGTTATAGTGCACTCAGTGTGAAATTTGAATGAAAGTGATACGTTAGTCGTTTGTCTGAATTCAAAAATAAAAAAAAGAATAGTTATTGAAGAGTTTTGACTCGAAAAAAATACTCTGTGTTATAACGAAGTGTATATTTTGCAGAGGTAAGTTGTTTTTTATATTACAATAGTAAACGTATTAGTAAATCATATTTTTATGTATGTTCCACATACGGTACGTTGAGCTTTAGTGTCCATTTTTACTTATACGTACTTACGATAACTTTCCTTGTCAATACTTTGATTTTATTGCAGATAATGTCGCGAAGAAGATCGCGTGATGAAGATATTGAGGGTTTCTTGAATATTCCATCTGGAAGTGAAGATGAACAAGATTTTTCTGACGCTGAAAGTGATGATGACAACGAAAAAAATTCAGTCCATCCAAAACTTTTCATCCGAGCCACTTAGCGACGTGGAAACTTCCTTATCTCCGCAGAGGCATCAGTGTTCGTCTCCCGTCAAAGAGGTTCTAACGAATATTGAAAATCGTCAGTCTGAAATATCAGACCCTCAGCGTAGTACATCAGGAATGACTTCAGGGACAACTACAGGTACCATTATCACAATCTCGGGCACCTAGACGATCATCGAAGAATCAAAATTACAAATTATTCTTTGATAATTATTATACGTTGCCAGAGTTGATTGCTTATTTGGCCAAAGAGGGAATACAGTCGCTGGGAACTGTCAACAAAGGTCGTTTAGGAAAAGACCTCAAAATACCTTCCATAAAAGACCTAAAAAAGGAAAAGGTTCAGAGAGGTTATTCAGAGCAATGGGTAGCAAATTGTGATAATACAGATATTGTCACCGTTATGTGGTACGATAACAAACCAGTCGTTTTATCATCGTCTTTTGTGGGTCAAGAGCCAATAGAAACAGCAAGAAGATAGTGAAAGAAACAGAAAAAGTATATACAAGTGGATTGCCCCAAATAATCAAAACATATTACCAGCATATGGGGGGTGTGGACCTCCTGGATTCGTTCCTAGGGAAATATAAAATAAAAATTAGGACCAGAAAATGGTACTTGAGGCTATTTTATCATCTTCTTGATGTAATTCTTATCAATTGCTGGTTATTGTACGGGGAGCAGCAGCATACGCCAACCCCAATGAAACAGAAGGACTTCAAATTTGAAGTAGGGAAAAGTTTATGCATGTTTGGGCTATCGATAAACAAAAAGAGAGGTAGACCAAGTTTATCTGATGAAATTGAAAATAAAAGGCAGAAGACAATTACATCAATCCTACCTCCTCGTGATGTCAGACGTGATGGGTTTGAGCATTTTCCTGTTTGGGGTGAAAAAAGACAATGATGCAAATATCCTGGTTGCAAAGGAAAAACATTCTTATCTTGCGACAAATGTCGCATAGAACTTTGCCTAAATAAATATAATAATTGTTTTAGATCTTTTCATCAATAAAAAAATAACAAATTTATTATATTAGTTATATGATTTTGCTTATTATAAATTGCAATATATAAAAAAGTAAAATATATAATAGTTATTTCATTTTGTTTAAAATAATAAGTCACTAATTGAAAAAAATTCAAATAGGAAACTATTTCCAAAACAATTCAATTGTACTAGTTTAATACCAAAAAGTATAGTTAAGGCTCAGTGTACCGTATGCGGAACTGAAATAAAAAGTTGATTTTTCCGTAAAATATGGTTTTATTTTTATTTTTATAAGTTTTCCCTATCTTCTGATCACTAATTACAACCTATATATTTTTGTCGCGCACTAAAAAAAAATTGAGCCTTGTAGGGTTAAGTCTCTGCATTTATCCAGATTACGTTTAATTTTCTATTTTTAACACTT
The DNA here is from genome assembly GCA_963930645.1 of Salticus scenicus. NCBI lineage: Eukaryota > Metazoa > Arthropoda > Arachnida > Araneae > Salticidae > Salticus > Salticus scenicus. The sequence continues at coordinate 231,843,384 of OZ005648.1, forward strand.
TCCAACAAGGTTGAAAAGTGTTTATGACTTCGGTTTGTCTGTCTGTTTGCCCGTCTGTCTGTCCGCGCTCTAATTACCGTAAATATTCATGGATTTTTTTTGAAATTAATATATGATATTCAAATTCACTATCGGATGTTCTCTATTGAAAATGGAGTAAATATCTTTATTGGTTTGTATACAGGGACACTCAAAAGTATTCCAATGCATTGTGTTCTATAAGATGTATTTTTTTTAAACTATATTTTAACTCTTTTATTTTACATACATTGAAATAAAATTGAAATATTTTATTTCAATGGTTAAAATTGGCTAAAATTGAAATATTTTATTAAGTTCACTATCGGATGTTTGGGTTTGCTATAGAAAATGGAGTAAATACCACCACTAGTTTGTGTACACGGGCACCTAAAATATTTCAACGCATTCATTCTATGAGAGTTATGTCTATAAACCAAATTTTAATAACTTTACTTTGAACAAATCTTAATAGAATTGAATATGTTATTCATCTGCACAAAAGAATGCTTTGAACAGAATGTAATATGACTAACATTTGATTTGAAGGGTACAAAAAAATATTCAGTTACATTGAGGGCTTTTATTGGAAATTTGCTGTAATCGCATTTTCATTTACATTAAGCGATTTAACACTTTTAAACATTTTTTAAGTATGAATATGATTTCAATTTGAGTATCTATCCATCCGACTGTCCATCTGTTCATGTATCCGTCTGCCGCCCCCAGCGTCCGTAAATGTTTTCAAAATTTTTAAAAATATATATATGTTATTCAAATTCACTATGGAATGTTTCCTACTTTAAATGGTATATTAATAGGTCCTGTGCAACTGGTTTGTGTACAGGGACAACCAAAAAAGACAATGCATTGCATATTTTAGGATAGACATTTTTATAAATTACATTTAAAGAACTTTCTATTGTAAAAATCATTAAAAAAAAAATTGACATTTATTGTTAAAATGCTAAAATAATATTTTGTATAGAATGTGATTTTCTTAACCTTCGGATTTACAAGACTACACCAAAACATACAGATACATTAAGGGATACAATTAGAATATAAAGGTTTTTCTTTAACACTTTCTAACAATGTTTAAGAATGATTAGGAATTCAATTAATCTATCTGTATGCCTTTCAGAACTACTGTCTGTCCGTTATGTGATTGCGTAGGCAATGAGCATTGAAAGTTATAAAATACAACAATTATTTACATTTGGAAAGTGTTAATAATTAATGCGTACCGCATGATTTTTCCTTCTTATTATTCTATATTACTGAGATTCATTTGATTCAATATCATTATGTAGAAGTGGAAATTTAAGCGCTTAAATAAAGCTTATATATGCGAAATAATTTTGATATTGTTAGTAAATGGCATATAAAATTGATTACATAAAAACAATCGCTCAGTTATTACATATAACTCTGAAAAACACACAAATACCAACTTTCCGTTAAAAATTTATCTTTTAGTGAAACTTTGCAGTATTATTGCATCCTGACTAATAAAGTTCATAGGTCCTTTCCCTTATTCCAAACTTAATACATATGTGACATAGAAATCACAAATTATAATTTTTAATTTACATTTTGAAATTTTAAACTTCCGTAATACTTTATTTAATTCCTTTTTATTTAAAAACGTATCCTCCCCCCGCCACCATTTTCACCTAGACATGACATTTGTTTAAGTTAGAAGATTCTTTACATTTCAGCGCTAACTTGCGTTCCTTTTAGCTTATTTGAAACGCCATATGTGTTCAGTGCTGGTTTGTTTTTGCAACACGACTTTGTTTCTTGATGAAGGGTAGTATTTTATTTCGACCAGAAACAACTGTTGTAAGTTTTTTTTTTTCTTTTTTCTAATTTATGGTGTTTTTAAAAGTTTTTATCTTATTATATAACTTTAGTATACATTTTAGTATTCTGATTTAACAAATTAAATTTAAAAGTTGTGTTTTTTGTCTTCTGTTTTGTATGAATAAATATCAATTGCTCAAATGCCGTTAATGAATCAGACTTTTTGTTACTAAAATTCCTTTTCAGAAATGTATTCTCATAGCGTAGTTTGCTTTATGTTTGCTGTAGTAGACAATATATTTTTGCTCATAGCTATTCTAATTAAACTGTAAAGGAAAATAACACTTTTTTTTTTTTTTTTTTTTTTAAATAAATTGTATCGTAAAGAAAAAATAATTATCATTGGCTCTTGAATGTTCGCTAACATAGACAAACCTAGCTTTTTTGTTGTTGTATTTTCCCTCTTTTCTGTTGTCCCATTATGTGATGATCAGTAGTGCCATATAAAATTTACATGAGAGATACTTATTAAACACTTTGTACATTTCTACATAAAAACATTTAAAAAGACCAAATAATACCTCCTCTATGCATTCGAACTTAAGACTCCTTCATTACTCCTTCATTATATTTTTAAGTTTTTTTTTTTTTTAGCCGTATTATTATTTAATTTTTCTCATGAATAATTTTGTCTGTGTTGCCAAAATTCTCTGAATTACCAAAATTTTGAAATTTTCCATAGGGGGAATGGGGAAATTCAGATTTTACAGCTTTAGAAATAATAATAATAATAATAATAATAATCTATATAATATTTCTCTAACGTGGACCAGTTTCAATTTTTTTTTTTTTTTTTTTTTTTTTTTGTCGAAACGATACGATACGCGAGGATAAAAAAATAATATTTATACATAAACGACTTAGCTCAATGGACTAATAAGAAAAACGACGACATTTGTCAGATGAGATTGTTTTACGGAAAAAATGTATTTTTAACAGTTGTTTCTTCAGAATCTTTGCAAGCGTCATTTTAAACCTAGAAATCTTTTAAAGATATATACAGAATATGAACTTTTGTGTCATAAATCGACTAAAAAACACAATCATAAAAAATATAATCAAAATAGGAATTATTTTATTTTATTTTATTTTATTTATTTATTTTTTAAAAAATATGTATATATATATATATATATATATTTGGTATATATATATATATATACCAAAATTAATAAAATGCCATCACCAACATCACGACAAAAATTTAAAAGGCGTCGTAGGAGTCCTATATTAAAAATGTACTTCCCGTGGAAGTATGAAAATTGGGACGTGAACCTTGAATTTTATTTGGAAACCTTTCTTTGAATGATTTTGGTTTCACTATTGTACAATATTAATTTAGTTTTATTAATAATTTGGCTTCTGGTAAACTAAAATTTTAATTAGGTGTTGAAATTGGTATGACATTTATTAGTTTCAAATTTTAAAGGTAAATAAGAAAAGAAATAAAATGCGAATATTTCGTACGGGTTTGCTAGTAATAATAATAATAATAATAACATTTTAAAAAACCAGTTTAGAAAAAAATATAGTTAGATTAACAGCTGTGAATTTTCTAAATGGGAAAACGGAATTTAAAAATATGCAATAGTTAAGGAATTATAATTAGTCGAAATTCCCCACATAATAACATTAGCTTGGGCTTCCGGCGACAAAGAGTGTAGCGGCCCTTAACGAATTTAACTAAAATTAATACTTAGTGGGATCTTAACTTACATTAGTGCTTATTATATTTTGGGACATATCGTTCAACAGGTGGCGAAGCCACCTCGTTTTTTCATAACTTTTAAAAGAACAGCATGGAACAAAATTTAACATGTATGTATTTAATGAGAATCGTTTTTAAACTATTACTGTGAAATTAAATCAAGTATATGGTAATAGTCAAACAGGAGAAAAAGAAAAAAAGAAAGAAATTGCATATGTAAGGACATCCTGGTGGAAGTACCCGGCGGGATGGGTGGGGGTGTAAATTTTCCATCTGAGTATTTTTCAAAAGAATCAGCCAACAGCTTCAAAACGAATTTTTTTTTTTTTTTCTTTTAACGCAAAAGCATTTTGAAGAAAAAGAAAAAATTCAAATGTCATCTTTAAGGCATAAAATCGACTTTCGCCATTCAGTCTCTGAGATGAAAGTCGTTTGCACTGATTATGTAAAATTTTTAATAAATAATTTAATAAATTTTAATAAAAAATTTTGTTATGGTCACAACGTACCAGCTTCGCCTACACGCACACACACATACACACATATATATAACGATGTTTTTGTTTTTGTTTAAACACTATTTTCTTCTTCATAATGTGTGTTTGCACAATTTTTGCTCGTACTTAAGCAGATTTTTAAATTTCTAAAAATTTTGAAATGAACTATTTTATTGCTGCAATTTGCGCATTTAATGTTGTATTATTATTAATATTAATATATATTATGTGTTTTAACATTTCATGATCATTTCTGTCTACTATAATGATTTTTTAATGCACAGACATGTTGTATCTTTATTTGACTTTTTTTTTCATTTTTCATTTTTGGTTTGATTTGGGTAGTCTTTGATACTAATCATATTATTTGTTGGAATTGCTGATAATATTTATTAATCTTTAAGTTACAACTGTAAGCTCTGATTATCAATATATATATATATATATATATATATACACACACACAGAGAGAGAGAGAAAGAGAGAAAAAGAGAAGCATAAAATTATAAGTAAATTCCTACAGTTATTTAAACAATACTTATAGCTTCGTTATATATTTTTTCTGTAAGTAATAAAAATTAAAAGTATTAAATTTTTCTGACAATTTGTTAGTAATTCAGTAAATTTCTCTAATTATATAAATTATAAAATTTACTTTATTTTTATAAATAATGACACTTTTTTTACTTCTATTACCCTACTAACGTAGGTAATGGAAGTATTGTATTTGGTCCAAAAATTCGATAACGATATTTCGCCTGATTTACACGTTTTAAGGTCCCCTGAGTCCAAAAAAGTGGCTTTTGGCAATTGGTCAGTGTGTGTGTGTATGTCTGTATGTATGTGTGGCATCTTCTGGCTATCATATCTCCGAAATTAATAAAGATAGAACTACAAAACTTCAGAATTAAGACAGGTCTGGGGTACAGATAAATTTTCCAAATTTTGGTGAAAATTGAAAAACCGGAAGTGGGACATCGGAGACCGGAAGTGGGACCGGAAGTCTGTATCTCAAAAACAGCTCTAATGATTTTCTTCCAATTTGCTATATAAACACTTTATTAGATATCCTTTCGAATCTATTGTTGTTAGTTCAGGAAAATTGATAGGCGTCCTGTATAAATAGCTCAATTTCAGGTTTCGCAAGCGCGTTCCTTTAAAAACGGCTGTACAATTTTTTTTCAAACTCGCCCTATTAACTCACTTTTAAATATCTTTTTGTATGTAATTATTGTTTTCCGGTCAATAATTGATTTTTTGTAAAAGTTGGTATCTCTAAAACGGCTCTAACGATTTGCTTGAAAATTCTTATATAAATCCATTTCTTTCTCGTGTATTACGTGATTATTAAAGGAAAATTAAAAGTCTTCTTGCTTAGGTATGTCATCTTCAAATCTCGGAAATTTGTATTAAAAAAAAAAAAATCTACCTTTTTTTTCTCTTATTTTTTACCTCGCTATATGTAAGCTTCGTTTTATATGTCTTTATAAGTTTCTCTTACCTGAAAAATTTTAGGTTTCTACTTCTTTAGGTAACTTTTATGTTTTCTGATCACATTATCTCTCAAAAATGCATATAATTCACACCACATTTCTTTGATGTTTTGATTAAAAAATATTTTCTTTTTTACCTTACCACATTTTTATGATAGCATTTACTATTAACCAAAAGTGTGTCTTTGAATTATAAACATCTCCAGAATGAAATTATGTAAGTTCATGGTGATTGTCTCTATCTATCGTAATTATCTCTACTGTCGCTAAATACCATGTTATTCTATAAGAAAATTTTTTAACAATTTTATTCATTCCTGATATATTTATTTAGTATCGTTTTCACCTTAAGAAAATTCACAGCTGTTTTATTTGTTCTTGTTTTCCAAAATTGATTTTTTTTTTTTCTCAATTTTGTAATATTTTATTTTGGAGGAAAAAAAATTGAAAAATGAACTGAATGCATTTTTTGCATTTTCAGGGATGGAACACGGGCGCAGAATTCATACCGGAATCCGTTGAAGAAATTTCTCTACCTATAACATCGCTGATTTAAGAAGTAGAAAATTTTCTTACATTGATAGTGGTATGAATTCTGCACCCGTGTTCCATCCCTGCATTTTCTAGCTGAAAAATAAAATATTTAAAATTGTGGAAAACTTAATAAATTCAACGATTGTGATTTTTCTCCTTGTTAAAACATAATAATAATAATAATAATAATGCCTGCATCCAGATGAATCTGTTAAAACTGGATGTGGTTGATTTCTGCAAATGTGTGCAACAAATTGCTGATTTGTAAAATAACTCCGTTACTCTGTTACACTTTGCGTAGGTAAAATGTAAACCCCATCTAAAGAAAGCTCACAGCAGACAATATTTACTTCGTTTGTCAAGATCACGTGTTTGCTTACCAAGGTCGCGTAACGGGACTTTAGATACGCACTCGACACACGTAACTTTTCTTCGCTTGACATTTATTTTTGTTAAGTATTATTTGGATATAAAAAAACGCAATGTTTACAGATTTCGCTCCTGACCTTCTGATACTTTGTATGGTTAGTAGCGATACAATTTGCATAAGTTAAATCGTATCAGTTGCCTGCTCTGTAAATGAATTATTGTCAACTACAGACGACATTGGGCGATGACAGTAAAAATATTGTGCACTTAAAGCAGAGAGAGATATTTTTTTATTCTTTTTTGTATTATTATTATTTTTTTAAATTGAAATAGGCTTTAAACTCACTGAACTTTAATATTATTATTTTTATATTTTATTATTACTATTTTCATTTATTTCTTTTCATTTCATTTTACTTTTATACATCATCGGTTTTCTTCTTTGTTACATATTTAGGAAATTATAATAATATTTACTGTTTTACATTTTAATTCCCTCCCCCTCCCAGAAAAAAGCACTACTTTAGTTTTGTTCTTTGTTACATATTTTGAAAATTATAATAATATTTACTGTTTTACATTTTAAACCCCTCCCCTTCTCAGAAAAAGCACTACTTTTAGTTTTATATTTTTACTTTGAGGACGGTTGTTTGAAAAGTCAGTGATATTTAAATTAAAAAATAGAATCTAAATAATAAAATGAATTGCTTTTTCTTTTCGACATAGTCTGTTGTCGTTAGAATATACTTTTTCAGACGATGCTCAAATTTCTTTAATCCTTTCGAAAATTAAAATTTCTCGAATTGCTTAAAATAGATATTTGTTAAATTAACCCGTTAGCGTCGAGTGTCCTCATTTGAGGACAACTAATAAAATGTCACGTATATTTTTTGTGGTTTCTTGGAATGATTTCTGCTTTTTAGTGACATTTTATAGCGTCACACCAAATGATTCCTGAAAGTTTTATGTGCCTGCTATTAATTATTATTTCATAATTTGGATAGTCATTTTATGATTTTTCATTCGTCGCACATATCTTTGCTTTTTGTTTAGGTATACTAACTTAAATCAAGTTGAATAATAATACATATTATAATACTTTATTTTCAAGATCTTTGTCAACATATAATAGGAAATTAATCGGTTATCTCAAAGATTTTATATCACAAAGTTTTCTCGCTAGAACAGTAAACGTCAAGGCTTTAAATTTAAAACTATCAGAAGAATTGTTTAAGTTAATATACTTTACTGTCAGTTGTCGATATTAATTTAGAAGTGAAATAATCAGCTAATAATATTTTGCAAATTAATTCGGGCGTTAACGGGTTAATGATCTAAGAATTTGTAGATAATCTCTTCCCACCACACATTTTTTTTTCCTGTTGGAAAGAGAATAAAGTCACAGGAGCTCATACTAGAACATTTGGGTAGATAAGGGAACAATTCGTTGTATAATCCGTAATTCACCCAATTTAGGGGTAGAGAGACAAATGAGTAAGCTTGTTGAAATGAAACACTTTTTTCTAGACAAGTAGAGCCAATTTTTCTCTCAATTTTGCACTACAATACCATATAAAATCATCTTAATATTGTTCTGATATAATTTTGCTTTTTTCAAGATAGCCAACGTGAATTATGCATTCGAATTTGAGACCCAGAAGCCATGGCCAAAACCTTTGAGATGGAAAGAATTGCTTTTACCTTCTTCGGAATACGTTCGTGGGAAGAACTAATCTGTTTAGATTGTACTCGCATTTCTAGAATGCACTAATCTATCCAAGTTTCATTAACTCTAAAACGGAACTGCACAAATTTATGCATATTTTTGTTTCTGAACATTGGTATGAAATGGTTACGTTGATCCATTATGCTTTTTATCAACTGTTAGTATTAAAAAAAAATGGTCATATTGCTGATAACTCTTTTCTGCCTAAAAATCACGTTTGATTTTGAATAACGCGTATTTGAGATGTTTACTTTCTTAGCAATTTCGCGTATCTTTCCAAGTTGATCTTCTAACCCGATATTATGGTTTTTTATGATAATTTCTACAGTCGTTACCTTAATCAGACATCTAAGATGCTCTGTGTCTGTAATGCTCTTAGGACTGGAACGAAATTCTGTAAACAAGTTATGAATCATTCCGTGAGATGAACCATAGTTCCCATAATACATTCCTTCAGTATTTCGTCAAAAAAGAAGAGAAATACAGCTTTGCATAATAACTGAAAATTTGATCTCAACTAAAAAAAATCAGTTTTGTTAAACCAAAATCTGGCTAAAATATGACACACTTTAACAACGACTAAATAAGCCGCCCCACATAAAAGCAAAATAGATCTAAAGGCATGACTATATCCCGAAAATTCCATTTTATATCGCCCACCTCGAATCAGTTCGACACCCGAAATGAAAAAGAAAAGAATAATAATGCGATAATTTATGCAATTTTGGAAATCTTTGCGTATATATATATATATATATATATATATATATATACCAGTATATCTGCAGATCAGGAGCCTCAACATCCTATTTGCATCATACATTATTCAACAGATCATTTTTATTTATTCCTTATTATCTAATATATGTAAACAGAAACGTTTCTGAGGGGGGCTGCCGTTCCCCTCAATTCTCTGCTGTATCTCTCTTTTTTAACTATCTATCTATGTATTCCTAATAACGTCTTGTATTAATTCCCTGTAATTCATAAATACTTGTACCAAATTTCATGCAAAACTATTGCATAGCATGTCGGTAACCCTGTAAATGTATTACCAATTCTATGCCGACAATTTTTCACTGAAAAGCATTCTTTTAAAATTCTAATAATTTTTCATTATGCTTAATGGGGTGTAATCATGTTAAAATATATTTTTATGAAATACCGACTACAGACCGTAATAGTACGAAATTCTTTTATGTATCCCGTAAAAGGAGCCACAGTAATTATATACACAAAAAAGAGTACACCTATTTAATTAATTATAACTTATCAATATTTCAATTTAATTTGACCTCATTTGGATGATTGCAATACATCATCGGAATTCTTTTGTGTTATCCCGTAAGTAAATTATTTAGTATAAACATATCCTTTTTTTTTAGAGTAAACACGCTTTTAAGTGTCTTTATAATGTATGTTAATTCCATTATGTTCAGTGCAGCACAAACGCATTAAAGTGCGCTTAAAAAAATTTGTCCATAAGCTCTAATGCCACGAAATTCTTTTGTGTGTCTCCGTAAACAAATCGTAACCATTGTATACACCAGAAAAAACTATTTAGCTTATTCTACGTATTTCATGAATAATTGTTCGAAATTTGACATAATTTGGATGATTACATGGCATTGCCAGAACACTTTTGTAAGGTCCTGTACATTAATTAGGAAGTCTAAGAGCACATATTTTCTGCAGAAAACATAAGTTTAAGCATCTCAGTAATGTACGCTAATTTAATTTTGTTGATTGCAAAATAATGATGTTAAAATACGTTTAAACGAAATTCACCCCACATGCCGTAATGATAAGACTTTTGGCGTATCCCTATACACAATCCATAAACAATATAGACATAAAAAAAAAATATACAGCTATTTCTATGTGGCTCGTGAACATGTGTACTAAATTGCAAGTCAATAGCGTAATTTTTGTAGTCGCTATATCCAGACAAACAGACAAACACACAGACGAAACCCAAAATGTTTTTGAGTCTCCACGGGTAGGCCTCCATTGACGTTTCGGCAATTAGCCTTTAAAATATAAGCTTTAAAATTCATTGTTGCCAAAAAAGTTTACGAATTCTTTTTTTTTTTTTTTTTTTTTTTTTTTTTTGACATAAAAAGAAATACATTTTCATGCGGAAAAAAAAAAAAATCAAAAATGAAATTTGCTTATACATATAACAAATTGACGTCATTCTAACATTAAAATTAAATAATAATAAAGTAATAATAATAATTAATAATAATAACATAAAAACCCAGCATATTTCTTGCGAATTTTGTTTCTTAAAATTTTTTAATATACCTCAATTTTAGATTTTTTAAAAAATAATATGTTTTTTCGCGCTAATAAAATGCTGGGAATGAAAGCTAATTAAGTATCATATATTAAAGAGCTTTTCTAATCGATAATCCGGGGCAGTATTTTTAATTTGACGCTGAAGTAGACTGGACATTTTCCGCCAAGGACTTTACTTTCGCGACAATCATTTTAAGCCAAATAGCACATAAAAATTTAAATAAATTATAAAATATTGAAAAAAAAAAAAAAAAAAAAAAAGAAAAGAAACAATAATCGCATGAATTATCTATATTTGTCTGACTATATCATTTTATAGAAAAGCCAAAATGAAGACAAAAATTCAAAAGTCGGCAAGTGAAGCTAGAGTAGTTCTGTACTATATGATCAGGATTACAATTTTTTTTTTCTATATTTTAAGCACTATTAATTAACCATAAAATATTTAAAATGGAAAATATATATAACCACAAAAAAATTAGTTGTCTCATAAGCTGGACGTAGTGCTCATAGTATATTGCAATTATTTATTATTGTATTGAATTATATTAGTAGTGTAAAAAGGACAGTTCTGCGGCACGGTGGAGGCGCGGAGGCGCGCTGAGGCGCGCGCGCCACCACCCTGTTGGAGCGCACCTCCGCGCCTCCACCCCGCCGCAGAACATGTCCTTTTTACACTACTTAGTCATCATCTTGGACGAGGGTGTGTTGCCACCGGAAGAATAGAAACTGTGTGTTGCCACCGGAAGAATAGAAGCTTTGACTATCATCTTGGATGAGGTTTGGTGGTGCCATCTATAGGGAATTTTGAGGAGTTAGATTTATTTTCCTAAATTTCGGGACTTAGTATTTTTTTCACAATTTTGGGGACTTCAAAATTTTTTCGAATTTTTGCAGGGTTAGATTCGAACCGAAGGTAAAATAGTTTCACGGCTTGATAAGTGGATAAGAGTTTTATTTATCAAGCCATGAAGCTATGCTTGTGAGTGCACTTATAAGGTATATAAAGAGAGGCGTTGCGCTAGTGAGTCATTGTAAAACGTATCTTCGTACGAGGAATGTATGATGCGCTTTCGTGTGAATGTGAGTCATAATAAAATTTTGTGTTGTAACGATGGAGGTGTATCAGAATCCAAGTCACGCAGGAAGTTTTGGTGGTGTAAATGCCTTATTTCGTGCTGCCAAAGGCAAAATCTCGAAGAAGAAGATTCAGGACTGGCTGAGCGGAGTCGATGCATACACGTTGCACAAACCTGTTCGAAGAAAGTTCCCGACCAATCGAGTGATAGTGTATTCAATCGATCAACAGTGGCAGACCGACTTAGTGGATCTCGGCAGTTTGCAAAAGTTCAATCAAGGGTACCGCTACATCCTGACTTGTATAGACATTCTGTCTAAATTTGCGTGGGCGGTCCCTTTGAAGCAAAAACGGGGTGAAGATATTGTAAAGGCGTTCCGGTCTATTTTTGCAACGAGGAAACCCAAGTCCCTGCAATCGGATGACGGAAAAGAGTATCAAAACAGACTTTTTCAAAAATTTTTGAAAGGAGAAGGCGTGCGGTTTTTTACGACGAATAACAATACGAAAGCATCTGTCGTGGAGCGATTTAACCGAACTTTGAAAACGAAAATGTGGAAATATTTTACCCATAATCATACCTACCGCTATTTAGACGTGTTGGATCAGTTGTTACACAGTTATAATCATACTTATCATTCGAGTATCAAGAGAGCTCCAGTTGAAGTAACCGCTGAAAATGAAAGCGATGTATGGGATACTTTATACGGCGACATGCAAAATGCGAAAAGAAAACCCTGCATGTTTCAACCGGGAGATGTTGTACGAGTTTCCAAGCAGAAATTAACCTTCGAAAAAGGATATGAAACGAACTGGACGGAAGAAGTGTTTGTGGTGACTGAATGTGTGAGAAGAGACCCTCCCGTCTACCGAATCAAGGACCTGTTAGAAGAACCCATTAAAGGAACCTTTTACCCTCAAGAACTTCAGAAAGTGAAACCAAAAGAGAATTATACGATTGAAAAGATTTTAGATAAGCGGATACGGAAAAAGCGTGTGGAATACAAAGTAAAATTTAAAGGTTATCCCAGCAAATTTGACCAATGGATTCCATCCTCTGATTTATTCGCCTTATAAAACAAGTGTTTGGATTGTTGAAAGATCATTTGAAAGAATGTCGTTCTACGTGACGTTACCTTCGGACAGTTCCCTGAATTATTTTCCTGAGAATAAAATTTCTCATTTTATTACGCGATTACCCGCCCCCGTTGAATTGAAAGGGGAATGGGAAGTAGGCCTTGTCGAATTTATTTACCCTCACACCTGGTATAATGTGAATCAAAATAATAATTTATTTGGTTTCGATTTGAATGACCAGAAATCTCCGTTTGGTAGAAGAATTCCCCCTGGCTTTTACGAATCGGTTGATGACATTTTAAAAGCAATGTCTATTGAAGAGATTAAAAATAAAATTTCTTTCACTTATGATCCGCACACGAAAAAGGTGTGTATTAACGTGAAAGATAAAACAAAACTGATATTGCATGAGGGGATAGCGCAGATGTTAGGATTCGAACCAGGTGAAATCGCCTCACCGGATATAAATATCGAGCAAACTATTTTTAGTACCTATGTCGCAGATCCCTGTGCGCATTATAGAGTATTGCTGGTTTATTCGGATATTGTCGAACCCCAAATTATTGGAGATGTGTTAGCACCCCTTTTACGAATTGTCAATGTGAGGGGAAAAGATGGAGAAATGATTTGCGAGACATTTGACCGACCGCACTATTTACCTGTCAGCCGAAAATCGTTCGACTCTTTGGAAATCGTTATAAGGAACCACCTCGGCGAACTCACGCCATTTGAACGTGGGCGCTCGTACGTGAAGCTTCACTTTCGTCAAAAATACCTCTCGTGATGTTTGTTCCTTACCAGTGTTGTGCGAAATCTTTTGAAGATTACTATTCCCATCAGTCGGGTAGTGGTCTAAATTATTATCAAGGCACTACTTTACAAAAGGGATATGGATTCGGTGGACTGTTTCGATCCCTTTTTCGTGCAGCAGTACCCCTCTTCAAATCGGGAGCGAAAGCGGTCGGCAAGCAGTTGTTTCATTCAGGCGTGAACGTGTTAAGTGACCTGTCTCGCGGAGAAGACATTAAAATGGCCGCCAAGCGAAGATTAAAAGAAGCTGGACAGACGTTAACCGACAAAGCCGCTACTAAAGTGAAGACGATGATTGGATCGGGCCGCCGGTATAAAAAGAGGAAGCGTTCTACCAAAGCAGTCATTCGACGTAAAGCCAAGAAAGTGAAGGTACAAGATATTTTCGCTTAAAGATGTCTGGACTCATCCATAAAGATTCTGCTGCCTGTGCGAAATCCGAATTGGATTTATTTTTGATCCCACCCACGCAAACGGCTATTGAAAAAGGATACTTTGTTGAATACCATCCTCTTGCGAATATTCGAGACGGAGGACCTGTGGAATTTAATATTTCCGGAAATGGTGAAGACTATATTGATTTATCGGCTTCCTACCTGTATGTGAAAGTGAAAATTACCAAGTTTGATGGATCACCCTTAGCGGAAACGGATGCAGTTGCCCCCGTGAATTTATTTTTACACGCCTTGTTTTCTCAAGTGGATATTAGCCTGAACGAAAGAGTGATCTCCTCGTCGAGTAACACCTACCCCTACCGCGCCTATATTGAAACGCTGTTGAATTATGGAGAAGATGCCAAGAAAAGTTTATTGACCTGCGAATGTTTTTACAAAGATGAGAATTTGGCTGCTACAGATCCTGCTGGAGACAACCCCGGATTGAAGATACGTTACGCACTCACGAATAAAAGCAAAACGTTAGATATGATTGGACCTTTGCATTGTGATATTTTTCAACAAAATCGATTGGTATTGAATATGGTTGACTTGAAAATTAAGATGACCCGAAGCAAGCCTGAATTTTCCTTAATGTGTAAAATCGATGCGGCGAAACCCATTCCCAACTACAAAGTGATTTTGGAACATGCTTCTATTTTCATACGTAAAGTGAAAGTGAGCCCAGGTGTATTACTGGGTCATGCCAAGGCCTTAGAGAAAAGTACGGCAAAGTATCCCATCGATCGAGTGTTATGCAAGACCTATTCGATCTCAACTGGAAGTAAATCCTTTATGCAAGACAATGTGTTTTTAGGAGCCATGCCGAAAAGAATTATTATTGGACTTTTAGAAAATAGTGCCTACACTGGACAATATGATTTAAATCCCTTTTATTTCTATCATCACAAGGTCAACTTTTTAAGTGTTTACGTGGATGGACAACCTGTACCCAGCAAACCCTTGGAATTGGATTTTGAAGAAAATAACTATATAAGAGCGTATCATCGTTTGTTTTCGGGATTTAATCGAGATAGTGGGATTTATCTAACCCGAGAGGACTTTGCGAACGGGCATACTTTGTATGCTTTCGACTTGAGCCCTGACATGTGTGATGGACCCCATCTGAATCTACAGCAACAAGGAAATTTACGAATTGAAATCAAGTTTGCAGACACCTTAGAAAGAACCACGACTGTATTGGTGTATGCGGAATTTGAAAATATTATAGAAATTAGTAAAACACGACATGTGTTGTGTGACTTCCCCAACTGAAAATGAATTCTATAGAAATCGACACTATTTTATCCCACGATCCAGTGACCAAGAAATACTTTTCCGGTGTTTTCCCCAGTGATCAATTACCCAAGAAGATTGAGCGTTATCCTGCATGTTTTGTATGCAACGTGGACAAGTCTACAGAAGCCGGAAGCCACTGGGTGGCTTTCTACCTACCCTCCCCTACGGAAGCGGAATTCTTTGATTCCTATGGAAACAAGCCGAACTTTTTTAAAGGACCTATATCGAACTATATATCTCAATTTTCACGAGTGGTGTTTAATCCACTTCCACTGCAAAGTCATGTAACAGCTGTTTGCGGTCAATTTTGTGTGTATTATATTTATTGCCGATGTCGAGGCAAAACTTTGAAAGATTTTTTAAAGCAGTTTGTAACTGAAAATATATGTAACGACCATCGAGTCTATAATTTTGTATCCAAACGATTTCGCACACGTGCTCCTTTTTATCAATAAAAAACTATTTATAATGTAAACCTATGTGTCTGTGTTTATTTAGAATGGAGTTTCCACGCTTTCAACACCCTTTTACAATGCTCTTAGCAGGCCCCACGGGGGTCGGTAAGAGTTGGTTTCTGCGGGATTTACTGGCAGAACGACGGCGTATGTTTAACCCTCCTCCCGATAAAGTCGTTTGGTTTTACGGTATCTCTCAAAAGCTTTACGAGGAAATTCCCGATGTGACGTTCGTGGAAGGGTTTCCTTCTAATTATCGGGAATATTTAGGTACCCATTCTTTAATGATTTTAGATGATTTGATGGTGGAATGTGGGGGTGATGAACGATTAACCCATCTCTTTACCAAAGGAAGTCACCATTTAAATTTAAGTATTATTTTTATTACTCAAAACCTTTTTCATAAAGGTAAAGAAATGAGAGGTATTTCCTTAAACAGTCAATACTTAGTACTTTTTAAAAATCGTCGGGACATGAGTCAAATTACGCACTTGGGCAGACAATTATACCCGAGATCAACTCAGTTTTTTCAAGAAGTGTTCGAGGATGCTACCAAACAGCCCTTCTCTTATTTGTTGGTGGATTTAAGGAATGAAACCCCCGAAGGAATGCGACTCAGAACGCGTATATTACCGGGGGAAACCCAATTTGTGTACGAGCCCAAAAAAAGTTTAAAAGGAAAGCCCTACCGATTTTAATTCATTTGGGATCATGACGTTAACGAGGAAACAACTTCGAGACTTGGAGCTTATAAAGTCTTGTCCTCAAACCTTACGCAAGCATTTGTTAAAAAAATTACCGACTCGATCTGTTAAGGCTATTTGCGAATGTACCCTGAACGTATTAAAAGGAAACGTGCCTCTCTCCTCTCATCAGAAAAGGTCTTTAAGGAAATATAAGACGACTCTTCGAAAAATTGGTACCAAGAAAGGAAGTTTATTCAACAAGAAAAAATTGATTGTTCAACACGGTGGATTTTTAAATATTTTAATCCCGGCTGCATTGTCTGTTTTAACCGGCATCATCAATGGAATTCGCAGCTAAGTATGCGTTGGTACCGGAAGAAGAATTTTCTAAGCATACGCCTTCTAAAAAGCAAATGACGGAATTTGATTTAGCTATGGCTAAAATATTAAATAGTTCTCTACCGGATCACGAAAAAATTCAGCACTACTACGAACTCTTAAAAAGAAAAATGGATTTGCAAGAATATAATTTGCCTTGGATGTCTAAACAACTCGAAGAAGAACCTGAAAAAGTGGAACCTAAACAAGTGGAGTCTATAAAACAAGAACCCCAAGAAGACTATGAAACCTTTGTGTTATCATCTGTAGCTAAACCCATGAAGAAACAAGCCGAAGCCTTATTAAATTTTCTCAAGTCTCATTCAAACAAGTTTAAGTGGAACCCGAAAGGAGAGATTACTTACAACGGAAGGACCATGGAACATTCTAATTTAGCGGAACTCTTTCATTTCATCTTTTCTGTGAATAAAAAACCACCTATTACAGGACAAAGTGAATTTTTGCAAGCCTTGAAAGATATGGGAGTACCCCAAAGTATTATTAAGAATCGATATTTGTCTTCAAGAAAAAACATTGTCAAACCGAAAAAGAAACTTATTGTAAAAAAACCTGTTGTTAAACTCAACCCTGTAACCTGGGAAACATACTAAATAAAATGAATTTGTATCGATCCATACGTGTGATTATTTATAGAATAAAATACACTTACCTGAAAACACGTCCTACTCCAACGGCTGCCTTGAGAGAAATGAATGATAAGGAGACTTCTTATCAGCAACGCGAGGTCACGTGATTAGGGTGACGTCACGAGTAATGTGATTGGCTATGCTCAGTCACGTGGTGAGTGACGTCACGAGTTATCTGATTGGCTACCTCTGGTCACGTGACGAGAGTCTTATCTTATCAGAGATTGCTTATCAGCGATCACGGCTCAGTCTACCATTTGATTTCGTGTGTGTTGGTTGTCTCGTCATGTCTGCAGTGAGTTTCACGGAAAACGGACTGAATGTCCAGTATGTTTCAAACTTCATCGAAAAGGAACAAGCAGATCGGTATTTTGCCGAGTTAAAAACTTTACCTTTCTACACGCCAACCTTTAGAATTCATGGAAAAAGTTTTAAGCCTAAAAGACAAGTTCTGGGATACGGCGATTCAACTTTGAGTTATGCCTTCAGCGGAACTCATGTGCCTGCTAACCCTTGGACACGTCTGGTATTGGAGCTGCGGGATCGAGTGGAAAAATGGACGGCTTCTACCTTCAACTATGTTCTGCTAAACCTCTACAGCAATGGATACAGCTACATACCTCAACATAAAGACAACGAAAGTGGATTAGATGCAACTTTCCCCATCGTAGTCCTCAGCTTTGGTGCCGAACGAACAATTGAATTCAAGAAGCCTAAAACACCTTCGACTTTGATTTCATTAGAACATGGTTCTCTCTACAGTATGTTAAAGCCTACGAACGAACTGTTTACCCACGGCATTGCACCGAATCCTATCATCAAAGATATGAGAATCAGCCTGACTTTTCGTCACTTAATACCCAACCCTATCATGCCACCTTTAAAGAAACCAAGACTTGATATAAGTGATGCTTCGTCCAGTGCATGCGATACTTTGAAAAACTCTGATTGTGATACTTCGAAAAACTCTCATTGTGATACTTCTGTTAAAAACTGTTCTCAAGACATGTGTGAAGAATTGAATGTGAATGATTGGTTAAACCAATGGGTACGTGAACAATCTTGGGATCCTATACGAGGTGAATTTAATTTAAACTTTAGCAGTTTTTTACAAATTGTAATAGAAAAGAATTTTAATGTGAGAATCCACATTCGTAATTTTAAAGAATTACATACAGGTCAATGGATACCTACTAAAGAAGGCGTTGTAATGACAGCTCAGACATGGTATTATTTTCAAAGTAAGATTGAAAATTTTAATTTTGAATCAGTAAATGATAGTTTTATTTCTAACAATCAATTAATAATGGCTTACATAGATGAGGATTATTGTACTTTACAGCAAATGTTTTCTTTAAATCCTTCTGGCTTTTATTTAAAACCGAATGTCATTAAATTGTCCAAGGATCAAATTTTTAGGCTTAGAGAACTCAAAATGAGAATAACTCATTTTATTATTGATGCAATATTCACCGTTCAACTTCCTATGTTAATTCTAAATAAACCTCTTGTGTGTATTTCTCATGAAAATGAGCAAAGTGCTAAGGAAATCTTACTCGATTTTATCGTGTATGAAATTCAGTTAGGAATTGAAAATTTATTTCAATGTGACGGATGTGTTTTTAATTCAGACGATCAAAATTCACACGAGTGTTTAATGAAATCTATGTTTGAAAAATATCAATTATATCGTGAAGAAATACTTTTAAAATTAAATATGCATGCTATTGTTAAAAAAATTAATTGTTCCTGTCATTACAACGACGGTTTCTTTAAACAATTAAATATGACCTTGTATGAAAAATATATTGAAGATTCTTTATCCAAAAAGTAATGTGTGTTTATGAAAACGACTTCTTTAAACAATTGTATCCAATAAGTAATGTGTGTATATATTTTTATGGAATTTCAATAAATAGATTGAAACTGAATATCTGTGTCTGTCTGTCTTTGAAATATTTTATTGATTTTATTTCTTAAAAGATTTAATTAGAAATATTTTATTTCATAAAAGATTCAATGAATTTATAAGTTTGAAATGACTATTTTATTTCATAAAACATATTTTTCAGAGATTCACTTTCTAGGGATTTAATTATTTTAAAGATATATTTATTAAATCATATAATAAAACCATTTCCTATGCATTTAATAACTTATATTCGGGAAAAATATTGTTTCGAAAAGATATATTTTATTTCGTAAAACATATAATAAAACCATTTATTCATGAAACAATCCACTTGAAAAAATTTTTTAATAATCAAATTGAAATAATAATTGTTATTTTCCATTAATTAAAAGTGTAGACATTATCTCTTCATTAGAAATATGCAAATGAGCATGTTTCATATCTCCCGTAAGATATTATACCTGTACGAACACGGAGGGGGTGACTCACCTTGGAAAATCCACGAGGGGAAATATGCAAATGAAGCAACCTCTACGATGAATCAGAATTCGAGAAGTTTCTCGTAAGATCTACAGAGGTGAGTCAGGGTGACGCATGGGGGAAAACCCCTTATCTAGATAAGCCGCTGCAACTCATTTCTCAGGTCATTCGTAGATTATCTACTGTCTAGGCAAGACGTACTTTGTGCTCTCTCCTTTAGCGACGTTCGCGAAATTTTCTTCCCGTACATTTACTGTGTTTTTACCGCATCGTATATTGTGCTTTTCCCGTACCTCTATAATGGAAGGATACACCAACGACAATCAAGCTATGGATGTTGAAAATGCAGTAAGTATATTTATCTAGTAATCATTGATTTTATAACTGTGTTTAATCATTTTTAGTGAAATATGAGATTATAAATTGTAATAAGAATTCTTTAATTTATTATTACTTTTTACGATATGTTAAAAAATAAATTTGATTGACACTATGCAAAATAGAATGAGTTTCAAATCTATTTATAATGTGTGTTAAAAATAAATTTGATTTACACTATGCTAAAATCTATTTTTATTTATAATGTGTTTAAAATAAATTGAATTTCGAATCTTTATTTTGATAAATGAGAAATCTATTTTATTTCATTCAATAAACTATATAAAGTGAAATTTAAGTATGTGTAAAATCTGTTTATGCATAGAAATTATTTATTCTATAAGTGAAAATCTATTTATAATATGTGTTAAAAATAAATTTAATTTCAAATCTTTATTTTGACAAAGTGAAAATCTATTTTATTTATTATGTGTTAAACATAAATTAAATTTCGAATCTTTATTTTGATAAATGAGAAATCTATTTTATTTCATTCAATAAACTATATAAAGTGAAATTAAAGTATGTGTAAAATCTGTTTATGCTTAGAAATTATTTATTCTATAAGTGAAAATCTATTTATAATATGTGTTTAAAATAAATCGAATTTCGAATCTTTATTTTGATAAACTATATAAAGTGAAATTTAAGTATGTGTAAAATCTGTTTATGCTTAGAAATTATTTATTCTATAAGTGAAAATCTATTTATAATATGTGTTATAAATAAATTTAATTTCAAATCTTTATTTTGACAAATGCGAAATCTATTTTTTTATTTATAATGTGGTAAACATAAATTTAATTTCGAATCTTTAATTTGATAAATGCGAAATCTATTTTATTTCATTCAATAAACTACATAAAGCGAAATTTAAGTATGTGTAAAACTTGTTTATGCTTAGAAATTATTTATAATATGTGTTAAAAATAAATTTAATTTCAAATCTTTATTTTGACAAATGGGAAATCTATTTTATTTATTCTATGTTAAACATAAATTTAATTTCGAATCTTTAATTTGATAAATGCGAAATCTATTTTATTTCATTCAATAAACTACATAAAGTGAAATTTAAGTATGTGTAAAACTTGTTTATGCTGAGAAATTATTTATTTTATAAGTGAAAAACTTTGTATAGAAATTTTAATAAGTTTATTTTTTTACAATCATATGACATAGAAATTATTTTATAAGTGAAAAACTTTTTAATTAGAAGATTTAATTAAAACTTATTCTCATAAGTTTAAACTAAAAATTTATTATTCTAATAATTTATTTCCTTACAAAATTTATGACTCATACTTCGTTTAAAGGTGCTTTTTATATTATTCAAATCAAAAAGTTATTATTATTATTGTTTACTTATGAGAAACTTAATTTGCATTCATTATAAATAAAAAATTTAATTATTAACTAGAAAATCAGTTTACTTATAATTTTCATCAACTAGTGTTGTTTATTTAATTTCCAACATCCTATACTTTGTGATTTATATAGTAATTATCGCTTATACAATAAAATGTTAGTGTTCAAGTAGATTCATGTTCAGTCATGTTTAGGATGACTCATCGTTTGATGAGTCATCGCATAGCTTATACAATAAAATGTTAGTGTTCAGACATGTTTAGGATGACTCATCGTTTGATAAGCTATCAATTAGATTATACTTATTCAATTTATTTATGTTGTATAAAAGTTAGATTTGCATAACCTTTTGTTTATTAAATCTTTAACTAGGAGAATTTATTTTTCAAAAATTTTTTTTAAAGTTGAATACCTAATCCTATGTTTAGTTAAAATAGTGTATTGGTTTATTAAAATAGTAGCGTGTATGTATAAAAGTTAGATTTATTAAATCTTTAACTAGGAGAATTTATTTTTCTAAAATTTTTTAAAGTTGCATACCTAATCCTATGTTTAGATAAAATAGTGTATTTGGATTATTAAAATGGTAGCGTGTATGTATAAAAGTTAGATTAATTAAATCTTTAACTAGAAGAATTTATTTTTTCTAAAATTTTTTAAAGTTGCATCCTATGTTTATAAAATGATTCGTTTATTTAATGTCTCATCGAATAGATTTATTTATTTATGTTGTATAAAAGTTAGATTTGTATAACCTTTTGTATATCAAATCTTTAACTAGAAGAATTTATTTTTCTAAAAATTTTTAAAGTTGCATCCTATGTTTATAAAATGATTCGTTTATTTAATGACTCATCGAATAGATTAAATTTATTTATGTTGTATAAAAGTTAGATTTGTATAACCTTTTGTATATCAAATCTTTAACTAGAAGAATTTATTTTTCTAAAATTTTTTAAAGTTGCATCCTATTCGTTTATTTTTAGTTGGGTATTTCCTTCGGTATACCCGATGACGAATTTCATATGCTGTGTGATGTTGCCGAGATGAATGACGAGGAGTGGCGAAACCCCCAATGGGACGACGACGCCCAACCTGAACCCCAACCTGAGGCCCAACCTGAAGTCCAATCTGAACCTTCTAAGGTATGTATTGTTTTACATTAAAAATGAGAGTGTTTCCTTTTACAAAAGTTTGAAAAATTGTCCCTTTTACAAAAGTTAAAAAATTGTCTTTCTTATTATAGGTTCAACCTGTTTGCCCTACTTGTGGGAAATCTTTTTCTAGAAGTCGGGATTTGACTAGACACAAGAAAACACACAACACAGAAAAAATGTTCGTGTGTCTCATTTGCCATAAGGAATTTTCCAGAAAGGACAACCTAAATAGACACCGAAAATCGCATCAGTCCACGAGTGAATTACAAGAATCTGTAGATCCTCAACCCGGTCCTTCTAAGGTATGTATTATTTCTTAAAGTTTTTGTGATATTTCGAAAAATTGTAACACTTTGATTAAAAATTGTAACACTTTGATTAAAAATCGTTTTTTTATTCTTTTATAGGGTTTCTCCTGTTCTGTGTGTTTGAAGGAGTTCTCCAGAAAGGATGCCTTAAACCGACATAAGAAGTTGCATGATGCTGACACTTCCACCCATCAATGTGCTACATGCCAAAGAAAGTTTAGTCGCCTGGACGAGTACAACGCTCATCTAAAGAGTCATAACTACCCCTGCAAAGAATGCCAGTCCACCTTCTCCTCTAAGTCATCATTAATGAACCATATGCGACTTCAGCATTCAAATAGCCTAAGTGAGAGCCGCAAGAAACCGAAAACGACTCCTCCACCACTCTCTCGAAGACGACCCTATACACAAGCTTTGAACACGTTTAAGACGGTGCTCATTGAACCTACTGAAGCCACTCGGTACGATGTGAAAATCTTTTTAGAGTCTATTCGTGCCGAGATACATGAAAACATCCTACAGGAATTGTATGAGAAAGATTCGATCAAATGGTACCTGGTAATAAAAGTCTGCTTTGAAAGAGAGACAGCCGAAGGAGAGTTGGAAATTATGGATGCGTACTTCAGAACACCCTGCTACCAGCAACACACTCCTGATTTAATTGATGATCAAATAAGTGTAGAATTCATGAAGATTATTCAAAACTACGAAGAGTTCTTAGAGAGAGGTTCCGGCTGGGTGTTGAGAAACATCTACTACCTAGAATTCAAGTCTGCTAAATATAACCCTTTGAGAGCGAGCAGCTATCAAGAATTGCCAGCGAAACTGCTTGCCAAGAAAGCTATCTTAAATATACAGAACAGAGATAACAAGTGCTTCCTATGGTGTCTGCTAGCACACAAACTGAATTTGGATCGTACAAGAAAGCCCGAACGAGTCTCCCACTATTTACCTCATGAAGAGGAAATCAAGATGGGTAATGTTCAGTACCCTGTTCCCATCTCAAAAATAGGTCTCATAGAAAAACTGAACAATCTTAGAATCAACGTCTTCGGCTACGAAAACTCTAAAGTGACCATTCTAAGAATTTCCGAAGTAGAAGATGTTGAAGCTATCAACTTATTACTCCTGGCGAACGAGGAAGGTGCTCACCACTATTGTCTAATCCGGGACTTTTCCAGACTGATGGGAGACCGCACAAAACATGACGGAAAACAGTATTATTGTTATAGGTGCCTGCATGGTTTTTCGACAGAACTTTTGTTAAAAGAGCATGAAACAAACTGCAAAAAACACACTGCTCAAGCCATTGAGATGCCCAGCAAGGAGAAGAATATACTAGAGTTCACGGGAACCCATCTTCAACACCCTATCAGCTATATCATCTACGCAGACTTTGAAAGTTTGTTAGAACCTATTGCATCAGCTGCTCCATCCTCATCAAACTCCTACCTGCAACATACAGCCCGCCATACAGCCTGCGGTTACGCTTATGTAATCGTAGGGTCTGATGGCAAAGCCGTGAAGCCTATCTTTAGCTATCGAGGAGAGAATGCAGTTAAGCATTTTCTAGAAAATATCATCATGGAAAAAGATATCCTTGAAGACAAACTACGAGAAATTAAGCCTATGAAGCTCTCTGCCCAAGAAGAGGAGGCGTTCCAAAATGCTACAAGGTGCAGCATATGTCGTCAACCCCTGTTACCCGGATGCATTAAAGTTCGGGATCACAATCACGAAACTGGAGTTTTTAGAGGTGCCGCCCATGCTAGCTGCAACCTTAATTTTAAGCAGCCTATGAAGATTCCCGTGGTTTTCCACAACTTGAAGAATTATGATGCCCACCATATTATGACAGAATTAGGCCATTTTCAAGACCATCAGATACAAGTTATCGCAACAACGTTAGAAAAATATATATCATTCACTTTGAAGAAACCTGACAGTCCTGTACAACTCGTCTTTCTTGACTCCTTCCAATTTTTACCTGCTTCGTTAGAAAAGTTGGTGAAGAATTTGGATATTAGTCAGTTTAACATTCTAAAAGACCACTTTAATTCAAGTACCGATCTAAGTCTCCTCACCAGAAAAGGAGTATACCCCTATGACTACATTACTGGATTTGATAAATTCCAAGAAACAGTGTTGCCGCCTCCATCAGCGTTTTTCAACTCTCTCACGAACGAAGCCGTCGAAGAATCTGATTATCAACATGCAAAAAAGATATGGGAAGTCTTCCAGATAAGAAACCTCGGCGAGTATCATGACCTGTATGTGAAGACAGATGTTTTACTTCTTGCCGATGTGTTCCAAAATTTTAGAAGTCTTTGCTTACACTATTATAACATCGATGCTGCCCATTTATACACCTCTCCTGGACTGTCCTGGCAAGCCTGTCTGAAGATGACTGATGTTAAGCTAGAGCTGCTTACGGATATCAACATGCTGCTGTTTATTGAAAAAGGGGTGCGCGGGGGTGTGTCGCAGATTTCACACCGTTTCGCTGTTGCAAACAACCCGCACACTCCTCACTACAACTCAAGTAAGCCTTCTAGTTATATCATGTACTGGGATGCGAACAACCTTTACGGTTGGGCTATGTCCCAGTACATGCCTTATGGCAAGTTTCAATGGAT
Organism: Salticus scenicus; assembly: GCA_963930645.1. Taxonomy (NCBI): domain Eukaryota; kingdom Metazoa; phylum Arthropoda; class Arachnida; order Araneae; family Salticidae; genus Salticus; species Salticus scenicus. The sequence continues at coordinate 231,868,999 of OZ005648.1, forward strand.
GGACCCCTCTCACATTACTGAAGATTTCGTCATGAACATACCCGAAGATGCAGCTGAAGGCTTCATTTTTGAAGTGAATTTGGAGTACCCATCTCATCTGCATGACCTCCACAATAGCTACCCACTTGCACCTGAAAAAATGACCGTGACAGAAGAAATGCTCTCCACCTATGCCAAGTCCTTGTTGCAGAACCAAAAATATTCAGGAACACCCAAACTCATTCCAAACCTTCACAATAAATCAGAATATGTTGTACATTACAGAAATCTACAGTTATACCTAAAACTTGGAATGAAGCTATTAAAAGTGAACAAGGTTTTGAAATTTCGACAAGCACCCTGGCTAAAAAAGTATGTAGACTTCAACACAGATAAACGAAAATCTGCAAAGAACAGCTTTGAGAAAGATTTCTTTAAACTGTTGAACAATAGCGTCTATGGAAAGACCATCGAAAATTTGAGAAAACGTCGTAACATAGAACTGTGTAACAATGAAGTCAGAGCCCAAAAATTAGTTGCATCACCGAATTTCACAACTTTTAAAGAATTTTGCAATAACCTCGTAGCTGTGGAGAGAACAAAACCCACCATCCTGATGAATAGGCCGATATACGTGGGTTTCTGTATCCTTGAATTAGCAAAGTTGCTCATGTACGACTTTCACTACAATTTCGTTATGAAAAAGTATGAAAGTCGTGCAACTTTGTTGTTCACGGATACAGACTCCTTGACGTACTGTATCCAGACAGCGGACGTGTACCAAGATATGAAGGAAGATCAGCACCATTTTGACTTCTCAGAGTATCCAGAAAATCATCCGCTATATTCTACAACTAACAAAAAGGTCCTTGGAAAGTTTAAGGACGAACTCCACAGTCAAGCTGCCTACAAATTCATTGGATTAAAGCCAAAAATGTATGCCATACAGTCAGCTGGTGGTGAAAAGAAGACAGCAAAAGGCATATCAACATGCATCGTAAGGAAAAAATTAAGTGTTCAAGACTATCAAGAATGCCTGCAAAAGGAGATAGCTACGTATGAGCAACAAACCAGAATCCTACAAGAACGTCATCAACTCTATACAGTTAATCAAAACAAAAAGTGTTTATCTCCTTTTGATGACAAGAGGTATCTGCTAGATGATGGAATCACCAGTCTGGCTTATGGCCATTACAGAATACCGCAGCATCCATAGTGAAAATTTTTGTATATATTGTTCCTGCATCCTGTATATTTTTAAATTGTTTCTGCACCTATGAAGATTGTTTCTGCATCCTGTATATATTTTAAATTGTTTCGCACCTAAGAAGATTGTTCCTGTATATATTTTAAATTGTTTCGCACCTATGAAGATTGTTCCTGCACCCTGTATATATCAATTGTTTCGCACCTATGAAGATTGTTCCTGTATATATTTTAAATTGTTTCGCACCTATGAAGATTGTTCCTGTATATATTTTAAATTGTTTCGCATCTATGAAGATTGTTCCTGCATCCTGTATATATCAATTGTTTCGCACCTATGAAGATTGTTCCTGCACCCTGTATATATCAATTGTTTCGCACCTATGAAGATTGTTCCTGCACCCTGTATATATCAATTGTTTCGCACCTATGAAGATTGTTCCTGCATCCTGTATATTTTTAAATTGTTCCTGCACCTTGTAGCATTTTTAAATTGTTTCGCACCTATGAAGATTGTTCTTGCATCCTGTATATATTTTAAATTGTTTCTGCACCTATGAAGATTGTTCCTGCATCCTGTATATATTTTAAATTGTTTCGCACCTATGAAGATTGTTCCTGCACCCTGTATATATTTTAAATTGTTTCGCACCTATGAAGATTGTTCCTGCACCCTGTATATATTTTAAATTGTTCCTGCACCCTGTATATATCAATTGTTTCTGCACCTATGAAGATTGTTCCTGCACCCTGTATATATCAATTGTTTCTGCATCCATGAAGATTGTTCCTGCACCCTGTATATATTTTAAATTGTTTCTGCAACCATGAAGATTGTTCCTGCAACTATGAAGATTGTCTGAACCCATGCTTTGAAGAGAACCTCAGAAAACTATGTGATGAGTTCTTCAGGTTGACATTTTTTATTTATTTTTTTTTATTTATTTTTATTTTTTTAAAGGAACTAACTCCCGCCTTGCTCTACGGAGTGAAAAGGGGCACCGCAGGGCCTCGGGAGGGCAGTCTCCCAGGCGCTCAAGGTGAACTCTTTCTTTCTCTCTCTTCTCTTTTTTCTAACTTTATTCTTTTTACCTTTTTTCTTAAATTTGTATTCTCTTTCTAACTTTTTTCTATACATTTCCCTTTCACTTATTTCACTAATTGTAAATTTTGTATGTATCTCTTTTCAGGTTAAGTCCCAAAAGATCGTGACGTTCCCGCAAAACTTCGAAAAAATTTTGAAGTCCTCGAAATTGTGAAAAAAAAATACTAAGTCCCGAAATTTAGGAAAATAAATCTAACTCCTCAAAATTCCCGATAGATGGCACCACCAAACCTCATCCAAGATGATAGTCAAAGTTTCTATTCTTCCGGTGGCAACACACAGTTTCTATTCTTCCGGTGGCAACACACCCTCGTCCAAGATGATGACTAAGTAGTGTAAAAAGGACATGTTCTGCGGCGGGGTGGAGGCGCGGAGGTGCGCTCCAACAGGGTGGTGGCGCGCGCGCCTCAGCGCGCCTCCGCGCCTCCACCGTGCCGCAGAACTGTCCTTTTTACACTACTTATATTATTTTATTATATCTGGCAAAAAATTGTTGTCATTCTATGGTCGATCGGATAAATCAAATGAAATAAAGGAAATAATGTGAAATTAAATATAGTATGTACTTGGTATTCAAATATAAAAGGGCTACTTCGATTTTTTTTAATACTGTACGTTTTATACTGTAAAGTCCACCGGTAAGGCATATTCGCAGCAATAGGGGTACGTACCAGAGATTCTACGGGTAAGAAAGACGCCGCCGAAGGCAGCGGGGACCCGAAGCGAGGCTTTAAGCAATTTCAATTGATTTTCTTTTTACATTTTGTTCCTAAAGCGATATAAAAAGTCTGGAGTGCATCCATTCAACATTCCGAACATTAAGTTATTAACGTTTGTTTAAATAAATTAAAGTAAAGAAAGTCGTTAAATAAGCAAAAAACAAAATTATAATAAGGCGTTTGAGTATTGTTCCGCAAATAGCATGTTGTTTATTTTAACGCCATTGCACCTTAAGTAATTTGAGCCCTTACATGATAATGGTAAAGAACTTTCCGTTTTGTTCCTACAAAAATCTGTAAGTGCTATCTACATAATTCGTGATACGGTGACCTATAACATCTGTATAAGTTTTCAGTGCTTTTCAATAAGGCATTTAGACGCTATAGCGCTTTAAATAGCTTGAGCTCATAGACCATAATGATAAAGAAGTTTCCGCTGTTTCCCTGTAAATAAACTTTACAAGCTAAAATCACCAAAATTTATGCAGTTTGTGTGACGGTGACCTATAACATCTCTAATTTTTTGTTCATTTGAATAAGGCTATTAATCACTATGGCAATTTAAATAATTTCAGCCCGTAAGCCATGATGATAACGAATTTTTCTTTGCGTCGCTGTAAAAAAAAAAAAAAAACTATTGATGCTAGGTTTACCAAAATCAATAGGGTACGTGCTAAGTTGAGCTATAACCTACGAACCGACTTTCAGCTCATACGAACAAAGTGTTTAGACACTATGTTGTTATCTCACACACATACACAAACATCATAAAAACAACAAAAATGAACTCAGGGGACTCAAAACGTATAGTCTATTTTTACTTTCCGAACGTAAATATGTAAGTAAAGTATCGTAATCATGACAAAAAATCGACTTCAAGATTCTGGTGTATCTACACTCTAGAGGTCCCCTGAGTTTTTTTTTTTTTTTTTTTTTTTTACGATGTGTGTGTGTGTGTGTGAACGGTGAGTGTTTCTGGTGTATGTGTGTGAGTGAACACGGCAGCGTCTAAACGCTTTATTCAAATGAGGTGAAAGTTGGTACATGTATTATAGATCACCGTAATACGAACCTTATTGATTTTGGTGAATCTAGCACTTACTTTTTTTTTTTTTTTTTTTTTTTTTTTTTACATGGACACAAAGAATATGTCTTTATCATTACGGCCTATGGGTTCAATTTATTTAAAGTGTGATAGCCTTTAAATGCCCCATTCGATTGACCTGAAAATTTACATACATATTTTAGGTTACTGTCGCACAAACAGTATAGATTTTGATTAATCTAGCCTTTTCATAGATTTTTGCAAGGACATGGTGAACATTTCTTTATCATTATGACCTATGGGCTCAAATTATTTGAAATGCAATAGCGTTAAATTAAACAACGAATTAAACAGGGAAAAATACTGAAACACCCTATTATAATTTTCTCTTTTGCTTATTTAACGACTTCTCTTACTTTTATTTATTTAAACAACCGTTAATTAATTAAATGTTCGGAAAGTCGAGTGAAGTCATTCCAGATTTTTTAATTTATTTAAATATAGTTACCAACAGGAAGCGGACAAAGCGTGCTAATATAATTTAAATCACAAAAAATCAAGAACTAAGACTCAAAAAAAAAAAAAAAAAAAAAAAAAGGAAAAGAAAATCTCTAGTATGTTGTAGCCATCACAAGATTTTCTTTTATTTTTTCCTGTAAAATGTCACACAGTACAATTTATTATTAAAAAATATTATTTATTTATTTACTGGAAGCGAAGTATTGCTCACGAACACCCATTAGCATCAGCACCCTTCCCCGAAATTCCCAAATACGTTCGTATTCGTGGATAAGTGCCTTCGCGAAGAAGATCAGGAAACCGCACCTAACACAATACCTTTGCTTTAAGAATGCTGAAGAAAGTGCTGGTGATCCCAATGCGAACAATGAAAAATTATTATTTACATAAAAATATGTAACATCCAATATGATAAATAAATGCAGACCGTTTTCTTGTCAGCGAAAATAGAACACTAAACAGCAAAACAAATTAATTTTGTACCCTATAGACGACATCTAAGAAAATACTGTTTTTTTTTTCCCCTTGCTTTTTTCTTTGCTTTTTGTTCTTTCGTTAAAACAAAAATAAATAAATAAATAAATAAATAAATTTGTTTTAAATTATCACGGATTTATGGTTCGACCATTTGTTTTAAATGTACTTACGCGTTCTTTTGAAAAATACTCAAATTCAAAATTTACTCATACAGTCCCCCCCCCCTCTAAAGGAGAGAACCGATGCTCATACTACATATATACAAATGTACATATTTTATTTTATTTTTTCCTAATTCACACTCTATTACTACTGTAATTTTTCGTTTTTTTTTTTTCAATTTTACAATTATTCGTTAAAAATGATTTTCCTTGTGTAAATTTATATGAACATATTCCCTATATTGCCATAGTAAAAATTATATAATAATAAAAAAAAGTATGACAATCCCACTTGTTGGAAGATTTTCACCAAACACTGATAGACACTAATTTATTTCAAGGTATAAGTGCATGCAAATTTATATGAAATTCTGTATATTAATTCTTGAGCTTGAGCTGCCACAAAACTTTTGTCACACATACACAGACACATAGGCAGACATAGTCAAATCGTATTTTGGGCCTCTTAAAACATGTAAATTCATCGAAAACCAGATGCCGAAATTTTTTTTAATAAAGTTATCTTTTTTTCTGTTGAATATAGAAGAAAGTAAAAGGTAAGGAAAAAAGAAAGAATGAACGAATCTGTTCTATTAAAAGGAAGGGAAAAAATGTCAACCAAATTCTAAAGCAAGGCCTTTTTCCTTTGCCGGTACACAAAGTAGAATTTTTATATATTGCTGTCTATGGGCTTAAGAAATTTAAAGTTTGAAGTAGTAATGTTAAATTGTTTAAAATACACTCCTGCTCAAAAGTTTAGCAAGATTTGCGAACGATCAGTTTTTTTTTTTTTTTTTTTTTTTTTTTTTCAATTTAAAAACTTATATCTCGATGAAATGTTTTCAAACATTGGGTATTTCAAGAACTGGGTCTTCCTCATGTTTTTCAGGGAAGGTTGGTTTAAGACAACATTTAGGGGGCCCGTAAGAAATTGAGCAAAATCAGTAATGTTTGTGATCATCCTGTATCGTTAAGTGAACGAAATTAACTGTAACTTTAGGATATGTTAATATAGACCCAATTTACGACGATAATATGTTAAACAACGGAGATATAAGCATTTATTAAAAAAAAAATCAGCATGTTTTTTATTTATTATACAGTGTTTTTAAAGAAAATTATTCCCACTTTCAGATAAGTTGAAAAAACACTTTTAAAATAATATACTGCAATTGAAATACAGATATCATAAATATCTCATGAAATATGGGCATTTTTATGAAAAATAACGTTTTCGCTGCGAATGTGCGAAAGTTAAAAAAAAAAAAAAAAACTTTATTACATGAGTTAAAAACTATTATATTGGGCAACTTTATCAAAAATGCATTTGAATAGAATAAAAATTAAGCAAATTATACGAAAAAGAACGAGCTAGATTTTAGATATTTTCGAAGAGTTGATATTTCTTAAGTGTTTTTTCACATGCCGCGTAATTAATTTGAAGATCCGATTATTTTAACCACGCTCCAAATGTACTTTTTTGTGAAAAAACCCTTATAAGCTTGTAACTCCAACATATTTTTGTTTATTTACAAAGATTTGTGAAATGATAAGGGGTTTTTCACAAAAAAGAACTTTTGCTAAGCGGCTAAAATAATTGGATCTTTAAATTAATTACGCGGCATGTGAAAAACCTCTTAAGAAATTTTAACTCTTGGAAAATATCTAAAATCTAGCTCGTTCTTTTTCGTATAATTTGCTTAATTTTTATTCTATTCAAATGCACTTTTGATAAAAGTTGCCCAATATATATCTAGCTTTCAACCTGTACAATATTTTTTTTTAAATCTTTCGTATATGCGCAGTGAAAAAGTTTTTCATAAAAATGCTCATATTTCATCAGATATTTAAGATATTTGTATTTTGATAGCAGTACATTGTTTTAAAAGTGTTTTTCTAACTTATCTGAAATTGGAAATAATTTTCGTTAAAAACTCTGTATCTTATAAATAAAAAACATGCTGATTTTTTGTTAGAGTTTTAAAATAAATGCTTATATCTCCGTTCTTCAATATTCTATCGTCACCCAAATTCATCCACAAATTAAACTGGGTCTGTATTTACATATCTTTAAGTTATAGTTCATTTCGTTTACTTAACGATACAGGGTGATCACAAACATTATTGATTTTGCTCAATTTGTTACCGGCCCCCTAAATGTTGTCTTAAACCAATCCTCACTGAAAAATACGAGGAAGACCCAGTTCTATAAATACCCAATGTTTGAAAATATTTCATCGAGAGATAAGCTTCTAAATTGAAAAAAACTGATCGTTTGCAAATCTTGCTAAACTTTTGAGCAGGAGTGTATATATATATATTGATTTCGTAATTTTTATATGTTTATCTCTTTTTGTGGTGAGTTAGTTTTGAAATTAGTTTTATTTTGAAATTTGTTTTTTTCTTGTTTTGGCTCAAAAGAATGTTTCAGGCCCGGATCAAAGATATTCTTAGCTATTGCTATCTTTGAGACAGAAAAACATTCTTTTTGCATATTTGTGTTCTAGCAGGCCCTTGATAACGTTAGAATGCAAACATGTATTTATCCATTTTCAATTTATTCCAATTTTATTTGATTTGGTGGTCTTTGTTTTCGATCAAATTAATTGTTTGAATACTGTTAATATTTAATAATTCTTAAATTTCACTAACAAAGGTATTAAATTGTTCAAATTATATATATGTATATATATAAACAGATAAATATTTGATATTGTGATCTCATCGTTTATAGTTCTTTTAAAGCAGCACTGAAACAAATATCGACACATTACGGTCTATTATGTGACATAAAGACTGCTCTCATTTAAATTAATTCAAAATACAGGTAATTACTAAATATTCGGAAAGTCTAGTGGAGTCACACCAAATTTTCTCTGTTCTCTCGTTTTTTTTTTTTTTTTTTTTTTTTTTTTTCAATAATATATAAAGAAATTTGAATGATTCTATATAAAATTATTTATTTATTTTATTTTCTAATTTTTTCCATACTCACAGTTTACAAATTATTTATTTATTTACTTTTCAAAAAGAAAAAAAAAAAAAAAAAAAAAACCGTTATGGAAGAAAAAGAAAAGTTAACTCTGAAAGAAAAATCCGGTTTTAATGTAGAATTTAGAGGTTTTTGTATCTTCATCTATATGAGATACATCCCAAACACTACCTGTCTTCTAGCGTTCCTTGTTTAAAATTTTCATTCATTTAAAAGTGCATTTTTGAGAAAAAATCTATTATTATTACTTTAAAAATTATTACCTATAGTAAATTTATATCAAATTTGATTAATATTGTTTGATAATTAACATGCCATCCAAATTTTATGTTCATATTATTATTATTATTATTATTATTATTATTATTATTATTATTATTATTATTATTATTATTATACTCAACAGAAGCAAACAATAAAAGAAGAAAAAAAAAATTCTTAATTTTTAATCGCTAGCGTATAAAGCATTAGTTTAGTTATTATTAGTTATTTAGTTATTATAATAGTATTTCAATTCAATCATTAGTTTCATTAGAGGTAATTTTATTTCTCTTCAAAAAAAATTTTTTTGGATGTAAAATAAGAATAAAAGTAAGGAAAAGGAACAAAGAAAAAAAAAGTAGTGTGTGTGTGTGTGGGGGGGGGGGGGGGGGGAATCGAATCTTTTATGTGCGATGTGTTAAAATAACATCAGGTTGGTTAAATTTTATTATCTCCTTTTAACCTGTTTTTGCATTTAAATATTAAGATTGATCATGCAGTTGATTTAACACTTTAATAGTTTTTGAAGGACGTATTCTTATTTAACTAATCTATCAAACTGTTGTGATAATAATAGTACACAAAATATGATAAATAGCATTTGGCAAGGCATGTATATTTTTCTTTCTGTTCTCTTTCTATTTTATTTATTTATTTATTATTAATAAGAAATTCGATTTGCATACGGTGAATAAATTTATATAGAATAGTAAGCACCATTTTAAAAGTGCGTACTATCACTACTAAAATGGTGAAATATAGAGCACCAAACTTCTTAAAATGTTGGTTGTTGATAAATTCTTCTAATTTGCACTTTTTGTTTGGTGAAACACTGAATTATTATTTTTAACAGTGAATATTTTAATGGAATAAATAAAAATGACGTCCTCAGTAGAGTAATGTAAATGGGACTTTGAGGTTCTTGATTTGCAGTTCCACTCCTAATAATAATTTGAACTATTATTTTTAATAGTGAATATTTTAAATAATATGGAATTAAAAAAAAAATGACCTCCTCACCCTCAGTAATGAGTAATGGGAATGGAACTTTAAGGCTCTTGATTTACTGATCCACTAGTAATAATAATTTGAACTATTATTTTTAATACTGAATATTTTAAATAATATGAGAAAAAAAAAAAAAGACCTCCTCAGTAATGAGTAATGGGAATGGGACTTTAATTCTCTTGGTTTACAGATCCACTTGTAAAAATAATTTGAACTTTGAACTATTATTTTTAATAGTGAATATTTTAAATAATATGGATTAAAAAAAGCAAGAAATGGTCTCCTCAGTAATGAGTAATGGGAATGGGACTTTAAGGCTCTTGATTTACAGATCCACTAGTAATAATAATTTGAACTGTTATTTTTAATAGTGAATATTTAAAATAATATGGAATAAATAAAAATGACCACCTCAGTAATGAGTAATGTGAATGGGTCATTGAATCTCTTATTTTGCAGATCCACTAGTAATAATAATATTGACAGTAAGAAAAAATAGCATGCACACTAGAAAAACGCAGAGAAGAATATTTACTCAGAAAAACTAATAATAAGTAGTATGATAAAGAAGATTATTGGCAAAATGTTAATGGGAACCCCTCACTGAGACTCAAAAGGATTTTAGTGCCTGTGTGTTTGTACTGCGTTAGCTGATGCAAAAGCGTGTATTCTGTTTGTGGTTCATGTAGAGGGACACACAAAAGTATTGGTTTTCTTACATCCTATTGACGCAATTTGTGTGTGCCATTACAGCTGCTGCTCACCGATTGATTTGAAAATTGGTACACATATTCATGAGCCATACAGAATTACCTATATATTTTTTGGCGCGCATTCTGTCAGTGGTTAGTATACCGAGACAGAGACACGCCAGTTATTTGTTTTAATTATGGCCTATGGACAGAATTTGTGTGCACCGTTATAGTGGCTTCAAAAATCAAACAATTGACTTGCAAATTAGTACATATATTCATGAACCACACAGAATCATCTACATACTTTTTGGTGTGTATTCTGTTTGTGGTTTGTCTAGAGGGACACTCCAAATTATTTCTTGACATTAAGGATTATAGACAGAAACTGTGTATACCGCGATAGCGGCGGCAAAAGTCCCTCGATTGGCTTGTAAATTAGTGCACATATTCACAATAATATGAAATAAATAAAAATGAAATACTCAGTAATGACTAATGGAAACAGAATGTTGGGACTCCTGATCTGAATACGCACAAGTGTAGAAAATGGGGGTTGGTTTCTAATTGTAGAAGAATCTGTAATTTATAAAATTAATTTTAGAAATCTTGAATAATAAAACTGTTTTGGGTTTAATATTTATTTCGAGCAATTTTACTAATACTTCTAAGTAACTAAATCAAATTACGAATTAAAAGAAAGTTTTGAGAGAGAGGTTGAGATGCCGTGAAATCTAACCTGTAAAAGTTGGATAAAACAAGCTTTTTTTTTTTTTTTAATCATTACCTTTTTCTATGCAGTAATAGCAAACATAAAGTATGCATACAATTTTTAAAAGATGTAATAATAATAATAATAATAATTTGTTACGATGAGAAAGTTTGATTGTTACTTTCTCATCGTTGGATTTTATAATTAATTATTACTTAAATTTTCCTCAAAATACTAAATCACCTTAAAGCGCGTTGTGTTAAATTTAGCAATACCCAGGTTCCCCAACAATAACCAAAGTTTGTGCAATGAACTTGCACCCTAAAACTTGTGTCAGTTCTGTTGTGATTTTTTACACACTGTAGGTGTAAAAAAATGATTTTTTCTACATTATGGTCTATGGCAGCCTCTGTCACAGCACAACCCACTTTAAACTTTCTCAGGTTATTATGAACAGACAGAGACTCTCATAGCCAACCTTTTTAAATATTATGCATGATACTAATGAAAGACAAATACTAAAAAGAAAAACAAACTGGGCAAGTTTCCACCTTTTTTTTTCTGAAAAAACTGACAGTTATCAGCCAAAAGAAACCAACAAAAAGTAATTTAAATGGTCACAGTTGTTCATTTAAACATTTTGCCCAAAATTAAGAGTTTAGGTAAATTATATACATCTTTTTAAATGTATCTCATTAAATTTTCATACAATTTGTTTTCTAGCCAGTTTTTTAAATCAATTAATAGCTTCCTACAATTATCTAATAAATACAAAATTATTAAAGAATTAAACCAAACTGAACAACTGTGACCTAAACTGCCCGTCACTTTCTAAATCCAAATATATGAAACTATGCATTTTTCAATAACAACATGCTGTGAGGTGCTGTTTGATAAATTTAAATAAACTTCTTTTAAGTACATATTTACTTTAAACCACCTCGCTAGAATTATTTACCTACCAATGAAACATAAATCTCAACCAAACAGGTAGGTGAGATCAAACGTTTTCTCGCAAACAGCAACTCACATACGTAAGTAAAATGTTTAACCATATTACTAAATTAAGCTTTCATTGCTTTCATAATTCTCTATAAAAAATTTCTTTTAAAAGAAAGGAATGAAAAAATGTCCACATAAATAGTCCAGAACTAAAAGGTTAATTTAAACTTTATTGAAATGTTTGAGTTAAATTCCAAGGTAGAGTCCACTTGCTCCACATTTAAATGTTTTATCTCAGTCTCATAACAGTATATACTTAGGTTGATGAATTACAAAAACACAAAACAAAACAGTGGGCTCCTTGTTGTATAAATCATTCTTATGAAAACTTGATTCATTACGTAAAAATAAAAATCACTTATGTGTTGCAAGCGCATCTGAAGTTATTTAACTCATAAATTAAATCAGTTAGTACCAGTTATAACAACGACGAGCACACTATATTAATATAATAGAGAAATAAAAAATATATTTACCACACAATTCGGGTGTCCGAGGATGACTGGTTTTCCACTTTCCTCAAGCCATTACACTTTTTTTTTTGGTTGCACAGGTGCCTATCATCTCAGTCAGTATGCGTACCTGCCTATTCAACATTTAACTTCTTGGGAAAGACCATTACCCACATATTTGACATTCTCACGGGTTTTTCTGTTGTGGAGATGCCTAGAGGGGTATTTGTGCACCTTTCCAGCAATCCTTACAAGCACTACTCACACCTGTACAGCTTTTCTCTGGCATTACTGCGAGGATGTCTATCCAAATGTATTTTCGGGAAAAATCTTCCGACCATATACTACTCGCTGCCGACTAGGTACTCTTTTTCTTCTCCAATACAGGAAAGCACCCCCCTCCTTTTTTTTTCTTCCGGAAAAATTATCCTCTTAAAAGGGCCTTCAGCTTCTCTTTTCTTTTTTCTAGCATCGTGCACCTACAAAGTAACATCAGCATCTCCAGTCTCCAAAACTAGGCATCTAGAATAAGGCTTTTCACTTAAGGAAGCTACGTTTATTTTCCAAAAGTAGACAGAATAATGCTCAACATATTACCGGCAATTCCTATCACATTTGCCGTGGTTAGGTCATCCCCATACTTTGAGCTTCACAAGAAAACTTCGTACGATCTGGCCGTTGATCTTCCATGGTTAAATTTTTACTTATAAGGTTATCAGAAAGTAGTTCTTACTTCAAAGCTATGCAGTATATTTCTGTGAAGGAGGGCACACCAGAGCCCCAGCCGGGGCTTTCGCCCCAAAGGACCGACACCACGGAGTAAAATTAATAGGAGTTGAAGGTCCAATGGGAGAAAGCTACGAAACTGTGATCTAAATTTTTGGTAAATACTGAGGGCGCCACTTGTCATTCCTCCCTACCTCGGCGTGGATATACTGTTGTTTTCAATAGAATTTTGCTGGAGTACATTTAAATTTTTTTATTTTAAGCAATTTAATTTCTTTGTAAGTTCTTAAAACTGCATAATTCAGATGTTTCAAATAAATGTTTCGTTCCTAGTTGTAAAACAGGCTATGATAGTGATAAGAAAATCGAAAAAAAAGCCCTAGGATAAAAATAAAGTCCGAGTTCGTGTTTTCTGCACCTAAAGTAAGTTTATTTTTTTTCTTTACAAAATTTTATCCATTCTCTTTCTTCCCAATTGTCTGTTTTAGCTAGCTTCGGTTCATAAGAATCGTCATTTTTTAAAAGCTTTCTTTCAAAGTAAAATTAGTATAAAATGGCTCTTAAAAAAAACATGTTCGTTAGAATACTCTATTTAATGAAATTTGCTTTCAATCGAAACTTTTTCAGCTTAATATTATTTAAAAAAAAAATAATTAAAACGAGACATTTCCCCATTGAATAACATTGCGGAAGCTGGAGAGAAGGAAGGATTGCACGCTGGCGCCCTCTGTAAACATTAGAAAACAACATCACAAAATTTCAGCGTTACCTTCTTCTCCTGTTTTTTTTACTCCGTGACCGACACGTACTCGGCTACCTACATGTCGGCTCGCGTCATCCTCTCTTCACCAGAAGCAAGCGTGCCTTGCTTCCCGCGTAATCAACGTTGCCAACACGCAAGAGAAAACCTCCCCTGGGAAAAACAACCCGTCTCATTCAACTGAACTCCGTCGATTTCGTAAAAAGCCAGGAGTCACTTTTTCTACCGACCCGAGAGCCAAGGTCACAATCCACCCCGTTTAGCGAAAAAGGGATGCAGCATTACCTTTTTCTATGCAGTAATAGCAAACATAAAGTATGCATACAATTTTTAAAAGATGTAATAATAATAATAATAATAATTTATAAAAAATACATATTGTGACGATCGACATATTTAATTTTTTTTTTCCCGATATTCTTTTCATTCCCTGCAAATTCCCCCCTCCCCCCCCCCCTTTTTTTTTCTCTTTATAACCTTTTAATTGTAAACAAATGCTATATAATATTAAAAAAAAAAAAAAAAAATCAGATTTTGAAAATCAATTTTTGTAATAAGTTTTACTTAATGTTTGACAACATTTTCTGTAATATATTTTAATTTTACAGAAAAGGATTTATTCTATTTTCTTAAAATTACAAAAATATAAATATTTGTAAATTTTTCATGCACTTTTAGCAGAAAATATTTTTATAATTATAGAAAAAGAAATGAGTTTGAATTTCAAAGTAAGTTTAGCGTAAAAAAAAAAAAAAAAAAAAAAAAAAAAAACGAATAACGACTCTACTTGACTTTCCGAACATGAAGCAGGCCCACCAGCGGCCGAGCGGTTCTGCGCTCAAAGCTGGTAGATGGGAGGTGCCGGGTTCGATCCCAGGTCGCGCTCATCGACCTAGCCGTTCGGAGTTTTCCGTGGTTTCCTCCGAAACTCGCGTAAATACGGGCTAGGACCCCTTAGAAAGACCCCCACGGAGGGCATTCTCCCTATAGGCCTAGGACACACAAGGAGTCAATCGGCCTTAATCCTCCAACCAACTAACCAACCGAACATGAAGCAATTAACGGTTGTATAAATAAATTAACCCTTTCAGGACCATAAGATTTCCAAGACTAAATATGCCAATACAACACAATATTTTAGCTATTGTGGGTGTAAAGTAAGAGAATATCACCAGAAAAACATAGCAGGGTGTATAGGTTTCCTATAATTTCATGGGAAATATTTTCCCTATGGACCATAAAAGTAAATAAACGAAGAGTTAGGTTTATTATATCGGTATTTTATTTATTGCTTTGTAATACAAATTTATTGCTTTGTAATATAAAAATTATCAGAAAAGTAAAATAAATAGCTAGTTATGGTATTCTACGAAACAATTTCGTTTACTTGTGAAGCACAAGTGGACATTGCACATAACACATTTATTATGTGTCCTATTTTCTATACGTTTTTTTTTATTCGTTCAGAAACACATTTGCTGCCTTGGACATACGTTTTATTTTGACATTCAGTAAAAAAAATATCGATTCAATAATAATTGGACAATCGATAACGATTTTTGTAGAAGGGGAAAATATTTCCCTTGGGCGTGAAAGGGTTAAAGTAAGAGAAGTCGTTAAATAAACAAAAGAGAATACTATAATAGAGTGTTTGAGTTTTTTTTTTTTTTTTTTTTTTTTCATTGTTTAATTTTACGCTATTGTACTTTAAGTAATTGGAGCCCATGAATCATAATGATAAAGAATTTTTTGTTGTAATCCTGTAAAAATCTATAAGGACTAGATTCACCAAAATCTACTCAATTCGTGCAAAGGGGACCTATAACATGTGTATAAATTTTAAGCATTTAGACGGACGCTAACGTACTTTAAAAAATTTCGGCCCATTATACATACATACATCATCGTAAAAATAGTGAAAATGAACTCAGGGGAACTCAAAACGCATAGAAACACCAAAATCTGAAAGTTAGATTTTTGACATGATTACAATACTTTCCTTACATATGTACCTTCGGAAAGTTAAGAAAAAAAAAAAGAAAGAAAGAAAAGTGTTAATTTTATATATTAACAATAATTTTACAAAATTAAAAGTAAATTTATCGTTGTTAATGAGCTACTCAGCTACTTTTAGTTAGCGAAGAAGACTCTTGCTATCGGCCAGTGACATATTCCTCTTTAATTTTTTTTTTTTTTTTTTTTTTTTGCTTGAGAGATAAAATTAATAAGCAAATAATTCTAATTCAGATTATTTTCATCATAGTCATGATACGATAAAAACATAGAAAAGGAGTCGGTGTGATTGAATGCTCAATTTCCTTTTCGTTTAATTTTTTTAATTTTTAATAATTCTTTTATTTTTCAATTTTGAAGGATTTTTCGAAGTACTATTTTGTAGTTTGCTGTTGACACAACTGATTCAGCCTTGGAGCTAGAATTTTTAACATTTTATAGTGCTGCCATCTGGTGTCTTATATTTTAAATTACGTTTCCTTTTATTTGCTATGAATTTTTCCCATATTAAAAAAGAAACTCGCGTAAATACGGGCTAGGACCCCTTAGAAAGACCCCCATGGAGGACATTCCCCCTATTGGCCTAGGACACGTACGGAGTCAATCGGCCTTAAACCCTACAACCAACCAACCCATATTAAAAAAAAAAAAAAAATGTGTGAATGTTAATGCTTTTTGAAATGTAGAAAAATTATTTTATGCATGGCTTTTGTACATTCTAATAAATGTTTTTTTTTTTTTTTTTTAATTTATAATAACAACTGTATATCTTACTTAATGTTATGATACTACAGACATGATTTACATGATTACATGAGGCTAACATCCCATATAGCACATACTTTCGCCAATATATTCCAGGGATGTCCTTGGGCGGTTCTGCGGGACATCAGGAGAATATTCCTAGGTTTGTTACACGGGGTTGCATTTCCCAATTAATCCAAATTCGACAAAAAATAAATAAATAAATAAATAAATAAAATAAAGTACTATTATATTAAAAGTGTGTTTTTGTAGATACATATTTTATAAAAAACAAATTTAAAATAAAATGAAATTAATTAAAATGAAAGTGTCAAATATTTTTTTTCAATATTTCTTAAAATAAATCCCATTGTATAAAGCGGTCAATCAGTAGCTATTAAGTCTACTTTTGAAACTGGTAGATTAGAGGTGCCTGCCCTTCAAGGTTCTCACAAGGGGGAATTTGGATACCAGTTATTTTATGTAGTATTTTTAAATAGAAATCAACGTTTAGTGAATGCTAAAATTAAGTGGTAAAAAAAAATAATGATACAAAAAAATTCTCTTCGTGAGAACCCTGCTTATGTGTTCGACCCCACGTCGCGGTCATTAACATAACCGTCCATTTTCTGTGATTCTCTCCGAAATTAATTTGATTACGAGATTGGACACCTTGGAAAGGTATCTCGCGCATGTCAGGTTCTTCATGTCGGCAATTCAAAGCAAAGTGATGCGTTTGCTTATCACCAGCGACCACAGCCATCATTTTCCTTAGAGATGGAACTTTTCAGCTCCCAGAGAGGGAATTTCAATTCTCATTCTAAATAACACTGCTCTGCACAAAAATTCGCCCCAATACCATTCATGGAAATTCTTATGCAAGATGACCTCCTGAATCCGAATATGACGCCCATTTTGTCCCATCACTCACCGTTTTGGGGGGACGCCCTCTTATTTTTATCACTGTTCGATAATTTTATGGCTATGAATTTGATTTGGAGGTGGGGGGGGGAGGGGGGGAAGGATTATTTTAACTGTTAAAAATCTTCTGATGGGCTATAGAAGGGAAAAATTCTAAAACATGAACATTTGTAGCAAGGGGGAAATTAAGGGGGATTTGCCACTGAAAATAGAAATTGCATTTATTATATTTTATTAATCTCCTCTTATTATTATTATTATACCTTTCATATATATATATATATATATATATTTGTAAAATAATCCATTTCTACCCTCCAAATCAAATCCATGGCTATAAAATTACCGAACAGTGATAAAAATTGCGGGAGGGGGTAACGTCCCGTGAAAGCGGTGTGTGATTGTGCAAAACGGGAGTCTTATTCGGGTTCAGGAGGTCATTTTACATAAGAATCGGCAAGAACGGTATCAAAGCTCGATTTTTTTTTTTTTTTTTTTTTTTTTTTTTCAGCGCAGTTGTAATTAATAAATTAAAAATCTTAAATCGGAAAGAATATCTTCAACGGATTGCTTTCCGAATTCATTGCTGCCTGTAAATGTAAGCCAAAACAAGTAAAATTGTGTTAAACGCTTTTTATTTAACAAAACATTTTTCAAAGCTGGCGTATAAGACTTCCTGGGCATGGAATACCAAGGAAAATGTGGTCGTTGTAGACCAATAATCAATTTTATTTTTTTAACACAGTGGGAAAATATTTATGAATTCGGTTCCTCCGTCCTTTTTTCTGACCGTTTGTTTTAATGTCCGTTTGTTTATCCGTTTGTATGAGCTCTAAATTACGTAAATATTTTAGAATACCTTACATATAAACTGATATATGCTTTTCAGGTTCAATATAGCATGTCTAATGTTAAATATGATATTAAATAATACTATTGTTTAGTATACAGGACTCACAAACGCATTCAGATGTATTACGGTCTATGAGAGATATTTCTTTAAAGCATGTTGTAATGTTTTTATGCAATACTAAACATTGAGAATTTGACTTACATTATGCCAATAAACAGAAGCGCGTTTTCTGTTAACTATAGCATGATTAGCATTAATTATTGATTTACAGTATCACGCAAAGCTGCACATTTACAACATGGAGTATAAATAGAAATTGCTGGAAGTAAATTATTCTTAGTATTATGAGAGAGTTTATTTTATTTTATTACCCAGGAATCCCAACTTTTTTTTTTTAATTTATTTTTTTAATTGCCTCAAATTTTAGTGCGTTGTTGTATGCTGCGTATGTAATTTTAGGCGTTATACAGGGCTAAAAATGCAATCTGTCCTACGTCTTCTTAAAAAAACAAAAAACAAAAAACAAAAAAACAAGTCCTTTCGGCTTATTCGGAAGGGAAGGTTGATTTCTTTTTCCTTAACAAGTAGTTGTCATTTTGTTTCAAAATGTCGGCTACAAATTATTAATGGAATAGGTAGAAATATTGATGTAGGCTATGCACATATGGAGTTTTAAGCAAATCGGTTCATAAATACCTTTTTATGTGAATTTAAAATTTTCAAATGGCGGGCACTTGGGAACAAGATGGCGGACCAAGTTGGCAAACAAATATATCAAATGCATTTGTCAGATAAGTCTACTGTACAAATTTATTTCGAATTAATTCAGAATCTCAAAAATCGTCGTGTTCAAAAATTAAGCGGATCAAAATGGGAGAAAGTTGCTCAGTGAACTAATCTAAGATATTGTTGCAAATTTGTAAATAATTCTATTTTTATTTTATTTTATTTATTTATTTATTTTTGTAAATTCTTTCAGAGAGGCGAAGTAAAGAAAGTAAGTTGATAAAATGTTAATTTTCTGCATTTCTAATTTGTTTTAGAGTAAAAACACCCTAATTTTCCCTTAAAAACGCATTAAAAAGCTTCAATAAGATAGGTAATGGATTTGGCGCCAAATTTGGCGACTTTTCCCCCTTGGCGACTTTTTTGGCAAAAAAATCATGACTATCGATATACCAAAGATAAGCGCTGTAACGTGATTGGTTAACGAGTTACGTGAAATTTCTAAATTTTTCTGGGTTCGATAAAGGGGTATAAAAGGTGGCTGAACGCGCCAAGTCAGTCAGACGCAGTTGAGTTTCGCCAAACGCTTGCGAAACAACTTGTCCAGCGAAATCATCCGATATATTTGTATGATAAATTCATTGTCCAGCTCTAGTTCAAATTAAATCAGTACTTCAAAAATTATCAACATAAGAAATTTTCAAATGGTCTCCATTTGAAAATAAAATGGTGCAGCAACTTGATTAAGAAACTCATCCAAGATATTATAAGACAACACACTGTCCAAATTTGGTTTGATTTGGAGTATTATTTCGGAAGTTATCATTATTTTAAATTTTCAAGTGGTAGCCTGATTTCAAGTGGCCCCGCTTAACTTAAGATATCCACCACTTTATTAAAAATGGCGGATGAAGTTCATTGAGACACTTATATAATCTATGTATACATTAAAATTCAAACAAATTCTGAATACGCTTTTTTCAATTTGAATTCAAAATTTTCAAGTGGTCTCCACTTGAAAAGAAAACTTGGCAAGAAAGCAACTTGGTTAACAATCTCATCTAAGATATTTATAAGATAAGTTAAGAAACTGTCCAAATTTGGTTCGATTTGGAGTATTATTTCGGAAATTATTGGGATTTTAAATTTTCAAGTGGTAGCCTGATTTCAAGTGCTTAACTTAAAATATCTTCCACTTTATTAAAAATTGCGGATAAACTTCATTAATAAACTTCATTGAAACCCTTATGTGGCCTGTATTTACATCAAAATTCAAGCAAACCTTGCTTTAAATATGCTTTTTACAATGTGGGTTTGAAATTTTCAAGTGGCTGCCACTTGAAAACAAAAAGTCGGAGCAACTTGGTTAACGAACTCATCCAAGAAATTTATAAGATCAGTTCACTGTCCAAATTTGGTTCGATTTGGAGTATTATTTCGAGAGTTATCATAATGACAAAATTTTCATTATAGATATATATATATATATATATATATATATATAGATAAACGAAGTGATTGCAATAGATCGATTTCTAAAGAAATCAACCTAAAAAAAGAAAGAAAGAAAAAAAGAAAGAAAGAAAAATAGTTTTTGTATGATTTCTTCCTTTTTTATTGATATCAAAATATATTTTTATGTATTGCTGCAATTTTTTAGGCAGTATACAGAGCTACACAAGAACAAATTATATTTTTCTTTCTATTTGAAAAAGATAAACTACATAGAAGATTAAATCATGTAACGGTAAATACAATTGTAAAGTGTGTAATAATGTGTGTGAACCACATATTTTTTTCTTTTTTATGTTTAAAAATCAGCAAATGTTAAAAATGTTCGAGATGAGCAGCTCTTTATTATTATTTTTATTATCATTATCAATATTATTAACAAAAAAATAAAAAAAATCTGAATATAAGTTTGGTAAGTAATTATGCAAGACAGTATAATAAGATATTATATATATATATATAAATAATCTGAGTTTATTAATGGAATTGTAACTACAATCTAGTCTACGTGAGCATGAAAATCTGGATATAAATAATCAGGATTTTATTATTGTTATATTGTTATACAATTTTTTATTACTATGTTGGAAATTTGCTGGAATTACATTTTCGTTCACATTAATCATTTTTAGCACATTCTAACAATTTTTACATGTGAATATGATTTCAATTTTTGTTTCTGTCTGTCCGAATGTCCATCTGTCTATATGTCCGTCAGCCCGCCATCAGCGTCCATAAACGTTTTCAGAATTTTTAAAAAAGGATTTATATGTTATTCAGGTTCACTATAGAATATTCCCTATTTAAAATCGCATTAATAAGTTTTGTAACTGATTTGTGTACAGGGACACCAAAAAAATGTCAAATGCACTTTTAGGACAGACATTTTTATAAATCGCATTTAAAGAACTTTCGACTGTAAAAATCATAAAGAAATTGTTGTTTATATATTAAAATAATTGTTATATATTTAATTGTTAATATATTAAAATAATGTTTTGTATAGAATAGGATATACTTAACTTGCAGATTTACAGGGCTTCACTAAAATATTTAGATTTATTAAGGGTTGCAATTATAATCTAAGAACTGCATTTTCTTTTGCGTTAAGCATTTTTAACACTTTCCAACAATGTTTAAGAATGATTAGGAATTCAACTGATCTCTCTGTATTCCTTTCAGGCCTTCTGTCTGTCCGTTGTGTGATAATGTAGGCAAAAAACATTGAAAGTTATACAGCAAATACATACATATGAAAAGTGTTAATAATCAATGCGTACCAAACCATTTTTCGTTCTTGTTTTAATTTATTATATTTACTGAAATCAGACGGTAATACGGTAGAAAAAATTAATAATGTTAAATTTTAAATAAAAAAATATATTTATAATAGCAACGTTTGTGCATATTTTTTTATAATATAACAACATTTTATTTTTCATTTATTTAGTTAAATCCTTTAAAAAGGAAATCGCCTTATTATTATTATTATTATTTAGTTAGTTAGTTAGTTATGGGGGAAAAATATTAATACTGTATAAATGATTAAACTTAGTAAAATTTAAGTTTAATTTTAATTAATTAATTTTTTATTCATTTAATTCTATTTAAAGGAAAATCTACTTTTATTTATTTATTTATTTATTTATTTTTTAATTATAAAATACATGGTGCAGAAATTAAAATATTTAATAGTTGTTGATATACAGACATCTTTAAAATTGTAGTTCTTCAATAATAGCAGCTTCACCTGTCGTCAATAAATACCCAAATTGAAGTGCCCTGGAAAGGTGTTTTACAGGCATTTAGAACCTAGGCATAATGTGGCGCGGGTGGAGAAAAGCGCTGCCGTATGCCGCGTTTACCTGAAACGAGGTTTAGAATGATTTCAATATCATTTTTTAGTTTTTATTTATAAAGTCATATAATAAAAAATAGTTATTCAATTCTTTTGAAAATTATTTTAAATATAGTGACCAGCTAAGTGGAAGTAGTCTGTTAGTTCTTTCATATAACAAATGATTTTTATATCAATGCTGTGCACTAGTTATTAACTACAGTTTCCTGCATTCTCTTCCAGGTGCATTTCTTCATACTGACCAATCGCTATATATTTTTTCTAACCCACATTTAGCGTTAATTTTGAAGTACAACCGCAAAAATGTATGCTATTCGAAAAATGTATCGTTGTCGAAGGTAAGGTACGTGGATTAGAAAGAATATGACTAATTTGATATTTTATACCATGTTACTTCATAAAATTCATTTGAAATAACAAATTTAAAGTTATTTTTGACTCCTGCGTTTTCTATATATAAAAGTTTCACAGAGAAATAAGCACATAATTCAGTGACTTAATTACTTTTTGCATAGACTATAAAATATGAATTTTAATATTTAACTGCGAGAGCTTGCGTTGTTTCCATCAACCTCCTGAATTCACATTACTGCAATTAGTGAATGTGCAAATATGAAACAAACAAAACAAGGATTTTTAAACATAGCAGCTGATTATTAATGTAAACATAGGAGGAAATTTCTTTTCACTATATTTTTTTAATGAAAGGAATACGTGGAGTGCGTGTTCGACTAAAATATTGGCGATATTTAAATCTGACTCATCAAGTTTAAATTCCTTCAACAACTTTCTGGTAGATTCTTGGAGACTGCTTAGGAAAAGGTCTTCGGAAAAGCCCTCCTTTGCTTTGAAAGTCATTACTTGAATAAATCATACCGGAGAATCAGTTGAATAACCATCTTAGCTAAATTTCACCTAAAATATTTCCCCCAATGCCACTGTAACACCAAATCCTCACCGAAAGCCATAACTCCGTTAAAATTAGGAACTTCGTATTGAACTTTCAACTTTTTTCATAATACTTAAATTCATCTAATAACTTGCTTTAACCAACAAAACCATAAGAACTAAGTAACCTTCATAAACATTCGTGATTTTTGACATTAGTGCGAAAACCGTCTGTTAGCCCTGACAACTCTCCTAGATTTAACTTATTAAACTTATCAAGTTCTTCTCAAAAATAACTGTACGTTAGAAACGTTTCAAAATAAACGTACTGAATGATAAATATTTTCGAAATAATGTAAATTTTTCTCCAGGCAAAATGAATACACTATCTTTACTTTGACGAGAGGGCTATATTCTTACATCAAAAATATTTTACTGCTTCGTTGTTTATCCAAGAGCAATGACCTCAAAATATTTATATTCAAATCGTTTTCAAAAGTTATGTTTCGGTGTTTATTGGGAGTTGCTTCAATACTTTCATTTATTGTTATGCTTTCCAAGTTTCTCTAGAGGACGTGGTCTGGAAGAATTTTTGAACTGTAATGACTCATGAAAACAGAAAACATATCATGACATTCTTTTAACGCGTGCGCTAAAATAATAATAATATTTTTAAGGGAATAGTTGACGTTATAAAACTTTTCTTTGTAAATTATTGTCTTAGAAATATAAAAATAATAATAAAAAAAAATAATAATAATAATTCATCAGTACAGTGATCAAACACCAAGAAGAAAGAGCGGGAATTAAGGAACAAATAATCATACATGGAAGTGAAACCTAATACAAGGGAAAAGGTATTTAAAAAGTTAATATGAATTGTTTCCGAAATATTGGTAGAGGAGATCATGTAGAGGAAATATTATCGACGTATAACAAAATAAATAAGTAAATAAACAAATAAAGAAAAGAAAAGAAAAATAATAACTAAAAGAAAAAGAAGAATAAGGAGCATAATCCACCACAGCGGGTGCAGCGAGTCGACTATTTTGTCGAGGGTCCAACTTTCCCCAAATCCTCTGCAAGACCATATGGTAACAAAGTAAAAAGTTAAAATGAAGATAATTCTTACTGCAAAGGTAAAATAAGCAAGTGAAAATTAAAACTTAATGAGAAACCATAAAAGATTAAATTAATTAACATAGTGTTTATATGGCTATAAGGCAGAGAAAACGGGTTTTTGGTTTTAAATGAGATTAAATACTCTATACGAGATGAGAAGTTTTAATGATATAAACAATTGTGTTAGGCAATATTTTGCATTATTTAAAGAGACTCGTTAAAATCAATTTCAATTAAATATAAACAATAATTATACAATAATTTAACTATTATCTTAAACATCTTCATTAACAACCTCACTTAAAAAAAAGTAATTACGGTGATGTTAATTAAAACTTATATTATGCATCAACAATTACATTTATAACCCCCATTTTTAAGTTTAAAGAGTTTATTAAGTTCATAAATTCTATATGATAGCGTACATACTTAATATTAAAATTGTTACAATATACTTGATTTCAAATAAATTTGCTGCTGCATGAAAATCATAGGATAAAAAATTATTTATATATAATTGAAATGCAGTGATATATATATATATATACAGTGGCGTATCCAGGATTTTTCCAAGGGGGGGGGGGGGGGGTCGTCCTTCCGAATTTTTAATTAAGTTTAATTAAGTTTATTTAAGTTTAATTAGGTTTAATTAAGTTTAATTAAGCATATTTAAGTTTTATTAGGTTTAATTAAGTTTAATTAAGTTTATTTTTAATTAAGTTTAACAATCTTTTAAAATATCATAATTACTTGCCGAAAATAAGAGTAAGTAAATGAAAAACAGTAAAACAAACTCACCAATTAGAAAATCAAACTAAAAAATCTTTAATTAGCGACGAATAACGTAGAGCCTGTACAAACTGCTACACAAAACATAAAATTCAATACATAATTACACAAAATATTTCATTGAATTTTCTTATTTACAGAGCGATGTCTAATCGACGAGAAGTTTTCGCTAGTTCATTTAAAATGTCTTCTACTGTTGGGGTATTGTTTGGGTCACTCCTTCAAAGTCACTACTTCAATGGTCACCCCTTCCCCATATGGTCGACCCATCTTGTTCTTGAGTATGAACTCGTAAAGGTGAAATCCTTTCAGAGAATTGTTTTCAGGGGAAACATGTTTCGTGCCGCGCAAATGAAGTGGTTTAGTTATTTTCAGGAGTGTTTATCGCAGAGTAATGAAAAAAAAAGTTAGTCATAATTTTAAACCACTTCGTAGAAAAAAATATTCTACGCTTGCCATACATTTTTTGCGCCTGAAATGTGAAAAAAAAATGTAAGGAACAGCCTAATTTTTCTTATCATACATTTTGTCAAGGGGGGGGGGGGTTAAACCCCCAACCCCCCCCCCCCCTTGCATACGCCACTGTATATATATATATATATTGTCATTATTAAGTTCAAGAATCCCGTCAATCATCAAAGAGAAAGAACACCACATATATAGTTGCAGAATCGTCTAAATTTGGAAAATGCGTTTTTTCAGTTCTAAGTAAAAACTTTTACCATCTGGAAACAAAAATACATGCCAATGCCGATCCATCATTGTGTTATTTGCATTGAAAAACCATGATGTGCTGCAAAATTGGTTAAATCCTAAGGCTGGTGAATTTCAAAACTGGTTATTTCCTATCTGTGAAATCGCGATTCTGCTCCACCTTCACTAAAGCAGCATATTTGTTGATTAGATTAATGCTATCGTGTTTTCTATCGCCTGTGACTGCTCTTCCTTGGTGCACACAAAATTTTTAATAATTGAATTATATATATATATTTCCGACTATGAAGAGGTTTGTAGAAGAAATATCTTCTAATCTATCAAAGAAGAGGAAAAGTAACCATACGATGTGAAAAAGGTGAAAAGCGGAGGTTCAGGGGTAATGTACAATTACTTTGTAATAACATAATATTAATTGATTACATAATAGTAACTTTCTTTGCATATTATGATTAATTAATTAAATGTTACTAATTTAATAACATACCTATGGGGATTCAGAAGGTTATAACTATGTGTTTATGTAAGTTTGTTTACAATTCGAATGATTTTCCACTGTATTAAAAAAATTGCTATGATTAATGAATTTGGGACCGTTTGTTATACTTTTTCATAATTTTCTAAAGTTATTTTTTTGTTATGAATATTAGTTATTTTTTATCAGACTTTATTTTATTTTATTTTATTTATTTATTTATTTTTTTAAATCAGTTATTTTTTATACCATAACAGAAATTGGTTATTTTTAAATAAAATTTAATTGGACAAAACACTTTGTATATCTTCAACCCTAAAAATCCAATATTAACATTAAATTTAACTAAAATTAAATTCTGGATTGTTTCAAAACCGGCTAAATCCAAAATAAAAATTTGAATAATCCCCTCCCACCACGTGCTCCTGCCACCTTATTACGAGTTTTCAAATATACTGCCCTAACGATTAGGAAGCTAAATAGTGGCGGCTCGTGCACCGAAAATAGGTGAAGAGCCACACTGTATTTTACACTGTGTTCATTTACAGAATATAAATTTACATTTCAATAAGTATTTTTAGTTAATTTTAGCTAAGACCCTGCTTAATAAAAATTATGCATTAAAAATACTTCAGTATTATTTTTGAGTTCTTCGCCTATTTTCGGTTCACGACCCGCCACTGAACTAAAGAGTTTTGGCCCTCTCTCATTTTGGCTAAATGTGGCAAAAAAAAATCTGCATTTTAGGAATGAGGGCCTATTAGTCTCAATCTGGGATTTTTGCATTGTCGATTTCGATAGTTGGACATTTGTCGAAATCTAAAATTTATCGAAAATATAATTGAATAATTTTAAAGCCATGTTATAATTTGAAAAAAGGAAAAAAAAAAACTAATAGTCCTCCGTCCTAAACTAAATTCTGCTTTTGCCAGAATTTCATCAAAATCTTTTTTTATTATTATTATTGAAAGAAAAAGAAAAGAAAATTAATAATAATCAGTATCGTTACAAGCGATATCGAAAAAGTTTTTTTTAATAATTTTGAATTAGGAAATAAAAAGTGCGCGTGAAATAATATGAAATAAAAATAAGTAAAAAAATGAATTTAATGATTTAATGTTTTTGTTTTTCAGAGGCTGCTCATGCATATAAAAAATGCGTATTAAAACGAGTCGAAGAAGGAAGCGAAATAAGTATTGAGTTATATTACGATAAATACGATGTATAATATGATACGATATATTAGACCTATCGTCCAGGGTTAGTAGGCATTTTCGTTGAAAGAAATAGTTTGTTCGTTCGATGCAACTTGCACATTAATCCCGTGAGGTACAACTTTTACATTAGTCCCTTGAGGTACAACTTTTACGTTAGTCCCTTGAGGTACAACTTTCACTTTAGTCCCGTCAGGTACAACTTGCACATTAGTCCCCTTTAAATATATATATATATATATATATATATATATATATATTTCTAGATTTTTACTTGGTAATAAAAATCATCATGTTAATAATTAAAAAAAAAAAAAAAAAAAAAAAAAGCCTTGCTTGAATAATTTTATTATTATTATTATTATTATTTTTTTTTTTTACTTATGAAATATAAAATCAGATTGGATATTGTTAAGAAAATTTTTATCAACAAAGCGTAAACAAAATTTCTTCACATTGAATTATTTCTAACTCTTAATGTTTTTATACACTGAAAAAAATATCTTTTGTGATTTTTTTTTTTTTTTCAAAATTTTACATTTTGGAGATGGCCGATTTTCCAACTAGACGGCACATATATATAAATCAAAATTTGATTTAAAAAAATAAAATAAAAATAAAATGCTACTATTTTTTTTTCTCTTCTATTTTACTTTATTAAGTTTAACAATATTATTACACACCTAAGCATATTTGGGTGTTTCTGCAAAAAATCATTTATAAGTTAATTTATTAAAAATATATTTTTATAAATTAACTTATTAACAGTAAATTTCATCATTCAAAAGTAAAAATGTGTTTCAAAAATTAACTTAAGAGTGATTCCCGAAAGTGATACCGAAATATGTTTAGATTGTTAAATTATAATAATATAAAATCAATGTTTAAAAGATAATATTAATAATTAATTTTTAATTTTAATTTTAATTTAATTTAAACAGTTTACTGAAGTGTAGTTGCTGTTATTACTTCTTTTCTATGATAATTAAAATAATTATATAGTGTGATAACTATTCCGTTTTTCTTTTTCTTTTTGGGAACTTAGGTGTCACAAAATGACTTCGCTAATGCATATCACGAAATTTTCTTTTAATGCTAAATAAAAAAAAAATATATATTTCAAAAATATTAATATATTCATGACTTTTGCAATAAATATTCATAATAAATGAATGTTATTCAACATTAGTTAACATTAATTAACATCATTACTAATTAACATCAATTGATTATCTTGAAAATAATTTTAGATTAATTTGAAATGAAATTGTTTGAGAACCCCCCCCCCCCCCCTCTCCCTATTCCTCATAATTTTTTAATTGCTATGCCTCTGAGTGCACAATAATTTTTTGAGATGAATCAAATTATTCCCTCTTAAGATTTTAAACATTTATTCACAGATTTATTGTGCCTTTCTGCCATTTATTCTAAATGAGGTCCGGGTCATAAGTTTTCACCAATTCTATGCGTATATCCCAAGAAATGCCAAAGATATTTCTTGTTAAAAAAAACATTCGTTTGCGTTTTTGGAGAGATGCGTGTGCGTTTATTAGAAAACTTCAATAATAAAACTAATTTGGTTTTAAGTAGTGTCAATCATTATAAGGTTTCATAAATAATTACCTATATGAAATAGAGTGTGTTACAGGTTGAATATGTGTTAGTTTATTTTAAACAAGGAAACTCTATTAATTTCTTAAGCATATGATTAAATTCAATTAGCAGAGTACAGAAAATAAAATAAAATAAAATAAAATGAAACTATAACTCTATTCAACCTGGTTAAGATCTAATTAAATGTAAACAAATATTCTATTTTTAACTACGTGAAACTGCTATTTCTTGAAAACTTGGAACAAATTTAATAACCTGAAATTGATAATTATAAATAAACATAAATATGTCGAACTGCAGTTGATTACTTCAACCAAGAGACGCTAATTGGTTACTTATCAGTGGTTACAATAACATCTCTATGCAAATGTTTTTTTTTTTTTTTAAGTTGGAAGAAAAATAAAGAATTTATTATTATTATTATTATTATTCCCGATCCAAATTCAAACTTGTCTGTAAAAAATGAAATTGAAATGAGGTTATTCATGGTTCAATTAATAAGATATTCTAGAAAATTATTTAACATCGTATCGTTTTATTTTACAAAACAATTATTTGATTTTTTTTTTTTTTTTGGCATATTCTCTAACTTTAATTTAAAATTAGTTTCGATTTGGTACGTCAATCGGTCATATGTTCACTTTCTAACTTTTGTAGATGTGATTGAATTGCTACAAACCTGAAATATTATGCTCATAAGTATCATTACAATATGCTTTCTATTTAAATATAATATACCTATCATTCGTCACAAAACGATACTGCCTTTCTGGTGCATTGCGCTGTTTGTGCTGTACACGGTTATGTACGTTAAAATTATATTTTTTTATTTTTACAAAATCTACATCATATAATCAATTGTAAGTGTTGGTTGTTAAGTTTCTAGAATGCTCAAAATAAATCGAATACATTAGGATTTATGAGCAGAAAGTTTTGAAATGATGATATTATACATGGTCATGTTATTACAATAATGAGCTTGTACTGTGTATTGAAAAATAAACACATTTTACACTTAAAATTGTTCATAAGTTTAAGAAAGATGGTAGATAGTTAGAACTTTAGAATTCATCAACACTAAATTACTAAAAAAAAAAAAAACAGATTTAAATGTTGGATTTGTAACTTTGTGTGATAGGGTGGTTCAAAATTAATATAACGATCATGGACGGCTATAACTATTTAATGAAGAATAATTTATTCATAAGAATTGCACAGAAGGTAGAAGAAAGCTCAAAATTTTGTTTACATATACTTTATAAATGTTTTATATGACTCTACTTGGTGACACGGACAACATCTGAAGCGGTAATCCATTTCACGCCATACGTTATCAAGCCTATCTGGAGTCACCAACGCAAGCGTATTAGAAATGTGCATAGTGGGCTCTGGAATTGTATTTGGCATAAAGGAATTTCAAAGGGGTAATGTGAAAGACTTTGTGCAAGTGCGTCTTTTGCTAAAATAATACCAAAATGTGCAATTCTAATGCGCTTTCGTCGGTAACTCCAGATATGCTTCAAAATATATGGCGTGAAATGGATTACCGCTGAGATATCATACATGTTAATTAGGGGAGTTACACAAAACATTTGGACAGAATGTAAACGAAATATTTAACTTCCTTTTACATTCTGTATAATTCTTATGGATAAATTATTTTCAATTAAATAATTATAGCCGTTTATAATCGCTATATTCATTTTGAATCCTTCTGTATTACATACTCCATTTACAGAGAAAAATTATAAAAACTATACTTAACGCACTTATGTTAAAAAAATCATAATCGGTAAGACAATGCATGATTTTATTTCTTATTAAAAATTGCAAGTGTTTTGAAGACGCAAATGGTCAAAAATTTCACGAACAAACATCTCATATAAAGGATGAAAGTAAATCGATAATTTTAAAGTCCAAAAATTCTATAAATGGTAAAAGAAACCCGTTTGAATGGCGTGCATTTGTTTATCGCTTTCTCTTCATTTGACCGAGTTCCATTTCTCACCGGCAGTCACAAGAAATGAGTAACCGCTGTTGCGTCATACAGGACATGCGGTATATTCATTCTTATAAACGAACAAACAAAGTCAACTAGAAAGAATTTAAAATGCGAAGTAAAATAAGTGACTTGCATCGGAAGAAAAAAACACTTGGTGTAATTCACCTAAATTATTTGTCATTTTCCTCCTTCTTTTCGAGTTTAGATGTAGATTTTTTGCATAAAATGTGTAACCTGTTTTGTTTTCTCTATCATTGCTTTTTGGGTTATTTATCATCAAGGAGATTTATTATCTATCAATTATATTTTTATACTAGCAGGCTACGCCCGCTTCGCTGGTCACTATATTTAAATGATTTTTCAAAAGAATGGAATCATTGTTTATTTTTAGTGTCACATTATAAATAAAAACTAATAATAATAATAATAATAATAATAATAATAATAATAATAAATACCTACATTGAAATCGCCCTAAACCTTGCTTCGGGTACCTGCTGCCTACGGCAGGTCTTTTTCCGCCCGCAATGCATCGGGTCCAGGTTACCGCTGCCTGCAGAAAGGTCTATTCCGGGTACTTCAATTTGGGTATTTATCGGCGAAAGGTAGATTTGCTATTATATAGGAACTACGATTTCAAAGATGACTGTATCTCAATATCTATTAAATATTTTAGTTTCATTATTTAGTAGCAAAATTTCATTATTCGTATGAAAATGCATTTCTTTTTTTGTCGAAAACAATGAACTGGAAAAAGTTTGGCAACAATTGTATTTAAAACAAATATTTAAATGGCTAATTTTCAAGCAATTATAAGGAAATTATTTTTATATTTTAATTAATTAAATATATATATATATATATATATATATATATATATATATATATATAATTTAACAAATATAAAGAAAAACTTGAATGTTGTTCTCGAATGTTTTTTAAAATATTTTGATTAGTTAAAATATTTCATCTCTTGCAAAAGTGAAACATCTATATTTTTCTTTAAAATGTATTTATTGATGACACGTTGATTTTTTTACAGCCATATCTCTCCAAGAATAAATATTTATTTTATAACTTTTAGGGCTCCAGTGTTTTTTTTTTTTTTTTTAACTTAAATTTTTATTTTGTGCGTTTTAGAAACTAAAAGAAAGCTTTTAAAAGATCTAATCAGTACTTCTTAGGATACTGTGTAGAAAATTAAATGTTTTTTTTTACACCTAACATCTTATCTAAGGTAACGACATCAGTGCTCGTCACTCTTAAGGCCTCATTTTTAAAATGTTTGTTTTTTTCGCGTGGCATTCATGTGGAATTTATGTATCAATGTTATACTTTGGTCTATTTTATACACTGATTCTTCTAGTTGTTGTTAGACACTTTCAATTTTTCAATACGTTAAGCCAATTTTTTTTTTTAAATAAAAATTAAACCTATAAAAATGCACCAGTGCTCGTCACTTGAAAACTCCGTTTCACCAGTAGTCGTCAGGTGTTTGCACCAGTGGTCGTCATGTAAATAAAACGCAACAATTTGCTCAATAGTTTGATTTTAATTGCGTTTTTGTAAAATTAAATGAAACAGAATATCTTTGAAACATATTTAGAACCCAAATTCATTTTTAGGGTTTAAAACACAAAACATTAAATGGTAAAATTCAAAATATTGCGAATAAAACAAATTCATATGTGAAATAATTTGAAAATTCTTTGCTTTTAAGAAAAGTTTTCAAAATTTTATTCGTTCTCAAAAATATCTTTATTTAAAGCAGAGGGTAAGTAACAGGGGAGGGGGTAATAATCACGTTTTTAAGAGTGACTTTGTTCCAAATTATCGCAGTAAGATTGATTTTACCATGCTTTTTATTAACGCGTATTCTTTTTTCTTTGTCCAGTACAAATCTTACAATTGGATTTTAACTAACTTCCCGACTACCTAGACATTTGAAACTTTCAGAATACTTGCTCAGAACACGATGAAAATGCATTTTTTAAATACTTTTAGCCAACTGCTCCGGGTCCCTGCAGCCTTCGGCAGCGTTATCAGTACAAATCTTGCAATCGATTTTTAACTGACTTCTCGACTAGCTAGACATTTGAAACTTTCAGAAAAACTCAGAAGACGGTAACAATGGATTTTTTAAATATTTTTAGCCAATTGTTTCGGGTCACTGCTGCCTTCGGCAGCGTTTATATGGTTCAACAGAAAATTTATTTAACTTTTTTCCCGACTAGCTAGACATTTGAAACTTTCAGAATAGCTCAAAACACGGTGACAATGCATTTTTTAAATATTTTTAGAAAACTGTTTCGGATTCCCGCTGCCTTCGGTAGCGTTCACATGATTCAACAGAAAATTTATTTAACTAACTTCTCGAATAGCTAGACATTTGAAACTTTTAGAATAGCTCAAAACACGATAACAATGCATTTTTTAATACTTTTAGCCAATTTTTTCGGGTCCTCGCTGCCTTCAGTAGCGTTTATATGATTCATTAATCATATACTCATCCCGATCATCAATCTTCCCGACTACCTAGACTTTTGAAATTTTCAGAATAGCTCAGAACACAGTGACGATGCATTTTTAAATTACTTTTAGCCAATTGTTTCGGGTTCTCCTTCAATAGTATTTATATGATTCATCAGAAAATTTTAGAACACGGTATATAAAAAATTCTTTTTGTATTGCAATTTTTTTTTTTTTTTTTTAAACGTATGGGTTGATTATGTGTACCTAACACATACTATAAAGGAATTTTGAGAAATCCTTCGCCTCTCCTTCCTCATTAAATGTGGGGTGGATGCAAACACACGTTTTCAAGAGTAATTATTCTCCAAATTATATCAGGAAATCAATTTTTTGATGCGTTAATTGGTTATGCGTACCCAAAAATACTGTAAAGGTATTTTGCGTAATTCTTTCCGACCAAATTTTGAAAAAGGGTAGCGAAAACCTATTTCTACGCATAACTCTGCTCTAAATAATCTTACAAAGGCGATTTCTGATGTGTGAGTTGGTCATATGCATCCAACACCTAGTACAAAGAGATTTTGCGAAAATCTTTCGTCTGTGTGAGGGTGGCAAAAAAAAAAAATATATATATATATATATATATATATATATGTTTTCAAGCTCAACTCTGCTGCAAATTATTTTCGGGAGGGGATTTTTTTTATGCGTTGGTTGGTTGGTTGTGTGTACCTTACACGCATTATAATGCGATTTTGCAAAATTACCCTTCCCCTCTTCCCTCGGCCGGGCGGACAAAAAACACGTTTTTAACCTTAGCTCTACTCCAAATTAACTCAGAAAGGCGAGTTTGATGTGTGGGTATTGGCTAAAAGTACGCAATAAGTAGTTTGATAATATTTCGTTAAAATTCTAAATTTAACCGTGAGAGAGCGGGGGGGGGGGGGGGGGATAAAAAGCGGTTAAGTCTATGCCGAAGGCAGTAGAAGCCAATCATCATATTGTGGGACGGAAAGCTATTACTGAAGCCAGCGGGAACATTAACTGCGGTTTCGACTGATTTCAAAGTTTTTTTTTTTTTTTTTTTTGATAATGATAGGGATTTTTCCTATTTTATTTAAATGTAGGGACCAGCGAAGGTGGAAATGCTTGCTAGTATTATTCTACACATCAAGCTAATGTTATCAAATATTATGGATATTAATGTTATCAAATTCTAATGTTAATTAATGTTATCAAATATTATCTTACAATTTTAATTATTTAAGAGCAACAGTCAACAGGGTAATTTTGATCAACATTTTAACTATTTGTTTATATTACATAATTAATATAATGTATAAACAGAAAACTTGCTTAAGAAATGTTTTTAATGTTTAATATTTTCTATGTAAGTTTTTATTCACCTGCATCTAACATAACAAAAAAGCCTTAACATAATTTTGAACCGACTCACACTCATGCTAACTATGAAATTAAGCCTTTGTATTTTAGGTAGATTCCTTATAGGAGATCTACCTATTGCAATGGTTCTCATGACACGACTTCTGGAAATTTTCTTCATATCTTCACCGATCATGACCCCTAGAACCCAAAACCACCCTCCGTTCAAAAGTTTATTTATATATATATATATATATATATATATATATATAGATGTATAACGCTTTTTCCCATGTTAAGTTGTGAACACGATAACTGGAGTAATTTTTATTTAAATTTAACCAGCTCAGGATATGTTGTCAGGACAGTAAAAATCTCGGTCGAGTTCGTAGGTGGGGTATCCAGCTCAAAGCACAATTTTTGTACTTAAGAACTTACTTTACTAAAGAACAATTTTTGTACTTAAACTTTTTCGATAGCTTCAATTGCTTAGAAGTTACAAGCTAAAAAGTGATTTTTCGTCAACTGTTCTATATAGCCGACATTTTCTATATAGCTTTCATTGCAAAAATTTATAATCTGATGCATATGTCACGTGCAAACGATAATAAAAAAGATCACTGAAAATATAATAAAATTTTAATCATGTTTCTAAACAATATAATAACCTGATTTAAAAAAAAAATAATGTTAAATTTAACAGAAAATATGACGTCACAATTACAACAATGCACTGAACTACTGAGAAAAATGAAATAAAATTTTATCCGTGATTTTAAACAAATAAAATAAAAGTTAATAAATAAATAAATATGTAAGTAAAATCAACATATCTTAGGGCTAAGCAGATTTAGACTTAGCTTTATGACATAGATGCTATAATGTAAAAGATAAATGTCATCGTAAAAAAAAAAAAATCGTGTAAATCGATGCTAAACGAATTAAACTGGCATGATAGAAAAAGTATTTAATTTGGGGACATTTAGGTATTATTCCCTTTGACAAATAAACTAGGGACGATTTTAACAAATTTTCCGTTGAAGTTTACTTTCATAAAAACTTAAATTTAAACTAAAGTATTTCATTACTCGAATTCCCTTATTTTGATAAATAAAATTATACCATTTTAAAAAAAAATAAAAAACACTCTTTTATTGAAAAGTGAACTAATAAAGACTTTAGAAAACTATTACATACTTTTAAATCTTTATTAAAAAAAAAATTAATTGTTGCCACTCTACATTATATAAATACGTCCAAATCCTGTGTCACATACGATAATTTTGTATAAGTATAGATTTTTTGTTTGCCCCTGGAACCTGCCCCTGATGAGAAAAGTGCCTGGAAATACTTGTATCTAGTATTGTCATTAATTATGAAGTCGTGTGCAAAATTTCAGGTTCTTCGGACGACAAGAAGTTACCAAAAATTGAATTGCAAAATTCCGTTATATACATTAATAGTTGCATCATATCAAGTTAATAAAAGTGTGTTAGTTAAAAACCATGTTAAATGCTTTAATTAATCATTTTAAAATATAAAATTAAAATAATACATCAATCTTAATACAAATATCGCTTGTGGTGAATAGTTTAGAATGTCGGTTTAGGCAAGAATTTAAAACTTACGATTGAGAGTAATACATTACAGCTTCCTTTGACTTTTTATCTCGTCGAAACAAGATATTGGTCTGTGAAGAGATATGAGGTTTTCGCGTGGAAAGAAAATATAATGACGTCAAAGCTGTCTTTCTCCATCGCCAAGCTCGCCAAATTTTGTCGTCTGACAACGAAGTTTGTCGCTAAGTCAAAAATTTCGTCGTTAACTATCAAATTTGCCGCTAAATCACAAATTTCATTGATAAGTCGCAAGTTTTGCGACCAAAATCTCGCCAAATCATACAATTTACTAAATTCATAACAATTATCATTGAAATTCAGCGATGCCAAATGGTCCAATGTTAACTAATGTTAATGTTAATGTTCCAGCTTATGTGAACCAAAACAGTTTCATTTTACAATTTTTACTCATCTGACAATAAGAATCATAAAAACAATACGAAACTTTCAATAATTCAATAAAAATTACAATGAAATAACTATCTAAAAACCGCTTTGACTTGACCATAGTAACGCTAGGCTTACCAGTGCTTGACCATAGTAAGGTCACAAGTGCATTTTCACGTTTCTATTATTTTTTCTTTAAAAGAAAGATATTGAACTTCAGTTATATGGAATTTATATAAAAATTATAATTTTGATTAAGCTTGGGTGGGGACGGGGGTGTAGCCCAATAGCCCCCTCCGGGATTCATCATTGCTGGGATTGTATATCTTTAAGGCTTCTATTTGTTGAATGATTATGAGCTTGAATTAAAAAAAAAAATGAAGCATTTACAGACCAATAAATCTAGCCTAAAATTTTAAGTAGATTGAATAAAATCCATTTTTAGCTGAAAATTAAATTTCTTGAAAACAGAATAGCGGCGTAAAAAATTCAATGTGTGAGAACAAAGCCATTGGCTAAGTATTAATGCATATGTAAAATTTCTTTACATTTGTAACATTAACGTAAAGGAATCTACCTTTGCCTTTAAGCTTGCCGAAAAGGGATTTTTATCATTTTCGAAATATACATGAATTAAAATTAAATTATCACGGTCAATAAAAAACTTAAACATCACTTAAATACATCTTCGCAAAAGCATGACATCATAAAAATTTAAAATACATTAGACAGATGTATGGAGTAATCATGTCTGTTTTTCTAAAATATATAACAGAAAACTAGAAAAAGCTCTTTATAACTAAATATGTTTATGTGCCATCGTTTAATTTTCCCAGCAAAATAATATGGAAAATTTTAGGTGGTTTAAAGTCAGTCATAGTGAATTAAAGGTACCATGACTGACTTTATTTAAACAAGCTATACAAAAGTTACAAGTGCAATAAAGTTCACGCTCTTGAGGTTAAAATACATTTGTTTACATTTACGAATACCCCTGACGACTACTGGTGCCGATAGTCAAATTAAAGTAAAAATTATACCATCATAATTCTAAACGAAAATATAGTATTTTTCATTAAAAAAGTTACCCAGTTATTAAAAATGTTAAAACACTAGTGGGTGACGAGCACTGGTGTTAAAACATCAGGGGTGACGAGCACTGGTAAAACATGCAAAATATGCACCAGTAGATCGTCATACCTTAAAAACCTTTATATTATGTCAAATTTTAAAAAGTTGCACATAAATCTGCATTTCATAAGCATTACATACAATGCTTTATGAGCAATGTCAAATTCAGTAAACAGCAAAATATATCAAGAAATGCATATCTATTCCCTTAATCATTTGCTTTACGTTGACTCAATTCAATTGTAATTTAACGCATACTCCCCTTATTTTGTTTCTCCCTACTCTTCCCCAATAGTTGAAATCGAAATTTTTATGTCATAAGAAGCAGAAGGCTTTGGAGAATCTTATGCGGATAAATTCAAATTCATACAGGTTATAAAAGGGTTATTTTAACACTTCTTTTAAGAGGGTGACGACTACTGGTACAGATTTTAGGGGTCACGAGCACTGGTGTCTTTACCTTATTTACTATCTGCTAAAATAGTAACACATCCGCCACCGAGTATCGAACATACGACCATCGCATTACCAACTCGGAATGGGACGATTCGGCGCGGCTGTTTCGGCGCGGCTGTTTCGGCGCGGCCGTTTTGACGCAAAATCCATTTCGGAGAGGCCGTTTTCGCGCAGCCTTTCCTTCACATGTCCGCGGCTTTCGCCTCAGCCTTTTCGGTTAAAATTTATTTAATAATAGATACTCTTCATGTCATTAAATTTTCGTCAAACCTTTCTTAAATAATGTAATTTATGATTTCTTATTTATTTATTTATTTTTTATGAACAAAAAACCATTTTAAATTATTTACTAAATATATTAATGATGAATAGAATTTTGCTTAATTTAAAGGAGCCAATGATAAGATTAAAAACTAGTTTTTTTCAATTAAAACTTATTAAACTTAGTCATCAGATGACAACACATACGTAGCAATTCTAAAGATTCTAACCTATTTGGTGATGGAGGTTCTTTGGGGAATAAAATAAGCAATGTAATTTCTGATTTTTTTTTTTTCTTTAATGCTTGAACCAAAAAATATTTTTAATTTTTTATTAATGACATTAATGATGAATAGGATTTTTCATAATTTAAAGAAGCCAGTGATAATCTGAGAAAAGAACTCGATTTTTATAGTTAAAACTTATTAAGCTTATTGTCGTTCGGTTCTTTGGGTAATAAAATAAACAATGTAATTTCTGATTTTTTTTTTTTTTTTTTTTTTTTTTTTATGTGTGAACAAAAAATTATTTTAAATTATTTGCTAAAGATGTTAATGATGAATAGAATTTTGCGTGATTTAAAAGAACCAATGATAAGGTGAGAAACTAGATTTTTACAATTAAAAATTATTAAAATTAGTCATCAGATGGCAATACATACGCAGGAATTCTAAAGATTCTAACTTATTTGGTGATAGAGCTTCTTTGGGCAAATAAAATAAGCAATGTAATTTCTGATTTTTTTCTTTTTTTTTTAAATGCTTGAACTAAAAAATATTTTTAATTTTTTATTAATGATATATATGATGAACAGAATTTTTCGTAATTTAAAGAAGCCAGTGACAATCTGAGAAAAGAACTCGATTTTTATAGTTAAAACTTATCCTCATGCGGTTCTTTGGGGAGTTCTTTGGCTAATAAAATAAACAATGTAGTTTTTGATTTATTATTATTATTATTTATTTATATATTTTTCATGCGTAAACAAAAATTTATTTTAAATTATTTACTAAAGAGATTAGAGTATCTCAGGAGTATAGCTAACAATTATCAGATGAATAGTTAAATTAAAAATGTAATTCATAAAGTAAGAAATTAAAAATTTTAAAAATCCTATTAATGTCACCGTGTTCATAATTTATTTTTGAAATTTTTACTGTACATACGTACAGTATAAATTTTTTCGTTTTATTATGACATTTCCTTGCCTAAAATTTGAATTTCATTTACTTATTTAAATCAGGGTTGGGTTTTTGTCTGTGAAAAGTAATTTTTACCAGGACATGGTAAAAACTGCGTTTTTACCGGTAAAAAACATGGGAAAATGGTAAAATTATGATAAAAACTATTAGCCCACATATATCGGTAGTGTGGTAGGTACTAGATCATTCATTACATACACATGTTTTTAAAATATAGTCTAGAAATATGTAATGCTTTTAATAAAAAGAATGTCTACATGTGTATTATGCAATGTAATAAGTACAAAACTTTGGATAAACACCATAAAATGCTAGAACTCGCAACAATTGTTTCGGGTCGAAAGAAGACAGAACCCTTCGTCAGGCGAACAAAGTAGACACGACTGCTGCAATCAAAGCGTGGGGCGTTGCCACTTTGATTGCAGCACTCGTACCTACTTATTTATTATTATTATTATTATTTCAAAATATTGTTCTTACAAATGGCTGATAGAATTTGGAAATTAAATAGTAAATAATATTGAGAAAATGAGAACTAAAAATTTTAAAATATGTCTCCAAAGTTTTTGGAATA
This sequence comes from Salticus scenicus, assembly GCA_963930645.1. Classification (NCBI taxonomy): domain Eukaryota; kingdom Metazoa; phylum Arthropoda; class Arachnida; order Araneae; family Salticidae; genus Salticus; species Salticus scenicus. The sequence goes on from OZ005648.1 coordinate 231,909,745, forward strand.
AATTAATATATATATATATTCTTTAAAAATGCTAAAAACCATGGGAAAAACATGTTTTGACTAAGATGGTAAAAACCGGCAAAAACAATTACACGCTAAATACCATGCCAACCCTGCTTTAAATATTTATTTTTATTTTTATAACTTACTTAAAGCTCTCATTGCCTCTCTAAATCTCTCAAGCTATTACACATAGCAGAATAGTTCCATGCAACTTGTTAATTTTTAATTTTTTTTCTCCTCAGCTTACTATTTACTTTATTTATTGTAACTTAGTTAGTCCCGACAGTTAAAATGTAGACTTAGATTCATTAATCACTAAAATTCAGTAAAAATACACTGCAACAAAAGAAAAGTAAGCAATTTAATTTTAGCAGTGCCAGATGATCATTGCCTGTACTTTTAAATATCCACTAGTTATGAAGGAAAATGATAATAATAATAATAATAAAAAAAAAATAAGTTTCTGCAAAATTTTCATTATCTTAAAGCTATCACTGCTATTCTTTTTTTTTTTTTTTTTTTGTTAAACGACATTTAATTATTAAAGATTTCTGTTTATTTTTATTTACAGTTTGCGCATTAAAATTTCTTATATAATAAAGCTAGCTGAGATAAAATAAAAGTTAACTTTAGCAAGAAACGTGATAAAGAAAATGCATGCATTCTTAACCAATTCTTAAACTGTCTTCAATTAAATAAAGTCAATAATAATTAACTTGCAGGTTATTTTAATACATATAATAATAAAAAGTTATGAAATTGTTGAATATATCTCACTATTTATTATTTTTACCGAGAAAAAATTAATATTTCTTACACTGAAAAAGTTCGGAATGTAGACACCTGGCGCCAAATCGGCCGGCGCCGAAACAGACGGCGCCGAAACGTCTGGCGCCGAATCGTAACAAACCGTTACCAACTTGACGCTTTAACCGACTGAGCCATTGACCAATACAAGAAGTTCTTCAAATTTACTTTCAAATGGAAAGACCCTGTTTTTTAGCGTGAAAAGGAAACACTATGGCAAAGTTCTATTTCAATGAAACAAAAACTTCTAATTAAAAAAAAAAAAAATAATAATAATAATAATCAAAAATTCGAAAATTGGGCTCTAAGGTGCATCAGGAGAGGTCACTTTGAACCTCCATGCAAAATTGTATAGCTCTGCGATCAGCCGTTTTCCTAAAATGCTCCGGACGAACATACACAATGACACATCTACACACACAAACAACTTATTTTATTATATGTATAGATATATAATAAGAATTTTAATTGTGGGGTAAAAATTTAACCATTTATGTAATAATAGATTTGATAGAAACAATTTATCAATTTACCACTCTTTTCATCTACACATATAAAAATCTAGAGGGATTAAACTCGATTTTCAGAGTAGTTACCTGGCTTTTAAATAAATTTAAATCAGTCAATATCAGTATTGCCAACTTGTAGGAACTTTATATTCAATAGCCATCGCTAAATTTTAATTGAAACAAGTGCCTAATTGTTTGTTTGTCGATTCGAATAGTATGTATATCAAAAACCGTTCTTCAAAATTAGTGGTATTTGTTAAATAAAAATAGTCCCTATAAGTTAGCAACACTGGTCAATATGTCAGTAAATAAACTAAAGAGAAAATTATAATGAGGTACTTCAGTACTAAGTTAAAAAAAAAAAAAAAAAAAAAAAAAAAAATGAAAAAACGCCATAAAATGCATGAACTCGCAAGAATTGTTTCGGGTCGAAAGAAAACACTACCTTTCGCCAGGCGAACAAAGAAGGCACGAGTGCTGCAAACAAAGTGGCATTCTACAGTGTTTATTCACTTTTATACAAAGTACTTATAAATGACAGTCCTGTGGGATTTTTTTTTCTTTTTCTCAAGGAGTGTAAGTTTGTGCAAGCAAGTTTTTTCAAAGAACAATATGTCTTACACACGCCATTTCCCACAGCGATCATAATTTAACAAAGCATTATCTCACATAACTTAATTTAACATATAGCATAATAACATAATTTATCATTTTAATAATTATAATTTAACAAAGCAATGTAACATATATTAGGTGTGTGTGTGTGCTTATTGTTTAAACAATTTAAAATTTCTAAAACGAATTTAAAATAATTTCTGACCATAGACTGTAATGTATAAAAATTCTAATTTGTAGCCTGAAAAAAAAAAAAATATATATATATATATATATATAGTCTATTTTGTCCAACAATCATAAAAAACTATATAGATTTTGATCTATAGCATGCCTACCCGATTCGATCTAAATTGAATGCAGAATTTATATGCTAGCGAGCTTCCAATAGTTTAGTCCACAAGCCGTTTTGATTATGAATATTTGATATATAGCCGTATTGATTATGAATTTTGTGTCGTTGTAAGAAAAAAGTAAATCTTACTCTCGGGAAAATTTATACAGTTCGTACGATGGTGACCTACAACTTTTCTACCAATTTAGAGCCCAATCAAATATAACGTTTAGAGGCTATCGTGTTCACTGACACACATACATACATCACTGTAAAAACAACAAAAAAGGATTTTAAAAACCTTAATACGCATAATTACATAATAATTATTTAAAACTTTGAAGTTGTATCTTGTCATGATTACAATAATTTCCTTGCAGCATATATGTTCCGAAAATAGAAATGTAGTAACATATATGTATATAAATATAAAATAGAAATATATGCTTTTTTTTTCACATCTGCTGCTTTCACGATGTACTGGAGTTTACTATTTTTTGCCTGACGAAATGTCGTGTTTAATTATTTCGACCTGAAATGCTTCTTACGTGTTTTGAAATTTACAATGCTTCATTATAATTTTCTAAATTTTTCATCCCTTAACGCCTGTATTTCTTTGCGATTTACTGCATAAAAGTAGTTCATTACCCAAAATTTAGTAACTGAAATCTAGTTTATTTTCGTTTTTATTTTTTGTAGTTTTCTAGAGATAAAATCACAGTTTAGCTAAATTGTCATAACATGCTAGCTTTATTTTTATCTACTAAAACTCCTGTTACTTCCCTAAACAAATATCAAGCCATTTTCTCCGTTAATGATGTAAAATTTACAGATATTCTTATTCAAGCTTCTGCAGGAGATGAACAAAATTTTATTTTTTAGGTTTTTTATTAAATGATATTTAACAAATTATTCCAATTCTGTTGTATACATTTAATGTTGGGACATGTTAAAATGTTTTATACTGTCTTTAATGGCTGTTTATTTTTCATCATGGCGAATGATAAAACTTGTAATGTAAAATTAAGTAATATTGTGCTTAAGTTATAAGCGCTGTGAAAATTTCTAGTAGTCCACTTTGAATCAAGCATATATATATCTATATAATATATCATATTTTAATTCGCTATGCAAAGTACACCGTTCAACCGATCGCTACAAAAATTGGTACACATGTTAATCAAGGCAAAATCTAGATAATGCCGTAATTTTTGTTCAATGGGATAATTGATTCAAAAGATATTACATAAAAACTCCATTTTAACCTTAAAGCTTTTAAAAAGAAAAAGAAGTTGATGCAATAAATAAATAAATAAATAAAAATAAAATGTAACAGTTTTCTTTTATTTAAATTGAGAAACAAGACATTTTTTTTTTAATTTGTTTTGCATACTGAGACCAATTTAAAAAAAAATTTTTTTTCTTTTTACCTTATCACATGAAGTTAAAAAATTGAGAAAATAAAATTGAGAAAAATCGTGCTAAAAAATAGAACAGCTTTAGTATACCCCTTGGCAAAATTTGAAATTTGTCATCGAAGTTACTCGGACGTTTTTTCCCAAGATATTTACTTACGCAGTTGCGATAGCCACATTAATTCATCATCAAAATTTCATCAAAAATTTAAATGCCGCCAAGGTGGTCCTATACTAACGCTGTATCAAAGAAATTTTAAGACATGAGTATAGTAACCGTTGCTTTGGAACGAAATATGATTACCTCATTCATTTATAAGGAAAAATAGATTTTAAAAAAGTCCTTTGGGGTGGGGAGGGATGGGGCACTAAATTAAACTTTATTTTGTACAAAATTTTATATCTATTACTTAACTGATTTAAGCTTCTTCTTCTTCTTTTTTTTTTTTTTTCAGTAAATAGGTTTTGTTACAGCTTCCGTCTAGGGAACACTATTAAAATATGGAGCCTATTAAAAGGAATAAGTTGTACAAAGTACAAGTTAACATTTGCTAATATTTTTAGAAGTTTTCATTTGTCAAGTTAATGGGGAAAATCACCTATCACGATATTATGATTTCACTAATGCTACCTATGAATTAGTGTCAGAAATAAACTAAAATTTAAGACGTAATGCAATTAAATACACTGTATTGGAAATTCATGGGCCTTAAATAACAGTTACATAAATATGGATGGTCATATTTTAAGACACGAAAATATGTCTTAAATTTTTAGACACGTAAGGTGTCTTAAGTTAAGACATGAATGTTTTAAGACATGAATGTTTTAAGACGTGAATGTTTTGAGAATGGATTTAAGACACTTAAAGTGACTTAAAAGGCAGCAATTTTTAACCACCATTTTTTCATAAATAAATTTAAAAACAAAAACAAAAATGATTGCTTAGGGTTTCTTTTTCCGGTTAAAAAGTGGATATAGAATTTCCTAGAGCATAAATAAACTATTTAACCGAAAACCCCCCACCTCGCGATTTTCTCCCGAAAGTTCGACTCGAACCGAGGAGCAATGAACTGACGAGCTAGCGTCCAGCCGCCTGAGCTATAATTACTGACGTTTGAGTTTGTTTGGTTAGTTATTTAGATATAAGTATTCGTCAAAAAAAAAAAAAAAAAAAAAAAAAAAAAACCTAAATTTGTCTTTTAAAATAAAATTATCGGCGAAATATCTAAACCTTAATGTATATTTCAATTTTAAATTTTATACGTAGATTTTTTTTTTTTTTTTTTTTTTTTTTTTAAATGTATGATAAATATGCGAAAAGTGTAGCCTATGATATTTTGAAAACGGATTCTTTTTCCTACCCCCCCCCCTTATCTTATATTTAAAGGTTGGTCGTGGTACTATATTGATTACTCTTGGGTCCTAGGCCTATAGGTGGAATGCTCTCCAAGGGATCTTTCTAAGGGGGGTCTTAGCCCGTATTTACGCATGTTTGGAGAAAACCACATATGATTTAAAGGAAAACAAACTTTTTTCATGAAAAACAGAAAAATGGTTGTTTTACATTGAGATGTAGGAACTCATGCTGAAAATTGAAAAATTAAATTAAAAAATTAAGCAGCAATCGCGTACAAATCGTTCAAGATTGCTCCCTTATAAATTGGATGTCTAAGTTTAAAGTTACTTGCTTCATTCTTCTTAATATTTTTTCTTTCATATATTAAACATTTATCAAATAGATTTCACGTCTAAATATTTTGTTCCATCATTTTTTTTTTTTTTTCCAATCGTAATTCCATACATCTATGACGTATTTTTCTTTGAAAATTCAATTTCATAAATCTAAAAAGATTTAAAAACTTAAGCACTTATTATATAAAATAATATTAAATTATGTGGATGTAAAAAGAAATTTAAACACCTTATGCATATTGCATAAAATAAAGTCCATGTAAAACTTTGCTAAGTTAATACAAGTGCCTGAAATTCTAAGTGTCTAAATCGTAAAATGTCTGAATTTCCAAGTGTCTAAACTGTCATGTGTCTGATTTTCAGATATATTATCATTATTCAGACCCTTAACTTAGTCTATTGTTATAAAGACATTTATTTATCTTAATTTAAGACACTTCTATTTAGAGTGTACCTTTTAACAATAGGATATTTTCGATTTCAGACGTTTTGTCAAATAATTCAAAATACACGGGATGGATCATCTTTAAACTTCAAGACTGTAAAGAGCACGTTATAACGTCATATATTTCAGTGAAAGTTTTGATTTGAAATTAAAAAGAAGACTAGTTTAAAGGAGAAAAAATGAAAATATTTGGGATCACCCTGTAAAAAGTAAGGCTTTGAAATGCTTTCTGATGGCTGTTGTATTATAATTATGACGCTTCTTATTATTTGTATCTATTTTTATGAGACCACCACATATAATCATGGAAATCTGTTTCTTTCTGCCTGTTATAATTATTATTATTATTATTATTATTATTATTAGTAGTAGTATTTTTAAAGAAACCGTTACGTTTTCATGAATGTGATAGCCTCATAAAATTCAAAGAGATAATAAGAAGAAACCTTATAATCGCATGCTACAGCCTGAACGCATTTCAAGTAAATAGCTTTCGGGGCAAAATTTTCACTGAAATATGTGAAATATAACATGTTCTTTAACACTGCTAAAGTTTCAAGAGGATTTGTACAGTATTTTTTGAGATACTTGAAAAACGTGTGAAATCAAAAGTGCCCGGTCATTTATGAAAATGTAATGTACTATTTGACACTTTCGCCAATTTTGACAATGTTAGAAATTTTTGCTCATCTAAGGAATGAAAAAATTGCGCAAATGTGCGTAAAAAAACGAAAAAGATAAAAGAAGAAGATATATATATATATATATATATATATATATATATGTGTGTGTGTGTGTGTGTGTGTGTGTATGAAAATTCTTTGAAAATATTCCTGCTATTAAAATTTAGGATGCAATCATTCTACTTAAGATTCATGTGGTTCTATAATAAAGATTGACAGCGGACATCTAATGGTATGAATAGTAGCTGTGGTGTTTACACTGCAAGAAAAGAATGAGCTATTTTGATTAAGGAATTCTTTTTTCTTGCTTTTGACTTCTTTTTTTCATTTGAGATTGACAAGAGCTTATGGAAGGGAATGGAATGGTGGAATGTTAATCCGGATATATTTTGTATAAAAAACCAAGAGGACTGTAAAGTGCTAAGACTTTCCATTTCTGAGGCATTCAGAAAGCATTAAAGCGAAGACTGCATAATAAAGATTCACAAAGAAGCATATCCCGTCTGTTTTTTTTATTCTTTCGTCTTACAAATAATAAAGATGTATTTCCTTTCATATCTCAGCTTAAGAAACTTTAGAATATGTGAAAATTTTGAATCTTAGCAAAATGAAATAGATATTTTTATTCTTTTTCTTTCCTGGAAAAAGCAACAATTTACTAAAAGTAAACCACAATTTCTGACGTTTTCCACTACATTTTATTACATTTTCATTTTCTCTTGCTCATATATGGCAGAGAAAATATTGTTTGGGGCTCAAATATTCCAAACTGATATTTTTACTATATTTATACGTTTTTGAAGTTCTCTCCGAAAATTATATTTTTTGTACTTCGTCCGTTATTAGCATAACTCAAAAACAAATACTAGTTGCAAAAATATCAAAACTCAGCATTCTAAACATTTATCATAACAAGATGTTAATCGCAACTTTTATTGAGATTGGACTAATGTTTCATGAACAGGGGCATACAATTATTTAAATTCTAATTGGTCTTCGCCCGTCTAGCGATCGATGTTATCAAATTTGCCATATTCACAAAATTTAAAACAGTGGCTGATTATTCTTTTCTATTCTTTTTTTCTGTGCGAAAATTTAGTGCAGTGTTTAGTTGGTGACTGATTAGTTTATAGATACAGGACTACACAAAATTAGCAGAGTAAGTTTCACTAAGTGATGTGGATGAAAGTTCTTTGAACAGCATCCTTTTTTTCTTACTTGATAACAGCTGAAAATGTTTTATGAATGTAGCTAAATATGTAAACGGGTAGCCTTCCAACTAAAGTCTTTGAACAGCATTTTTTTTTTTTTTTTTTTAATTTGATAACAGCCTGAAATGGTTTATGAATGTAGATAAAATATACAAACGGGCAGCCTTTTAAGTAAAATTCTTTAAACAGCATTTTTTTTTTTTTTTTTTTTTTTTTTAATTTGATAACAGCCTAAAATGTTTTATGAATGTAGCTACAATATATAAACGGGTAGCCTTCCAACTAAACCTCTTTAAACAGCATTTTTTTTTTTTTAGGACTGAGGGCCTATTAGTCTCAATCTGGGATTTTTGCGTTGTCGATTTCGATAGTTGGAAATTTGTCGAAATCTAAAATTTATCGAAAATATAATTGAATAATTTGAAAGCGATGTTATAATTTGAAAAAAAAAAAAAAAAAAACTAATAGTCCTCCGTCCTAAACTAAATTCTGCTTTTGCCAGAATTTCATCAAAATCTTTTTATTATTATTATTTTTATTATTGAAAGAAAAAAAAAAGAAAATTAATAATAATCAGTATCGTTACAAGCGATATCGAAAAAGTTTTTTTTTTTTTCTTTTTATAATAATTTTGAATTAGGAAATAAGAAGTGCGCGAGCAATATGAAATAAAAATAAGTAAAAAAAGGAATTTAATGGTTTAAGTTTTATGTAAAACAAGATCGCGTGCTATCTTAAAAAGTAGATGTAAAATTTAAAGTTTAATTTTTTTTTTAATTTGATAACAGCCTAAAATGTTTTATGAATGTAGCTACAATATATAAACGGGTAGCTTTCCAACTAAAGTTCTTTGAACAACATTTATTATTATTATTATTATATAACAGCCTAAAACGTTTTATGAATGCAGCTACAATTTATAAACGAGTATTTAATAAAGAAGCATCAATAAACTGGCGTTGTAAAAATATTACTTACAAACTTTGAATAAACACCATACAATGCAATAAACTCGCAACAATTGTTTCGGGTCGAAAAAACACACGACCCTTCATCAGGCGAATAAAGTAAGCACGAGTGCTGCAGTCAAAGCGGCAACGCACAAAATCGTTTAAAATGAAAAGAAAAACTTTATAAAGTAGAAAATAAATATAGCTACTGGTGTGAATAGAATTGTGCAACAAGTCAAGAAAATAAATAAATGAGTGAGATCAAACATAAAACAAACTAAGGATAACAAAAATTAAACGAAAATCTAAGTTACGTGAGTAATTTCCAAGCATCAGAGAAGAAAGGAGCGGAAGAAATATCATTAACAAAATTTTTCGAATTTTTAAATATGTAAAATGCTTCATGAATTACCAAATGGGAGGAACAGACAGGAGATGAGATTATGTTAGTTTTGGAAAAATCAAAACGATGACCTTGAGACCAGCAGTGGGAAGCAACAGAAGATTTGGTAATCTCTTCATTACGAACATTCCGACGGTGCTCATTTATTCTGTATTTCAAACGCCTCCTAGTTTGACCAATATAACCTAAGTTGCAAGACGAACACGGAATTAAATAAATTCCAGAACGGTTTTCGGTAGGAATGGGATCCTTAAGAGAAGATAATTTAATTTTATTGACGGGTTTGTAAATAACTTTGAAACCAAACGGTGAAAGAAGACCCTGATGTCGATTTGTCCAATTTACTTTCTTTGGTCAATTCGATTGACCCATGCATTCAATTCACTTTTGAGGTTGAACAAGATTGCTCCTTGCCTTTCCTTGACGTTCTTGTGAATTAAGAAAAGGATTGTTTCTCAACTACTGTTTTTAGAAAACCATTCTCAGTCTCTTTGCCGCCGCATGCTCTCTCTAACCACGCCCCTCAACAAAAAATGTCTGCTTTTTTCACTTATGTTTATCGTGCCTTACACATTTGTTCTGATCCGTCTAATCTTTCGAAAGAAATTAATTATTTAAAATCTCTTGCTCTCTCTCGTGGCTATAACCCATCTATCATCGATAAAGCTCTACATAAATTTAAGAATCCTAAACGTTCTGCTCCCAAATTAAACGATCACAGTCTCATCCCAGTTGTTTTACCTTTTTATTCTTCACTCTCTTTTAAAATCTCTAAAATTCTTTCACCGTTTGGTTTCAAAGTTATTTACAAACCCGTCAATAAAATTAAATTATCTTCTCTTAAGGATCCCATTCCTACCGAAAACCGTTCTGGAATTTATTTAATTCCGTGTTCGTCTTGCAACTTAGGTTATATTGGTCAAACTAGGAGGCGTTTGAAATACAGAATAAATGAGCACCGTCGGAATGTTCGTAATGAAGAGATTACCAAATCTTCTGTTGCTTCCCACTGCTGGTCTCAAGGTCATCGTTTTGATTTTTCCAAAACTAACATAATCTCATCTCCTGTCTGTTCCTCCCATTTGGATATTCATGAAGCATTTTACATATTTAAAAATTCGAAAAATCTTGTTAATGATATTTCTTCCGCTCCTTTCTTCTCTGATGCTTGGAAATTACTCACGTAACTTAGATTTTCGTTTAATTTTTGTTATCCTTAGTTTGTTTTATGTTTGATCTCACTCATTTATTTATTTTCTTGTCTTGTTGCACAATTCTATTCACACCAGTAGCTATATTTATTTTCTACTTTATAAAGTTTTTCTTTTCATTTTAAACGATTTTGTGCGTTGCCGCTTTGACTGCAGCACTCGTGCTTACTTTATTCGCCTGATGAAGGGTCGTGTGTTTTTCGACCCGAAACAATTGTTGCGAGTTTATTGCATTGTATGGTGTTTATTCAAAGTTTGTAAGTAATATATATAAACGAGTACCCTTCCAACTAAAGTTCTCTGAACAGCATCCCCCCCCCCAAATTCTTATGTACTTACTGTCATTCACTACGGTATGTTTGTGAATCTCAACATAATTTAATTATTGTCATTTTTAACACTTTCCAACAAGGTTGAAAAGTGTTTATGACTTCGGTTTGTCTGTCTGTCTGTCTGTCCGCGCTCTAACTCCCGTAAATATTTATGGAATTTCTTGAAACTGATATATGTTATTCAAGTTCACTATCGGACGGTCCCTATTGAAAATGGAGTTTATACCTGTACTGGTTTGTGTACAGGGATACCCGAAAGTATTTCAAAGCATTGTGTTCTATGAGAGGTATTTCTACAAACCATATTTTCATACCTTTACTCTAGACATATCTTAATGAAATTGAAATATGTCATTCAAGTTCACTATCGGACGTTCCCTACTGAAAATATAGTTTATACCTTTACTGGTTTGTGTACAGGGACACCCGAAAGTATTTCAAAGCATTGTGTTCTATGAGAGGTATTTCTATAAACCATATTTTTATAGCTTTACTGTAGACATATCTTAATGAAATTGAAATATGTTATTCACTTTTACTATCGGACGTTCCCAATTGAAAATGGAGTTTATACCTCTACTGGTTTGTGTACAGGGACACCGAAAGTATTTCAAAGCATTGTGTTCTAAGAGAGGTATTTCTATAAATCTTATTTTTATAGCTTTACTGTAGACATATCTTAATGAAATTGAAATATGTTATTCACGTTCACTATCGGACGTTCCCTATTGAAAATGGAGTTTATACCTCTACTGGTTTGTGTACAGGGACACCCGAAAGTATTTCAAAGCATTGTGTTCTATGAGAGGTATTTCTATAAATCTTATTTTCATACCTTTACTGTAGACATATCTTAATGAAATTAAAATATGTTATTCAAGTTCACAATTGGATGTTTCCTGTATCAAATGGAGGAAATGCCAGCGTATGTTTATGTACAGGGACACTCAAAATTATTCCAAAGCATTGCGTTCTAGGAGAGATATTTCTATAAATCAAATTTTAATAACTTTACTATCCACGAAGTTTTAGGAAATTGAAATATGTTATTTACATGCACAAAAGAATGCTTTGCATAGAATGCAGCATGGTTAGCATTAGATTTACAGGGTGGCACAAAAATATCCAGTTATATTAAGAGGTATTAATAAAAATTGCTAGAATTGTACTTTTGTTTACGTTTAGCGTTTTTAACACTTTCTAGCATTTTTTAAGTGTGAATATGATTTCAGTTTTGTGTATCTGCCTGTCCGTCCGTCTGTCTGTCTGTCCGATCTCCAACTCCCGTAAATATTTATGGAATTTCTTAAAACTGATATATGTTATTTACATTCACTATCGGATGTTCCCTATTGAAAATTGAGTTTATACTTCTACTGGTTTGTGTACAGGGACACCCGAAAGTATTTCAAAGCATTGTGTTCTATGAGAGGTATTTCTATAAACCATATTTTTATAGCTGTACTGTAGACATATCTAAATGAAATTGAAATATGTTATTCACGTTCACTATCGGACGTTCGCTATTGAAAATGGAGTTTATACCTCTTCTGGTTTGTTTACAGGACACCCGAAAGTATTTCAAAGCATTGTGTTCTATGAGAGCTATTTCTATAAACCATATTTTCATACCTTTACTGTAGACATAGCTTAATGAAATTGAAATATGTTATTCAAATTCCCTACAGGATGTTTCCTGTATGAAATGGAGGAAATACCACCACCGATTTATATACAGGGACACTCAAAAGTGTTCCAAAGCACTGCGTTCTATGAGAGAGATTTCTATAAATCAAATTTTACTAACTTTAGTTTCCACGAAGTTTTAGGAAATTGAAATATGTTATTTATATGCACAAAAAAAATGCTTTGAATAGAATATAGCATAATTAACATTAGGTTTACAGGGTGACAGAAAAATATCCATTTATATTAAGAGCTATTAATAAAAAATTGCTAAAATTTTACTTTCGTTTACATTAAGTGCTTTTAACACTTTCTAACATTTTTAAGTGTGAATATGATTTCATTTTGTGTATCTGTCCATCTGTCTGTCTGTCTGTAAGCCCGCGCTCTAACTCCTGTAATTATTTATGGAATTTCTCGAAACTGATATATTTTATTGAAGTTCACTTTCGGATGTTCCATATTGAAAATGGAGTGAATATCTCTTCTGGTTTGTGTACAGGGACACCCAAAAGCATTCGAAAGCATTGTGTTCTATGAGTGTTATTTTTTAGAAACATTATCCCTATAAAATGTGTCCCATTTAAAATGACATTAATAGGTCCTGTACAACTAGTTTGTTAACAGGACAAAAAAAAAAAAAAAAAAAAATGTATTACGTTTTAGGACAGAATTTTTTGAAAGTTATATTTAAAAGTCTTTCTACTGTAAAAATCATAAAAATATTGAAATTTATTGTTGGCTACACTAAAATATTCAGAGAGATCAAAAGCTGTAATTATAATCTAATGGCTGCATTTTATTTTGCGTTACGCCTTTTTAACGTTTCCAAAATGAAGAGTAATTTTAAAATCAATTAGTCTATCTGTATATTTTTCAGTCCTTCTGTCTGTTGTGTGATAACGTAGGCAAAGAATATTAAAAGTTATTCGATACAACCATTACGTACAGTTGGAAAGTGTTACTAATCAATGCGTACTGCATGATTTTTCTTTCTTGGTTTTTTTTTTTTTTTCGACAGAATAAAAAAAAGTACATTTATTTAAAATGAGGAAAATAAATTAGAAAAATTAGAAAATAAATTAGAAATTTTAGTTGTATCGTTACAAATAAGGTACCAAATGAAAGAGAAAATTTTTTTTAATCCGATGGATTAAACATCTTATCGATCGGATAATTAGATTTTTTAAAATTAACTAAAGTATGAATTTTAGGTGTTAACAGCAGAAGATTGTATGGAAACCGTTAGGAGGAAAAAAAAATCTACTTTACATCAACGAGATATATAAATTAGAGCACTGATTCAATGGATGAAGGAATAGCTTTCCATGGTTCAAGATGAATCAAGATGACATGAACCAATAGGTTGCTATGTTTGGCTCTTTATCGCTTTTTTGGCGACTGTGCGCGAAAGACTGTAATTTATCTAACTACAGAATGATTTAGAATTAATGTAATGACTTTAATAAATATGTGATATAATTGCTACACACAACATAAAGTAAGGACAAAAAACAACATAAAATAAGGACACAAGTGAACTTGAAAATAAAACTAAAAGCATGCGTATAAATCATAGAACGTAAACAAGCAAAAGCTTTGGCGACAATGGTTGGCTGGGTTTGCCAAGCGGCGCTATTTACAATATTATCTGGAATTATGCAAAATATACAACCATGAATGCAAATAGTAAGAAAAATTGTTTCGAATGAATAATAAAAATATTATTAAAGCAATAAATAAATAATTAAAGTGTACGATCTTTCATAAATGCATTATTTTTAGCACATGATTTACTTCCATAGCCTTCGTCGAATAATTTACTTCCATATTTACTTCCATAGCCTTCGAAAAATAACAAATATTATGTATTAAAACATACAAAATGAAACAATTATAATTTATCTGTGAAAAGTTACTGGTCAGCGCCTACCCATTTATTTTTATAACAAAATAAATTCTTTTCGAAAGAGTTTTACAACTTTAAAAACTGTGTTCTTCCATAGAATGTTTTGAAATAAGCTAGCTGTAACCAAGGAAACCGCCGAATACGCAGGCGTAAGGGGAGCATGTCACATGATTCATTTTGGATCTTCTCAAGAGTTACCATTTATCACTCTACTTTATATATCTCGTTGCTTCACATTAAGTCACATGTTTTTAAAGTTGGATTAAAAATTGCAGTTTTCAGTTTTTTTTTTTTTTTTTTTTTTAATTTTCTCTCACGAACACAAAAATATAATATACAGCCTGTACCCTACAAGACCAACTTGCATTTCAAATTTCATCAATTTTTTTGGTTAATAAACAAAAAAGTTATTTTATTTTATTTTATTTTTTTTATTTTATTTTTTTTTCAAATTAAATTTTATTCTAACTTTGAAAAGATTTATGTGATATGATACATTAAGAATTTGAGTTTTAAAAGTTTTTTCAATAATAATAATTATTATTATTATTTTGTTCAGTTTGATAACAGCCTAAAATGTTTTATGAATGTAGCTACAATATATAAACGGGTAGCCTTCCAACTAAAGTTCTTTAAACAGCATTTCTTTTCTTTTCTTTTTTTTTTTTTTTTTTTAGGACTGACTATTAGTCTCAATCTACGGATTTTTACGATACCAGTTTTACGATAGTTGGACATTTATCGAAATCGAAAATTTATCGAAATTATAATTGGATAATTTGAAAGCGATGTTATAATTTGAAAAAAGAAAAATAAAAAACTAACAGCCCTCCGTACTAATTTAAATTCTGCTTTTGCCAAAAAATCATTAAAGTATTAAAAAAAAAAAAAAAAAAAAAAAAAAATTAAAGAAAAGAAAAGAAAATTAATAGTAATCAGTTTCGAAAGAGACAGTATCGAAAAAGCTTTTTTTTTTTTTTTTTAATAATTTAATTAGAAATTAGATTTTCATTTTAGCGCGTACAAAATGAAATAAAAATTAAAATAAGATTTATAAATGGACAGTATTTAAGCTCGTGGACTCAGTTCAATGATATAATAAGAAAAAATGACGACATCAGTCTAGTGAGATTATTTTATCATTTATTTTTTTTTTCATCGCAGCATAGGACAAAATTTCACCTAATATCTCTCTCTCTTTTTTTTATTTTTATTTTTTTAAGAATATGTTTGTATTGTTATTATTTTTTTAAATTTTCTTTTTGTAAATAATACGCAGTATTCCAGAAGGTATATGAAAGGAAATATGATTAGCCTTGGTATTTATAAGATTATACAGTTAATTTTTTCTGAGGTTATTGGTATTCAATTCTAATTACAAATTTCTGTTGTTCTTTTAACGCATTAATGAAACAAGTAATACTTTTTTTTTTTTTTTTTTAATAACAGCTTAAAATGTTTTATGAATGTAGTTACAATGTATAAACGGACAGCCTTCCTCACATAGAAATGTTTGTTAAATGAAACGGCTTCTTTAGCCATTTTCAAGTGTGTTTAATAAACTTCGGAAATGTTCAAATACATTATACGACTTATATTTCCCTTTAAACTGTAAAAATGTATCTATGTTAATCTAGTGTAAAAGAGAGTAATGTGAGCGCCACACCAGATTATTTTTCTTCCTAGATATGTAGATTACCACGTGGATAAACGCATTTAGGAAATGTGTTCGACGAATCTAAAAGAAACAAACACTATTATGTATCTAAAAGAGACGATATCTCAGTTTCAGTAATATATAAATACACCAAACATTGTGTGTGAGATGTATATAATGTAAAATTATTCAGCTTTTATGTTACATAAATGCAAAAAACGTCGTATATGAGCTATATATTATAAGAAAAATTATGTCGTTTCAATTTGCATACATATATCGGCCAACAGTTGTTGATGCTATAGCTTTTTGAGATTTTCCAGATGGCTGTATTTCAGCATCTATTGGTTAAAACTGAACTAAATTACATCAATAAAATGTTCATAGTAATAAGTTATGTTGATTTAATTTTTCTAAATGTTACCCTAAAGGTGGCACTATTATATAAAATAATATTCAAGAAAGTTTTGTGACGGCCACAGCACTACTAGTTCTGTATATTTTTATAATTTTAATCTCATTTTTACGAAGCGTACTTTGTACTGTAAATAGAATATCTCGCAATAGTAATAATCTCGTGTGTCACTCACACGACTTTCTCTTACCCTGAAATTTAATACTATAAATACAGGTTGCAGATTAAGAGGTAAAATAACGAGAGCTGTTATCTAAACCTATGCTAAAGAATTCAATTTAGGCTTCAGAAGAGTTTTATACGATTTTAATTCTGTGTTAGGGGGGATACCGCCCCCCTCAACCCCCCGTTTCATTAATGCACCTACATTTATATAGAATTTAATTCGGTTATCAAAAAATAATTCTGTTTTCAAAAAATAATTTATTAAAATTGTTATTTAAAAAAATTATCTTTTATGATAATGCAGACGATTTCCATATTAGAGAAGTAGTGTAACACTAAATATCCAAAAAAAGTCCATTTTACTCTCAATATTACAAAAAAAAAAAAAAAAAAAAAAATCTATAACTTTGTTTAAATTATCACAGATTTATAGTTCAACCATTCGTTTTAAAGGTATTGGTGAGCTCTTTTGAACGATACCCATCATGAAAATTTACTCCCCTCGAGGGGAGACTTCCCCCCCAGGGAGAGAGGCGGGGCTCCTACATACACAAAATTTTTTTCCCAGTTAACTATCTCTATTACAAAAAATATATATTCGTTTCATTTGGTTTAGTGCAGTCTATAGACGTTAAACTCTACTTACCTGCAATTTCCCCCATAGACGTAATGTATTAGAATTGTCTTGATTGTCCCTGTACACGAACCATTTGCCTGATCTTAACGAAAAGCTTACTGTAGCATCCCTATATGATACACATTTAGAATACCAAGTTTGAACTTTCTGCCATAATTTGTTTTTGAGATATGCTTATAACAGACAGTCACACACACAGACATACACACAGGCCATTTGCTAAAAACATGATTTTCGTATTCAGGAACCTCAGAACATGTAAATATAACAAAATCTCGCTTTCGAAAATTTGACCCAAAAACGATACTTTACCTTATGGGCAAGGGGAAAAAAAAAAATGAATAAAAAATATTTTTAAATTTTTCGTATCTATAATCATACTCTTTATGATAATTGTGCGATACATAAATAATTGTCTTTTAGCCTTTATCATAATCCAACTAAAGTTAAAAAAATAAAATAAAATAAAATAAAGTAAAAAAAAAAAAAAATCACCATTTTAATCTCATTAACAGTGAATTTATTTTGCTTTCTGTATTTGATCTTTAAGTTAATTGAAAAAGCATTACCAAATATCGTACAATAACCTTTCATCGATTGCTTTCGTCTTTTAGGAAGTCTGAAGACCATTTATGAAACATCGCTGCTCTAAAAAAAGAATTTTTTTTTCTTAATTCCAAGAAATATCACGTGTCATAAAATACGAAATATTTCCCTTGTGAATAATTTTCAAAGGAAAATTAAATACTATTTGGTAAAAATATCCATTAAATATATATATATATTATTATTATTTTTTTTTTAAATGCTCCGAATTTAACTAAGGAAATAAAGTAAAAATAATAAAATATAACAACTTTCTTTTTTACTTTCTACTATTCTCACATGTTAGAAAAAGTATCGTTTTTGAATCAAATTTTCGAAACTGAGTTTTTGCTATAATTGCACGATTTCAGGTCTCCTGAATCTTAAAATTAGGTTCTTGTGGTTGGATTCTCTCTCTCTCTCTCTCTCTCTCTCACACACACACACACACACACACACACACCTTTTCTGTGTGTTTGCGTATTAAAAACAAATACTTATTACTAGAAAGTTAAAATTCAGTGTTCTAGATTTGTATGATACGCGCCATTATTCGAAATATTTTATTGAAATCGGACAAAATTCGCATACATGGACATTCAAAAGAATCCAAAGAAATATTTGTATAATCTATAAGCGATATTTCTTGTTAGTATACCTATTAATTTCTGTAAACTGCTCTAAATGAAATAATATATATATATATATTTAATAAGCATAAAAGCATGCATATTTCTTCTGGAATTCGATAGGAAATTCATTTACACGGCTGAACGAAAGAATTCGGATTTATTAGTTGCTATATCTGATAATTTCTTGCAATGCATATAACTTCTTTATGTAATTTTATTGAAATACGCTATGTGATGCATACAGAATTTTGCCAATATGCAAGACTACCAAAAATATTTGGATGAATTTCTAACAGTGGTCTGGGCGAATATTTCTTTTTAATTTAATAACAACGTGAAATGTTCTAGGAATGTAGCTAAAATATTTAAATTGAGGGATTAATTTAAAATACTGAGATTTAAATAACGTACTATAAGTAAACTTGTTTCTAAAAGAGTTTTTAACTGTTGTTTAAAGTATTTTAGAAAATTTTATACATATTTCTAATGTTCTAAAACACCAAGTTTATGCTGATAATCTAATTAATTTCATACCAAATGAAAATTCTTTTACAAAGAGATAATTACTTTGATTCAGACTCTTACTTTGCAGCTTAAGCTGCAATTATGTATTATTTTTCTGTAATGCAGCATAATTGAATATAATTTGAGTGCCACACCAGATTAAAAAAAAAAAAAAAATGCATATGATTATAAAGGGTTTTCCAATAGGGATCATGATACAATTTTACATGGTTAGAGTGACAACACTGCGTATTATTTTTTTGACATTTCTTGCGTCATTTGTGTTTAGTATGCTATGCCATTTAATCCTGCAAAGATACACGCTTGAATCATGTTCAAAATTATTAAACTGTTTTATCAAAATCAGGGTTCATATATGAATAATGAGAGAAAATTGAGAAGAATTCATGGACGACACTATTCAGTTAATCGACTCGATCGATTGTGATTTTTTTCTTTGGGATATGGTAAATCACAAGTTTCCTGATAATCCAATAACAATTGAGCAATTAAAAACCAACATTGTACGTGTTATTTGTGAAATAACACCAAATTTATCTGAAAGAGTGATGGAAAATTGCGTTGACAGAATGCGGTATGTATAGAGAAGTCGTGGTGCTCACATGAACGATATTATTTTCATATTTAATGGCATAATGTAAGCTTTAAAAAAAAAAAAATGTGTCTCACTGAATAATTTATGTTTTTTTTTTTTTTTTTTTTTTTTTTAATTGTATCACTCTTAATGGAAAACTCTTTACATAAGTTAGTATTGAAAAAAAATATAGATAAATAATAGACATGTGCCGGAGCTCCGTATCCGCGGATGTCCGAGAAAAAAAAAGATCCGTATTCGTATATAGATCCGGATCCATTTTTTTTAAATTGTATCACTCTTAATGGAAAATCCTTTACATAAGTTAGTATTGAAAAAAATATAGATAAATAATAGACATGTGCCGGAGCTCCGTATCCGCGGATGTCCGAGAAAAAAAAAAGATCCGTATTCGTATATAGATCCGGATCCATTTTTTTAAATTGTATCACTCTTAATGGAAAACCCTTTACATAAGTTAGTATTGAAAAAAATATAGATAAATAATAGACATGTGCTGGAGCTCCGTATCCGCGGATGTCCGAGAGAGAAAAAAAAAAAAAAAGAACCGTATTCGTATCTGGATCCGGATCCGTTTTTTTTCTTCAATGGATCTAATACGGAACTCTTGTAGAAATGTTATAAAAATTAGAAAAAATATGTCGTGATAAAACAATATATATATATATTATGCGCCATCAAAATTGTCTTGTGTATTCTAATATAATAATTGGTCTGAAAACTATTTAAAACTGAAGAAAGCTGCATAACAGCATCATCTATCAGCTAATATGCACTTTATCTGGTTTACTTTATCTGATTCATATTATCCATTTATTTTTTCATATTATCCATCTTATATGTTAAGTTTGTTGCGCTTATACATTTTAGCAGCTAAGATATTGCTTTCCCATAAAGAGAAAAAATTGCAGCACAGTAATGCTACCCATAATCCGATATGCACACAAAATAAATCACAATAGTTTTTGATAATAAAACATCTTGCATGCGAAATTTTCTGCATAATATACACTATAGAAACTCAGATATAGCCTTTTGGAAAGTGAGGATTATGACACCGTGATAACGCCAACTGTAGGGCGATATACACTCAAATATAATCAGCACCAATTTATATCGAGATCCAATCAAATATAAAGTTCCATGACGTCCTGTACCTTTTTTTGTGAGATACAGTTCTAACAAAATATTGCTAATATAATGCACAGATATACAGACTTTTTTTAAAAGTGGCAAATTCGTATTCAGGAAGTTTTATGATGTGCAAAACCATCGAAAACCTAAAGTAGAAAATTTTCAGAAATCTATTATTTTCTTCTTATATAGAAGATAATAAAATTGTTTGCCGAGACAATGAATATATGAAAGAGAGCTTTATTTATAAAATGTCTATTGCAGATTGTAGGAAATGCTCAAAAAGAAGAGATCCAGAAAGCATAAAACATTTTTGAGTTGTAAAATTAAAACTTTGATATATGAACAAGACTCTAATTTTTATAAGGCTGATAATTCGCTATCTCTAACAATGTAAATTATAGATAAATAAATAAAGATAAAATACAAAAATTAGTATTTCATTATTTTAGTATAGAAATTTCTTCTTAAAATTAAAACAGCCCTTTAAATGAAGGGAAAAAAATGTAAATACGATTTATATTTACGTAAAATTGTAATTATCTTGAATATCCTTATTTACTTTATTTATTTATTTATTTATTTTATAGCAAAGTTCTTATATAATACATGGATTTTACTAATTAAAATATTATTAGTTTGTAAAATGTATTTAAATGAATATTTTGTTCGCAAAGGAGGACAAAAACACGAGTATCATGTTTTTATCAGAATTTTATTTTTAAATCTTTAATAGTATAGAAATACATTTTTTGCTATTCGAAAATATGTATATAGTTAGCATTTTTATCGGCTGTATTTTAAGGATACTTTAATTGTGATAAATTTATTTTAATGTAAATATAAAATTTGCTATAAATAATCTCGACTTCGAAAAAAAAAAAAAAAAAAAAAAGGAAAGAAAAAAAAGAAAAGAAAAGAAAGAACGTGCTTTCTCTTTTCTTATTATCTGCCAACTATTAACGTAGAACATGCAATTTTTTTTTCTTTTACTCACTAGATCTCAATGAAATTTACTTCTAAATATGCTGGAATTTCGACCAAAACAAGTGTTTTATGGCCATCGATCAAGGATGTACTCATGCTTCACGTGTGCTGTGCTCCACATAAAAAGGCATCGCCATCAAACTAATCTAATAGTCCACCCGAGATTTTATCTAAAATTATTTCACCGTTGCACTGAAAAAAAAAAAAAATCCCGTAAGATTACGGGGAAAGCCCGGCAGCAGAGATTTCAGACAAAGCCCGTAAGAAAAACATTGGTTTTACGGGCAAAATGTTTTTTTACAGGCATGTAACGTAATTTAAGGTTATTATATACTTAATTTACGGTCTAAGCGTTTCTTTTTACGGGCTTTGTCTGGAATCTGTGCTGCCGTGCTTTCCCCGTAATCTTACGGGATTTTTTTTACAGTGTGCTTCATACCATGTCTTATAACGAGACACCGACCGACACGCGCAAAATTATGTATATATATATATATATATATATATGGCGTATTTAAAATCCGGTACAGTCGGTAACAAAAGTCTCCGAACTTAATACAGTTTTGTTTAATAAACCCTTGTCGAATCCTGTTTTTAGACTAATTAAGAACAGGATTCGATAAGGATTTATTTAACAAAACTGTATTAAGTGTACTTTTTTTCATATAGGAATTTTTGCTAGTGTTCGGAGACTTTTGTTACCGACTGTACATACAATCACACGCGCGACTTCCTTTGCCCATTACTACGCATATTATAAACTCTTTCGGAGATAGTGTGTCAGAAGACATAAAATTAACCAAATCAACCATTTTCCTGTAATATCAAACTAATGCGTACGCCATAAGAAATATAAAAGAGAGTTTATGTAGCGAATTTAAAGAAAATCGGTATAGAGCTGATTTCTTGAAACAATAGTTTGCGTGATCTTAAACTGACCCATTTTATCAGGACATCTATAAATTTTCCTATAGTATCCAAGTAATACATGCAAAAGGGACTAAAAAGGAATTTATGCAGCAAATTTGAGCATCTATTCAACGAAAACCGCAATTACATAAGTAAGGACGTCCAAAAAGAAACTAATACTGCAAGTTTGGAAAAAAAAAAAAAAAAGGGCCCTCTTCACTCACCGCCGCCGGAAGCCGAAGCTAATGTTATTCTACAGGAAATTTTTCTTTACAAATAACTTATTAACTAATGCATATTTTGAAATTCTGTTTTCACATTCTGAAAATTCCCAGCTGTTAAATTGACGGACTTTAAAAAAAAATTTTTTTTTTTTTTTATATTTTATTTTGAAGCTGCAAAATACGAATTTCCAATATGTGAATTTTTTTCATTTTGCAATTTTAAAATAAAATATTAAAAATTAAAAAAATACATTTTTAAAAAAGGTGCGTACATTTAACAGTTGGGAATTTTCTGAATGTCAAAACAGAATTTAAAAATATGTATTAGTTAATAAGTTATTTGTAAAGAAAATTTCCTCATAGGTTGCCACATTGGTTATAATTATGGTTATAAACATGGTCATAATTTCCACATTGGTTCGGGCTTCCGGCGACGGTAAGTGAAGAGAGCCGTTAAGAAACTGATAGGCGAGACAAGAAACTGACCTATATATTTCGGCCTGTCAATTAAATTGGCCTGTCAATTTTCCTGAAGTAAATGACTAATACATACGGTAGGACATCTGAATGACTTACGGTTTTTAAATTTTCGTCAAGAATTGGCGAAATCACTTATACACCGGACATGTCTTAAATATGAAATTTCGTCGTTCCATCTTTTTTATTTTAGTTTTGGAGATTTGATAATCAAAATTTTCATCCTCCACACACATACACACCAAAAAATTTCAAAAAATTGCATTTTTGCACTAAACCTAAAGCATGTAAATCAGGTGAAAAACCATATCGAAATTTTTGATCAAATACAATACTTGTATTACCTACAGTAGTCGAGTAATGGAAATAAAAATTGTTATATACTTAAATAATATAAATTTTTTTTAAACATCCGTATCCGTGGATCTGAATACAAAAGATCCGTATTCGTATCCGCACATTACAATTTTTGACGATCCGGCACATCCCTAGTGAATGATAACTTTACAACAAAGGGAAATAAAATGTAGAAACGGCGTAACATTTATTTTCTGGTTGAAGTAACTAAACACAATTCTTTTCAGGAGAAAAAAATGTGTTCAGGAGTGCAGTGTGAAAGCAGTTTTTCGTTTCTTGTCTGTCAGGTTAAATATTGCAACTGAATTTTAACCCAATTCCTGTTATCCAATTCAGTTGAAATTGTGCATACATGTATAAATCCGATGAAAATAATATGCTCAAGCAATAGCAAATTTAGGAAAGGAGGGGCTGTAGGCTCTGAACTGCAACTCCAATTAAAACATTGATTTTGAATTTTAACTTATTTCCTATCATCCGATTGAGCTGAAATTTTGCTTACTTGTTTAATTCGGATGACAATAGACGCTCAAGGAGTAACGGACTTAAGGAGGGAACTCTGGGAGCCCTGATCCCCCAATTCCAGTTAAAAACTTTTACTCGAATTTCAGCTTATTTCCTATAATCCGACTGAGCTTAAATTTTTCATGCATGTATAATTATGATGGCAATACATGTTCAAACATTAACGGACTTAGGAGGGGGAGGGGACGGTCGGATCTTTAGGCACTAATCTCCAGTTCAAAATTTTTATATGTTTTGAAGTAAAAGATTGTTTTTAAAAATTTTAATTTTTGTGGCATTATTATTACTTTTCAAAGAAGAATCTTACACTTAATTTTAATAATTGAAACAATTATTACAGTTGTTGCATTTTACTGTGATTTCTTGCAAAATACTTATTCTTCAACATTCCTTATTATTCAATACTATAGTGTTAAATAATAAAAAATACTGGCAAAAAAAAATCTAAGTTTTTTTTTTTTTTTTTTTTTTTTTTTTGCGTGTTTTTGGGTATGCTATATTTAAAACAAAAAAACATTATGGTATTTACTCATTTTTCACATTACGACACTTTTATTTATGGTATTTTTAAGACATGAGAGACGGATTTAAATGAAATATTGCAATATATTTATTAATAACTACTTTTCAATTTAATGATTTTTTTTTCTACGGTTTTGAGGCATTTTTATTAATGAAAGTAATTTTTATTTGAAGAAAAGTTATTTTTGTTTATTCATTATTTTTCTGTACTCTACATTTCTATAGAAAAAAAAAATGTTTTTCATAATAAAGAGCAAACATAATATATATGAGTGAAATAGAATTTCTCCCTTATATATATATATGTTAAATGAAAATTAAATTCAAAATTCAGCTTTAAGGATTATTTATTCAATTGTTCTTGTTAGTTACTTTTATGGCAAAGAGTTTTATAGCATAAAGATCTTAAAAGTGACGATCTTTAAGAACAGAAATTGATGAATTAAAGCATTTGGTGCATATACCTTGTGCTAACTTACTGTGTACTTTTATTGGTGTCAGTTTATATATATATATATATATATATATATATTGAAAACCTTTTCAAACATTGGATTAGATGAAACAATGCATCCCATGAAACTAGAGAAAAAAAAAAAAAAAAAAAAAACACGAATATAGATTACGAAAATCAAACATCTTTAAATTGAAACATACAACATCATTACATTTTCAAGGGCATAGAATGAATAGTGCATGCAAATTAAGTGTTATTTCTGTCTTGCTGTATGCATACTGCTGAGCATTTACAGCAAGCTATCACCAATAATACCCAAAAGATAAGAAAAAAATTAAATCTGAAGGAATGAATAGGGAAAAAAACAAGTGAGAAACAAACATATTTACCACTTTTTATCATAATAATTAAATTTAATCCTAATAATAACAAATAAATAAATATATGTATGTTATATCCAGAAAGCATGTTTTCCCGACATGTGGAAGGGGAATATATCACCAATAATTCGACTTGCCATTAGTAGATTATAAAGCTTAATGAAAACAATTTTACTTTTAGAGAAATGATACCACGTTCTGCATGACCGACTGACACTGATAACAACGACTTATTGTTGTCTAATTAAAAATGATCAGCATAGGGCATCTCAACAAATGACAGAAATTCGTGGAATCAACCAGTCAACGGAATCAAAGCTATTACGTTAAATTGAAATGGATAACTAAACCGATGGATAAGAATCCCGTAATTAAAAGAAATAAAATTGTACTTTTAAAATTTAAAGAACACGCTTTTATTGAAATGTGAACTGAAAAGCACAAAATATCTGTCTTTGCAGAATTAAAATGCAGGGTAAGAAAAAATCGTGTGAGTGACACACCATAATATTTACATCTTTAATAAAAAAATTAATTGAAATTGTTGGCACTCAACGTTATACAAATACGGCCAAATCCTGTGCCACATACGATAGAGTTATATATATAGAGTTTTTTTTTTTTGCCCCTAGAACCTGTCCCTGATGGAATAAGAGCATGGAAACACTTGCATGTAGTATTGTCATCGACTATGAAGCCGTGTGCAAAAATTCAGGTCAATCAAATGAGATTCAGGTCAATCACAAAAATAATTTTGTGATTGATGTCAACGATGTGAATTTTATCCATCATATTTTATGCATATTTCTTCTATATCATCATGTAAACTGACAAATATGTGTATTTATTTTTAAATATATAGAATTTATTATTATTATTATTACACTAAAGCACCATTTGTACGCCCTTCAAGGGACTAACGTAAAAGGACATGTAAACGAAAAGACGTTTAATCGAAATTTTAATAATAACACTTTGATTACTACAAATTTAATGACATTTAAGTAAAATTTATTTGAAAATACTAATTAATAAAGTTTCTTAAATTAGTAATTGTATATTATACTTTTTTAAGACAGTAATTAATTAAAAAAAATGTCTAGAAATTACGTAATATTAACTGAATAAATAACATAATGAAGGAATGAGAAATAATTTATAATTAAACAAAAACCATTTTTAAAAAATTGCCCCTGACTGATTTCGAACGTTAAACCTTTAGGCTCGTAGCCCAGAGCTTTACCACACAGCCACAGCGTTCACGAAGGGAAAGTCTTTTTTTACAATATAGATTTTTTGTTTGCTCCCAGAGCGGTTACAAACATACATACAAACATACATACAGGTGAAGCTAATAAAAGCGTGTTAAAAAAAAATATTTCCTTTCACTCGAGATTTTGTTTTTAACTGATCAAAGGATTTGTTACTTTCGACTTATAAAAGTGTCTAAAACTTGATTTGGTCACTGTAGAAATTTTTGAGAAAACGCTAAAAACATTATACAGTAAATTTATTATGGGTTCTGCAAATTCACGTATGTAAAAATTTAATTTAAACCTACAATTTTAAATTTAAGCTAACAAAAATGCACAAGAATTTGATTTGAAGATACTTGTCACTTATTTCGTTTTCAGAAGGAAAGAGTACATTATATTAAAATAATTGCAGACTTGGCATGGGTTTATAAAATCAAGGCAAACAACAACGTCTTCAACGCCAAAAAGAAATAATGGGAAAGAAGAACAGTTTCGGTAGCATTTAACATTCCTTCTTCAATGCTGGAAGATGGTACGCTAAATGTTACCGAAACAGCTGTCTGCTTTCCTATTATTTCTTTTTGGCGTTCTAGACGTTGTTGTTTGCCTTGTTTTTATGAAAGAAGACATTGTTTGACTTTTATTTTTATGCCTTTCAGAGGGGAATAAAGACTAGCTACGACGCTAAGAAGAAATGTCGTCCAATTTGCCAAATTCGGTCCTTTGAAATCTAGTAAAAATATGGATGCTAAAACCAACCATATGCAAATCCCCCAAAAAGCACTCACTAAGTGCATTAAAACTTAGTTTGTTTTTCATAAAAACAGAATCTGTCCCACCCTAGTGTATCTGTAGATCAGGAAAATCAACGTCCTATATGCTTCACTCATTACTCAGCATATCACATTTAATTTTATTCCGTTTTATTTAAAATAATTATATATGTGTATATATATTTACATACAGTCGGTAACAAAAGTGTCTGAACACTAGCAAAAATTCCTATGTAAAAAAAGTACACTTCATACGGTTTTGTTAAATAAATCCTTGTCGAATCTTGTTCTTAGTCAGTCTAAGAACATGATTCGATAAGGATTTATTAAAAAAAAAATCGTATGAAGTGTACTTTTTTTACATAGGAATTTTTGCTGGTGTTCGGACACTTTTGTTACCGACTGTACATATATATATATATATATATATATATCATTATAACTCGCTACATAACCATATACGTTTCTGTGTGTGGGGGGGGGGGCTCTGTCTGTCTATATATATCTCTTTATATATATATATATATTCGATTGTAACTTATAAATACTTGTACTAAATTTGAGGCGAAATGATTGCATAATTTATCCGAATTATTTTGTGTAGCCCTGTACACTAATTACCAATTCTATGCCTGCTATTTTCCGATGAAAAATGTTTTTAAACAGTCTAATAACTTGTTTATTTTATTATGTTTAATAAAGCTTAACCATGTTAAAATGTATTTATAAGAAATGCCGTCTACAGACCGTAAGGGTTCGAAATTCTTTTGTATTTCCCTGTACCTGAGCCACAGTAATTATATATACCAATAAAATGTCTACAATTAATTTATTGTAACTCATTAATATTTGAACCATATTTGACATCATTTGGATGGTTACACGATGCCATCAGAATTCTTTTGTGGGGTAAAATTATTTAGTCTATACATATCTTTTTCTACAGAAAACATGCTTTAATCATCTTAATAATGTATGTTAATTCCATTAGGTTGAATGCGGCATAAAACGTGTTAAAATGCGCTTAAACAGAAAACTGTCCATAGGCTCTAACATCTCAAAATTCTTTTGTGTGTCTTGTAAACGACGCCATAAACATTATATGTACTATTAAAAACTACACAACTTATTCTATGCAGCTCATGAAAATTTGTTCGAAATTTGACAAAATTTGTTTGTTAATGCGACATTTTTTAAACACTTTTGTAAGGTCCTGTACATTAATTATTAAGTCTAAGCACGTATTTTCAACAAAAAATTTGCTTTTAGACATCTCAATAATATATATTGGTTTCCTTTCATTAAATGCAGTGTAACCATTATAAGATCAAACGGAATTCTGCCCATAAACCTTAATCATAAGAAATACTTTGGTGTGTCCCTGTACACGAAACAGCATAAACGATATACGCGTCAAAACCTGTACAGACTTTTTAGTATGGCGCGTGAACATGTATACCAATTTGCACTTGAATCGGGAGATTTTTGAAGCCGTTATCACAGTACAGAGAAATTCTGTCCATAGGCTATAATAATAAGAAAAAATTTTGTATTTCTCTGTAAAAAAACCGTGAACAGAATATACATCCAAAACAATACAGATAATTACGTGTAGAGTATGAGCTGGTGCACCAATTTTTAAGTCAATCAGGTGTTTTTTGCGGCCGCTATGCGGTACAGAGAAATTCTGTCCATAGGCCGTAATGATAACAAAAACTTTGGCGTGTTACTACACAACAAAAGTACACGAACCACCAACAGAATATACACCCAAAAGTATACAGCTAATTTAGTGTGACTCATGAATATATGTATCATATTGCAAGTCAGTTGGGTGATTTTTACGACCGTTATCGGGAGACAGACATACAGTCAAACACACAGAACCCAAAATCTTTTAGAGTCTCCACATGGAGGCCTCCCGTGACGTTTCTGCAATAATACATAAGTCAAATGTTAATTCTACAACCGGAAAAAATAATAATAAATATTAAATTAAAAGAAGTAAACCTATTGGCTGTCCTAAACATGCAAATAGAATTAAGACATCAAGGAAAGAAAAAACAAAATTAAATGTATTCATTACATAGTCATTGAACTTAAAATATCTGTCTTCAGTATTGTCATAACACATTACATGAGTGTCACTTTTATGTAGGCAGAAGCAGTAATACGCGAATGTTAGGTAGGTAGGAACAGGATTAACACAGCGGGATGCCCAGTTCAAACAAAGCTGTTTTTTAAATGTCATTTTTTTTAGGTAAAGGGTTAAAAGGTTGCAGTTTTATCAACGTTGTGTTTGTTAATCTTATAATTCTTTCATTCATTTGCTCAGTGATACTGTTTATAATTAAAATTTATTTTTATACAAGAACTAGGAGAATTAGAATAAGTTTTGTTTTTCTTGTTTTGCTGCATTTTCAGTTTATCTATTTGAAATAGTTTTTTTGCATAACATTTTTTATTTTAAAGCATATGATACTGTTTGTATTTACATTTTAATACTTTATAATTGCATTATTTATTGGTTTTTCATTAAACTAATTGGTTTTTCATTAAACAGTTTGACTGAAACTTTATTTTTCTATTATGAACCGAATTTATTACAATTTTTGTGTATAGCATTTTGGTATTTGACAAATTAAAACAAAGCTTTAACTAAGAAAT
Source organism: Salticus scenicus (assembly GCA_963930645.1). Classification (NCBI taxonomy): domain Eukaryota; kingdom Metazoa; phylum Arthropoda; class Arachnida; order Araneae; family Salticidae; genus Salticus; species Salticus scenicus. The sequence continues at coordinate 231,939,832 of OZ005648.1, forward strand.
CCATTTTTGGTGATCTTGATTTTATTGCTATAGGATTTTTTATTATTACTGTGATGTACTTGGAAAGGTTTTCATCTATCTGTCTGTCTGTCTATCTAGTATATATATATGTATATATATATATATATATATATATATATATATATAAGATAATTTTTAAATATAAGATGGAATAAAACTTGAATTTTTAAATATAGAACTAGAACAGAGTATTTATAAACCTATGCGCAAATGCAGCGAAAGGAAATATAAAACTATAATAAATAAGCAAAATTACCAAGGATAAATGAAAATTAATCCCAAAACACATGAGGGCCTTCTTCAGAGGAGCTCCCCCATTTCATCATATTTAATCCCTACATGGAGGAGCTCCCCTGAAGAAGGCCCTCATGTGTTTTGGGATTAATTTTCATTTATCCTTGGTGATTTTGCTTATATATATATATATAAAGAAAAAAGTTTATAATTTAAATGCAATACTTCACAACTCAAATATTCCCTTTCTTGTAATTCTAAAAAGTAAGAACGAATGAAAAGCATTTTTTAAATTGAGAAAATGCATTATAGAAATAATATTTTAATACAAATTATACTTTGATAAATAAAATATCTCTTATTATTTATTTAACAAAGAAATTATGTTTCGGAAATAAAGTGTTTTGTAACCAGAGAAACCTGATTCTATGATTATTTGTAAAAGAACTCATTGAAATTGATGAAGTTTGGAATTTTGTTTTTCTTTCTATTTTTATAACGTGTTTATAATTACTTTGTTGTACCTTCTAAATAGTATAATCATAAAATCCTGCAACCATCGAATTCCTCGATTAAAAAACGAATTGTTACAGGCTTTAAAAACAAAATTATATTTGTCATAGATAATATCAAGAAAGTCTTTTAAATCATTTCTAGCATTCCTTTTAATGTAGATTTTGTTGTTACGTTTCTGATATAGATAAAATTATGCTTAATCATAATATTATTTAAATTTCTCTTTAATTAAATTTGCATTGAAATATCATTATCAGCATCATTTTACAAAATTATGTTAATTTATAAAATGGAAACAAATGATATTTGAACCCCATATATGAAATAATCAAAAGAAATGAATTAGGAGAAAAAGTTTTTCCTCTTCATCATTTACCGAAAATAAGTATAAAGGAAAAGCATTTTAAACAGGCTTTTCCACGAATAGTTTTTTTGAATGAGTCAGAAGTACAACAATTTACAAATTTGTACTTGAAGGCCGCTCACTACGCGAGTGTCATTCCATAGATAATATCTTTTTTACAATAATTTCACTTCATAAATGTAACACTTCATAAAAAAGGAAGAAAAACTCAAACATTCTCTATTGCATTTTCTTCATATTTTTTTTTATTTTTATTTACTTATTTATTTACTTTGTGAGAGAAATTAACAGAATGAGTCACTGTTGCCAATGTTGGAGAAATTTCTTGCGTAGGATTTTTTTTTTTTTTTTTTTTTTTAAGAGAAAAATACTTAATTGAAAATTTTCAAAAGCATAAAATCTCAACATTCTAAAAACAAATTAATCTTTTTTACAAGAAAAATATTATATAATAAAAATGTAGGAGAGGGACGTTTAAATTTTATTTTATATTTTCTTTTTAATCTTATATTTTATTCTAAATGAAATAAACAGTGTGCATAATTCAATGTTGCGACGTTCAGAGAAATTCTCAAAGATCGTGAAAAAGATAAATACTTGAGGAAAATTTTTCGAAAATATAAAATTTCAACATATTTTTACTTTCTTCTATATTCAATAGAAGAAAGTATTAGTTTCATAAAAAAAAAAAAATTGTCTTGCGGTTTTCGAAGAATTTACAAATTTTGAGAGATCCAAAACACGATTTGACTATCTTTAGAAAATACCTGTCTGTTTGTGCGTGTGTGTGAGACAAAAATTTTGTTGCAACTGTTTCTCAGAAACTATAGCACAGAGTTGCATATAAATTTACATGTAGTTATATCTTGACATAAATTAATGTCTATTAAAATTTGGTGCAATTTGCTTCCAAGCTGGCGCTATTATATTGCGATTTCTCTCATTTAAGGAAAGTCTATATCTCAGGTTCCATTGTATAAATTCAAACAAAACTTGGTATGTGAGAGGATTACAGGAAACATACTCAATTTGGGCACAAATCAGCCAATAGATGGCAATGCTTTTCTGCAATTTTCCCCGTGAACGGGAAGGCTATATCTCAGATAATATTGTCCGCAATTGCACTAAACTTGGTATAAAAAAAGACCATAAGGAAACTGGTAAAATTTGGGTGCGTATAGGCCGATAGGTGCCGCTTCTGTACTGCAAATAACCTCAGGAATATGAAGTCTAAATTATAACTTCTAATGCATATAAATGGATTAAAATTTATATGTGAGATAACTATTATGAAAACAAATACTGATTTAATTTGGGTGTATATTAGATGACAGATGGCGCTGTTATTCTTCTATGTTACTTTCCTTCTGTGATTTTCCACAGGACTACATCTCATCACCCGTTCATTAAAACTAAATAAATCTGCATTTGTAAAATATTTATTGTGAGATGTTAAACTTTTATGCATGTTAAAGTGGTAAATGGCCTTCGTATACAGAACGATCTTGAATAAAGTTTTGTGAAGGCCACAACGTGCTAAATTCTCAAAGGAAAAAAAAAATATATATATATATATATCGTTTATTTCCAAATGAGTATAGTATTGATAATGTGAAATTTTATTACTAATCTCTTTTATATATTTTTTAATTCTATTGAAAAAAAGAAGTAAATGAACTTACCCTAGGAGCATACCTTCTAATACCTACCCTAGCGGTGTACCTTACCTTCACAGTACATCATGAAGATATCCCTAGGGATTGTTCTTTCATCCTCAGTATATTCTAAGGGGAAGGTATGATACTAGGATAGTGTTACTAAAGTCAGAGAAAAATTTTTAATAGTGCTTTTGAGTTTTGAGAAGGGTAAATACTTTCTATAGCATTTTCAAAAGTGTAAAACTTCAACATTTTTTTTTATTTTTTTTTATTTATTTTTTTTTTTTTAATTATAAAAATGTTGAATTTGCTTTTGTAAGAGAGACAATTATGGAATCATAATAGAAGAGGGAAAATGCTTAAAATTGTGTTACTCATTTTTTTTTTCCCCCAATTCGATTGTAAGAGAAATAATCAAAGGAACTCAATTATATAAATCTGGGAGCACTCTTGTAGACAAGACTGCTGAAAAAGTAAAATATTGAACGAAAATTTCCCCCAAAATCAAAATTATAGATTAATCTTCTTAAAATAAATAAATAAGAAAAATAAACAATGTTGTGTTTTCAAAAATTATATTATCAGCTTATCAGCATATATTTACTCATGTTCATTCTTTTCGAAGCAAATAAAATTGGTTTCTAATGATAATAATAATAATTCATAGTTAATATCAATATGTTTTATGTTACATTCATTAAATATGTTGCCAGAAATTTTTACAGCTCTTGAAAAACGTAAATTTTATTATTTAAATTTCAAATATATCTATACTTTAACGGACATCTTAATATATGTTGAACTCTTACTAAATTTAGAGATGAGAGTAGTTTACTTGTTTATAGTAATTAGAGCCAGCCAAACAGATTCAGTGGCTATTAGTTGCAATCATCGAAATAAAAAAATATTAACACTCCATATTAATTTTTCTATTAACTATTACATAAAACAGATACCATACAAAAAATTTTTCATATTTTATTCAATGTATTTCCTAAAATATTTATCATATAATTTTGATATTTTGTATTTCAGATTTATAGCTGACGACGTCGTAAAAATTTATATTTTAGGTGACTGAAAGGCATCGAATTATTTAATTATATCAACGTTAAAAATTACATTAAATTTGTGTTAAGCTGAATATTGAGATAGACTTTTAATATGTTATTTAGTATTAATTAAAAAAAAAAGTCTTGACAAATGTATTGGTACATATTTCATGTTTTGGCTATAATAGTAATAATACTCCTAAAATTATAGCTCAAATGGTGGTGCTAGTAGGTTGTGTTTATCTTTACTGTAATCTTAAAGTTTTTATAAAAAGTAAAAGTTAAAACTAATAGAATGAATTTTTCGAAAATTTTCTAAAGATAAAAATTCCAGAAAGTTAATAGAACAACCAAACCAACCACCAATTGAAAGAAAGAATGAAAATAAAGAAAAATAAATAAATAACAAATAAAAATTTAACAAAAAGTCGAGAAAATCACCTTTCCAGAGCAAAGCTCAATACCGGCAAATTTTAAACATTCTCCTCCTGAAACAAACATTGTCTTTATTTTCTGAATAAAAACATGTTCAATTCATCCTGGAAGACCTCTCAAATTATCATTTAAAGGGATGAGCCAATTAACGACAATGGCCATTGTTCCCCTACGTAACTTTTAAGTAATTTATGATGATGAATATAGTCTTCGAAAAACTGAACGCACACACACACAAAAAAAAAAGTTAATTAATACTTTCAGTTTGATTAAGTAACAGGCTTTTAAACGTAGAAAATAAAGAGCTATTTATGTAATTATCTAATTACATGGCTTTAAGTTTTTTTTTTTTTTTTTTTCATTTAATTATTGGAAATTTGATAAGTATGAAAAATAAAATGAGAATACCGAAGGACTTTATGTTATTAAATGTTACGTTTCACTTTCAAAAATGCAAATAATTCGTTTTACATCATTCACATTTTTACATCAGTTCTAAAAATTAGATTTTGATTTAACTCATAATTAAAAATATATATATAGGAAAAAATATTTATGTATCGTTCATTAGAAATAGTACTTCAAAGTTTTGATTTATTTTACTTTTCTGTTTACCTCGTTAGTTTTTTGTGTCAATATTTTTTATTTATAGTTATACATATTTTTTATTTATGTATTTTTATACGTAAAGTTTTATTTATTTATTTATTTTTGTACGTAAAGTGTAAAGTATTTAATGTTATAATTATCAAAACTGTAACAGAATTATTTTGCTACTGTTATTGCCTTTATTCTTTTTAATATTACATCAATCTAAAGCACAATAGCTACTCTTAACAGTGACCAGTATGTAATTTCTAATCCTTCAGTGATAGATAAGTATTTTCAATTAAAAATATTTTTAAAGTGAAGTAAAAACTCATCCAGAAGATATTTGTATCCATCAATGCTTGTTACTTTTTTATGTATAATTAAGAAGAAAGTGTTATATTACTAAAAATTGTCTTTTTATTTTCGATGGAATTATGACCTTTGAGATGTTCTTGATGATATGACCATTTTTTGAAAATGTTTCTCTGCGTGTCTATGTGTGTGTCTTTTATGGATGCTCTATATCACGACAAAATAGACGAAATTCTACAAAACTTTATATTTGGTAGGACATTCATACAAAATAATACTGATTAGAACTCGGCATATATCGCCTAGCTGCACTGCAAAAAGTAGTTTCTTAAAAATGAACTAAATTGTCTCAAAATAGCTCAGAAACAATATATACTTAAGTTTGAAAACCCATGTGCTCTTTTTTGAGTATCTTGACACGCTCAAAAATGGGGGTTGACAAATAAGAATAACAATATCCCCATATTTAACATGTCAGTATACTCAAAAATGAGTACAGATGTTTTCAAATTTAAATGCTGATTCAATTCGGATGCTCAGCTTTCGCTGTGTTCAGAAAGGTTATATCGAAGTTTGAATAGTATAAACGTGGGTCAAACTTGATATGTGACATAATAAATAAGACTAATTTTAAGAAATTAGGCTTATTTAACTTTAATATATACCAATTCACAAGAAGCATTGCTATTTGTCATTTTCTGCAAATTTTCTGTTGACTATATCCCAACGTCAATTGAGACGTAAAATTCACAAAAACTGGAAACGTAAAATCTCCCTTATGATAAGCTATGTTGATTAAATTTTTGTGCTTGTAAACTGATAAATGGCACTTCTATGTAGAATGGTACAAAAAAAAAAAAAAAAAAAAAATCTCAGAATACTGTTTTGAAATGAATTGGGAAATTAAATTTTAATGCAGTTTTTCAGTTTAATAATTTCGTTCTTGTAACATCAAAAGGAACAAAAATTGTGGCTTGGGAAAAAACATGGGCCATTGTAGAGATTAATTTTCATATGTTTCATTAGTACAATTTTTAAAACAAAACGACAAAACAGTTGAAAATTTAGAATCTAAAATTTCGAATTTAAATCAAAAAGAAAAAATATATATAGTTGTATATAAATGATAGATATCATAATAAAATTTAACCTTAAATTTTTAGCATTTAATAGATACATGCTAATACCAACACAACAAAAATAAAACTAATTGTAACACAGTACAAAAACTAGCACAGAAATATTGCGATTCATATTTAGAGTCAATTAAAAGACAAAATCAATTTAAATTACTTACGCCCACATGAGTAAAAAGGACCATTAAACATATTGACGGAGAAAATTGATGAAGGATCTCATTAAATGTGTTAAAAGTGATTCAGGAATTAAGAATAATGATTGGAATAAAAACTGGAATAAAAATTGGGGAAAAGAATACTTAAAAATAGAAGTATTATCTCATCAGGGAGCATGTACTTCTTTAAAGCATAGAAAGCTGCAAGATTTTGTAAAACAATATAGTTAAAAAAAGTAAACATATTGTTCATGCTCCAATCGAGCAGCAAAACCATTTTGAATAAGAAATGAAATCAAATATTAAATTAAACCATCAAGAAAACCAGAGAGAAAAATGGAAAAAATCAGAGTAACCATATGTAAAACTATCACACAACACGGAGAATAGGTTGTTGCCAACATAACAATGAAATTAAAAGTAAATTCCTTGCAAACTTCGATTAATCGATAAAGAATTAACAACTGAGCATTTCCATTAGCGATAAAATTCACTGTGTAATTGTATATTAAATATGTTAAATTTTAATTTTTTTTCTTTAATCAAATATCTTAAAAACTTTCATAGAAAAGAAATTAATGGCAACTAACATTAATACATCAGTGAGCTATCGCCATCTATCGTGAAGCTAGATAATCATTAAAAGTCAGTTAAATTATTTTAGGGATTAAACAAGCAATTGCTATTAAGTAAATTATTAATATAAAATGTTTTATTTTAATGATTTAAGTGAATGTGTGGCATCTTTTAATCAATTAGTTTTGATCTTAATTAAATAGTTTTGATCTTAATTATGTTATATAAGTTTTTTGAGAAAATGCAAGTTTTACACAAAAGAATATTATAAAAATAACTTTATTTACATTAAATTTTATGTGAAAAGTATATATTTATTTCCTTACACAATGTTAAAAATTACTTGAAAAGCAGTCCCAATAAAAAATGTGAATATAGTAATGATAAACTGAAATTCATTTAATCTTATTTCAGAAAATCTAAATGCAAATTTCAGGCGCTGTGAATTTTTATTCCAAAAATAATGTTTTCACGAACTATTTTTTTTTTTTTTTTTTAAATGAACTGTTATTCCATCGGCTTTGTATAACATACTAAAAGAAAAAGAAAAAAAAAAATCGAGTTTTTTTTTATCCCCTGCGTGTGTGTTAATTTTAATTTCTTTATAAACCTCATTGTCGATGCATTTCATTAACCGAAATAATAATGTACAATTTTGAATTTCTCTGCATTTTTTTTTTTTTTAATTCTGCGCAGATGTGTGGATTCCCAATCTTCACAAAATGACATATACATGTCGTTTTTGGGATGTATATGTGCTTATGAATCTTTCAGTGTGAAACTACTCGTCACGTGACCACAAAATGTTGTCAAATAGTTTCAGTTTGTCATCATGCTATTCCAAAGGTGTTTCAGCAAATTCCATTCCCTTGTCGCAGCCTTTCAGGATCAACTGGTGGACATTATATGGCTTCTGCAGCTTACAAAAAAATTACAGCATATATATATATATATATAGAATGGTTTTAATTGCGTAACCTTTTACATACCTGAGGTGTAATGATTTTCCGTTCATTTCATACCGAGTAAAGATTTTATAAAACAATGACCATATTGATATTTTTTGTCAAGAATCTGCCTCTCAATTGACCTATTTGTATTTACCACAGTATCGCTTATTACTTCTTTATAATGGTAAACTCTTAAAAATTTGACATTGAGTGCTGAATACATTATTAAAACCTAATGATAATTCATAACTTTTTTCTTCTTTTCTGTAAATGTACAATTTTATTCTGCCAATTGTTTCATGATATAATAGACTGTCTAATTTTAAGGTGTCTGACTTCCAAAGGGTACTTTTTAAAAAATGAATTCATTTATAAGCTAATTTTATACATAGATACTTATCAATAACATAAAAATAAAGGAAAATTTTGTTTAAATTATACCTTTACTAAAAACAGCAGATCTTAATAAATGTTTCTTAATATGTATCTATTTATTTATTTATTTATCATATCTCCCATACTGAGGCATAAACTCAGAAAAAGGAACATTTAGAAATCGTTATTGATTCTCATACGATTTGGTAGGTAAAATGCAGAAAAAATATTTCCTTGCAAAACATGACTATAATTTAATTCTGATTTGATATATGAAGAAAGTGCTAGCTCAGTTTATCATGATACTTTATGAACCATATAAAGAAAACCATTGTAAAATTTTATCAGTTAGTTTTAAATTTATCATGCTTGCGATAAATCTTCGTAGCGAAAATTTCAGTTTTTGAGAAAATACATTTTAATTATTCATTGTCATATTTTTAAGCAAAATCGTAAATAGAAATTTAGCCTAGCCATAATTCCAAACTACCACGTCATCTTTTAAATATAAACGTTAATTGAAAAATAAAAATGAAGTTTGAAAGTTAACAAGTCCTTTTAAACATCTACATTATATGTAAACAGCTCTCAATTTTGGTTTTTCTAAATTTTTAAAAATGTTAAATGGAAACTTTTAACTAAATATGTAGTCTTCAAAATAAAATTATATATATATATATATAAAAAATTCTCAATTTCCACCAAAAATCATTATTTGTATGAGCGCCAAGGACGAATTCAGTTCAAATATGTAATTCGACCCGATGTATAAATTTTATATGGATACTGAACATTCGTTATTATACTTTAAACTATCTCATTTTGTGAATATTGAATGACATTTTAAGAACTGATAATATAATTTATGCTAAATTTTGGGATTATTTACAAAAAAATTTTATCTCCGTAAATGATATTTTTAGTTAAAAATTAAAATTTTAAGTTATGTGAAAAAAATCTTTTCTGTTACGGTTTGAAAACTATGGAATATAAGGGAAACTATAGTAAATTCCACTAGGGAAGGAACATTTTTAAAACGATTATAATTTATTAAGTGCATCAAAACAAATTGCTATTGAAAAAAAAAACCAAATTTTAGTGTATTTAAAAAAAAAAAAAAAAGAAAAGAAAAGAAAAGAAAGAAAAAAAGAAAAAGAAAAAAAATATATATATCGAACACATATTCATCAAACATCTAAAAACTATTTTAAACTTTCTAATAAAATAAAATTGAACAAAAGAAAATAAATTGTGTTCATATTGGCTTCTTTGTTTTGGAAATAGAATGCTACGTAAAATTTACGTGCTCATGTAAAAGTCGTTTTATTTGCTTATATTACATTAACATTGTTTTTAAATATGTTTAATTATTTGCTGTTTTACCCACCATTACTAATTTTTCATTAACTGAATAATTATTTCGAAGCACTCAAGGTCAAACAAGTGTATCGGCAGTAGGGAAAGGGTAGAAAAGAACCAATAAATGAAAACCGTACGTAAAATTTACGGATCACTAGTATTCTAGGGTTAAATAACGGATAATTAAAGGTAAAAAATTAAACATACGTTTCTGCAATTGCTTCCAAATGGAGTAAAACGGTACCACACAATATTTTGGGAATACCTTATAGGATACATTTCAATCCTATTGGGAAAATAGAGAACTTTTATTTTGTATAACGGCTTAACTCACCACCTTTTTTTTTTTTTTTTTTTTTTTTCTTAAGAGTTCAATTATATTTGTTCGTACTTCATTCTTTATTTCCTTTTTCATTTTTTTGTGTAACTGTTTAGTTCTGTTTGTGTATCTTCTTTCAGACGAAAGCATTGTACTGATTCTCGCCCGCTGCATTGGAAAATAAGAAATATTTTAATCCTTCAATGTAATTTCATAGTCAATTAAAAAGTATGCCGATTAAAAGAAATTAAAACAATTTTATATCTTGTCACACATCGTATGTTTAAACCTAGAAAATGAAAAATATTTCCAAGATGTCTATAATAATTTAAATTAAATATCAACATTAATTTATTAAAAAATAAATAAATAAACATAAAAAAAATTCTGGTTATATTAATAAAAGTAGTAAAATATATTTCTACTGCTTCAATAAATTTGTTTTGTATATTTTGGATTGTCAACAAATTATAAACTATGCAATTTACTTTGATGTCTAAGTCCTTAAAGAAATTTATTTATTTATTTATTTATTTCTATATCTTATAGTTGCATAAGCAAAAACTTTTTCTTGACCTCGCTTTTGAAATTTGGAAAACATTTGCGGTTAGTTACAAAGAAATTAATATTTGACCTACTTATTTACTTTTCTTTCACCTTTAACTATTTCAGAAGTTAGAGGTAAATAACAAATGATTCATTTTTAATGCTCTTTGGATAACATACTCTTTGGATAAAAGAGTATAAAAAGTTTTGTGTTCTAATACTTATTAAATAATAATAATAATAGTAATAATAAATGAATGAATAGTATAATTTAAAAGTGAATATCTGTATAGTACCTATTTTGAATGTCTCTATTGTAGTTTTGTAAATCTACCGTAAAATTACGTTAGTCCTTTCATTAAAAAGAAAGTTTCCGGAAATGTTTCGTTAAAATCCCGTAAAAATATGAGCGTAACTTAAATTTAAGATTTTGATCTTTGAAAGAAAATTTGAATTTCAGGTAAAAAAATCAGATGTCCTTCTTTTTCAACTTATTATAGTTCTAAGTAGTAGTAGTACTAGGAGTAATAGTATTACAGTGACTTTGATAAAACTTTTCTACATAAGACAGTTATGGGCATAAAAGTTGTGTACATAAAACTTAAAAGCATTTAAATTTTTTCAACTTAACGGAACATTTTTAATAAAATGAATAATAATGTACATAACTTTCTGAACTTTTTTTCCCTCTGGCTATGATACACTGTTATATGATATTTTTTAAATTGTGATGTGAACAATATAAAAATCAGAGAACATTTTATTATATCGTCTTATTTATCAACTAAAGTGAATTTTGAAAAATTTTCCCAAATAAAACACACTTCACAAATAATAATATAAGTAGTAATACACTTATCTTTAATAATGATTTTCTTAAAAGTACTTAAAAAATTTCTTGAAAATTTAAATTTAAGGGTTTTGATCCTTAAACAAAATTTGAATTTCAGGTAAAAAAAAAAAAAAAATATATATATATATATATATATATATATATATGTCTTTCTTTTTCTACTTATTATAATTTTTAGTAGTAGTAGTAGTACTAGGAGTAATAGTATTACAGTGACTTTGATAAAACTTTTCTACATAAGACAGTTATGGGCATAAAATTTGTGTACATAAAACTTAAAAGCATTTAAATTTTTTCAACGTAACGGAACATTTTTAATAATATGAATAATAATGTTCATAGCTTTCTGAACTTTTTTTTTTCTCTGGCTATGATACACTGTTATATGATATTTTTTAAATTGTGATGTGAACAATATAAAAATCAGAGAAATTTTTATTATATCTTCTTATTTATCAACTAAAGTGAATTTTGAAAAATTTTCACAAATAATAATATAAGTAGTAATATACTTATCATTTAGGAATGATTTTCTTGAAAGTAATAAAACTAAATCTACACAAGGAAATAGTTTAAGCAAACTGTCTTATCAACATCAGTAAATAAAGGAATAAACAAAGCAAAACCTTATACAATTTGTTTTTGATTAGCAATTTTCTGGAGATTGAACATGCTTGATCATGTTTACGTTTAATGTAAAAAGATGTTAAGCCATCTTTTCTTGCGAAACTTTTTCACTTTTTAAAAATAATATTTTATAAGAATTTTTCTAATTTGCTGCTGATTGCGTTACCGGTTTTCTATCCAAAATCCGTATATTTATTTATTTATTAAGTGTTAGTGTTGCTATTAGTAAATAGACTCGAAATACTGGCTGACAACTCCCCCCTCCCTTTTTCTCCTATTATTTGGTCAGGATTTCACTAACTGTTTCTCTTAACTGCCTCAGCAATATTGGTGCTGGTTGCTGTGATGCGGAATAAGAATTATGTAAACAAGTAACATAAAGTAAAAAAAAAAAAAAAAAAAAAAAATCAACATTTATTTTTGCCCAAAATAAATAAACATAACTTTTATCACGGGAAAAATGAAGGCATGAGAGCAATATAAAAGAAGCAAAATAGGAAAAGGTAGAGTATAATTTGCCTTTTATGCTAAACTGGTGCCTACTTTTTACTGCTAAAAAAATAATTATGTTTGTAAATTTGTAAATTGAAACCCGATTTTTTTTACATGTTTTCAAAATTTATAGTGTTTAGTTAGAAAATTTTTATTCTTAAACAGGGTTTAATCTGGCAAAAAAATTACTTTAGCATTTTAGCGAAAATAGGCAAGCACTATTTTAGCTTTTTCGAAAGTTAATTAATTCTTTGGATACCATTGATTTCTTTTACTTAGCTTTGTTATCCTCAGTTTTGTTTTCTATTCCTTTTGTTCATTGATGATTTTAACCAAGCATCCATATTTGTGACTTTAAAAATATGAATCAGGGAAACTATGTTTTGATTTTATCAATAGAAAAAGAGGTATTCATATCATATGTGTAAAATAAAAAAGCAATTTAGAAATTAAGTAAAATGTAGTGGTAGATAATCGTGAAATACTAGTGCTAAGAATGCTTCTATGAAGCAAATTCTGAATTCTGACATACTTTTAAATATTTTTGCATTTAAATTCAATCATTGAAAATTAAAAATAAATCCAAATTACTATGTAAATAAGGATTCCCAAAAATTTGTCCTTTCGTAGTTTTTGCCTGCAAATATTACAAGAAAAAAAAAATCTGAGTTATTTATTATATAGAGATATTTTATACAGTTATCCAGTTTTAGCTTTCTAGCGAAATTCTGACCGACATGTTTTAGCAAAATATGATACCTTTTAGAAAAATGCTAAAAAACTAATGGCAGTTTAAACCCTGTTCTTAAATCATTAAGACTTTGCAATATTTATTTCAGGTAAATTACGTAAAATACAGGATTTAAAAGGCCCACATATTAATATTTTGTAATATATCATATCATAATGTGACAAATTTATAAAAAAAAAAAAAAAAAAAAAAAAAAAAAAACATTCTAAACACGGATTAAAAAGGATTTATGTTGGTCAAATAGATTACTGTCAAATAGATTACTTGCTGATGTGTCATGATTTTGTCTACATTCTAGAAATTTCCTTTCTAAAACCTTAAAAATCATTTTCAAATTTTGATTACATGTTATCCCAGAGAAAAAATAAAAATATTAAACATGAATTATCATAACATGAAAAGTTTAACTTCAGTTTTGCATTAAATGAAGAAGATTGTAAATTAATGTTTCTAGCACTAAAAATTAAAACAAATAAATAAATTTATTAAATTTATTTAGATATTAGTAAAAAAATGAAGCAAAAGAAAAATGTATACAAAAATGATAAAAATTTTAATATATCACGTAAAAATATGAGTCTTGGCAAATGTGTTTATCCATTTCTAATTTTTGTAATTAAACATAATTTTTTTGTTATTTTGTTAATTTTATTTTATTTTTTTAATATAAATGTTGAATTATGTTAGATATGAAGTATCTGTATGTGACTTTGATGATAAATATTAATGAGAGAAACATTTTTTAAACTTTTTTCTTTTCTTTTCTTTTCTTTTTTTTTTTTTTTTTAATTTAAAAAAAATAAAAAAAAATAAAAAATAAATAAATAAATATCTTCATGCCAAGCATTTGTCATGTAATGGACTTGACTTTTGAATGAAATCATCAAAATAAACTAAAAAAATGTATGAATAAATAAATAAATAAAATAAGCTAACTTGCGTAATTTGAACTTTAGTAAAGGATATATAATTATCTTAAAAATCTATCTAGTAAATAACATTTAAATATAAGATTGTAAAAAATATCATTTTAATACTAAAAGTTACGTTTAGCTTACTTGGCACAAAATGTGAGATAAAATAATGTAAGCAAAACTTGAAAAGAAATTGGAACATTCTGATAACAATAACATTTTGTCAAACTCACAAAAAGTCTCCAAGACATTCATGAATGACTTTCTCTGCCTGTAAAAATTGTTTCACTGTGGTAAGATTGTTAACGAGCGGAAACTATCTTTTCAGAATCATCTTTCGAAAAATATACACAACATTTAAAATTTGTAATGATAGCTCTTTTGTAGGGACACACAAAAGACATCATATGGATTATGATTCAAGGGGTATAATAACTTAAGAAACATTTTCATGATTATAAATTTTTACAAATCAAATCAAATCAATATATGCTATTCAGCTTTATTACAATGTATGATAAATCATGCATTAAACATTTAAAGTTATTCCCAAGATTAGGCAAAAAATTTTAATATATGGTATTATAGATACATTGCATATGATCTATCGCAAGTAATTGGGGGAGGAAATATGTAATAAGTAAGATATAGATATTAATCATAGCATCATGTCAATTTTTCAAATCAGAGTAATAAATAAAAAACACATAAAAGTTATTAGATCCTTGTTACTTTATGCTAGGATAATGCATTTAATACTTAATTATATTACAAAACCATGAAAAATTATAGACGTAATTATATATAACGGTGTATTCTTAAAGTATTTATCAAAAATTCAGTTTAACGTGTGTATAATACTTTAACTCAAAAATAATTATGTATGATTTCTGTATACTTGTTCTTTCCTTAGAGTATATTTGTAAATAATACAGCATTGTATTACAGCACTTGTGGTATCGAAAATCACATATTCAAAATCACATATTATCTCTCAAAATTTAATTCTATTCCCATCTTTATGACGAGCGATTCTAAAACCATTTATAGCATTTAAAATCAAGTCTGCGGTTTATCAGCGGGCGAAATATATAATTTAATCTCTCTCTGTTTCTTGCAATAAATAAAAAAAAATTATCAGAAGCAAATCTTTAGCTGGAATAAGTTCTCTTTTCTTCTCAGTAAAATAAAATAGAATAAGTTTTCGCTGGCGTTGTCACTTTTGGCAAAAAATAGATGTACTACTTAGAGGTCTGCACGGGCCGAAATTTTGAGGCCCGGGCCCGGACAAAAAACGATAATATCAGGTCCGACCCGGCCCAATTCAAAAATATGTAAAATAACAAAAAAAAAAAAAAAAAAAAAAAAAAAAAAAAGCATGCTTTTCTATGAAAAAGATTTTTAGCATGTGCTTTCCAGCGGTTTTATATAGCCAAGCAATAGAATGTTCTTTAACAAAACTGCTGAACTTTTACAGGGTAATTATATATAAACAGAAATTCTTTATTACAGACGTATAGAAGGCACAAAGACAGACAGAAAGTCAAATGGAAAATATTAGCATTCATCAAACAATATAGGAAGGTATTTAAAATGGTTAATACTACTAAACATGCACTTTCAACCATTTCCTCATGTATACGGTGGTGTATACGAATCTTTCATGTGATCCGGTAAACAAAACTTTAATTCTAATCCAACCAAATTCAATAGAAATGTTGCTTTTGCACATGCTAAAAATAATGCTACTTTCATCCATTGCACTAGTGTAAAGAAAAAGAAGCTTTCGCGAGAAAGTTTAAGTGGAAGGATTTTTATTGTCTTCATACCACCTAAACTCTACAGACTATAGGACACAAACCTTATACACAGTAACGTATCTAATTTCTTTTGTTTGTACATGTGCGCAAATTAGTAGTGACATGCATACTATTTTGATTGGAAAACCATCTATATTACTTTAAATAAAATATAATATTTTCGAGACAGGCTAAAAATATTTGCGGAAAATCAAATCGCGAACAGACAGACTGATAGACAATTAAATTGGAGTTACAGATATTTTTTAACAAAATAAAATTTTATGTGACAAACCAGCCTGTAAGATTATGTAAAATAAATGACTGAAGAAATATTTTATCAAATTCTTTTTTCGTTGATTAACGAGGAGACTAAAAGAAAATTCGGGCCCACACGGCCCGGAAAAAACTTCATCCAGGCCCGGCCCGGCCCGAGCATACAGAAAATAACTATGCCCGAGCCCGGCCCGAAAGCAGATTGAAAAATTCGGCCCGAACCCGGCCCGTGCAGACCTCTAGTACTACTCTTGAAAAGGAAATTATGCAGTTTGTTAGATATTTCGCCGCTGAGAAATCGCAGACTTGGTTTTAAGTGCTATAAATGTTTTTAGAATCGTTCTTCATAAAGATGGGAATGGAATTAAATTTTGAGAGATAATATGAAATTTTGAATATGTGATTTTCGATATCACAGCACTTAAAGTATTAATAAATGCATTTGTGTAGAACGGGAAAATCTGTGTTCATAGTTTTTTTTTTTTTTTATGGATGCAAAAAATTTACTCAAATGCAATATATTATTTCTGATATGAAAAATTCTTTCAAAATTTCTAGGAAATGTGTGTGTGTGTGTAGGGGGGATTCTATTCTCTGTACAAAAGTAAAATGTCTGCATGTTATATAATCTGTACTTTTTCTCACATTTCTTGAACCTTCAAATATCTTTTAGAAATTGATGTGTGCGCAACACTGCAAAAAGAAGTATATCGCTTTTATGTAGAATGAGTAAATAATCATTTTCTGAATCGCTAAACGAGAGAAGTTTTCCGAATTATACGCATAAGGTGAACAAATAATCTGGATGGACGAAATGATCGAGAATTTCTCCTCTATATTTTTTCTAGAGGGAGAAGCAATATTATGAATATCACGAATATTACAAATCCTTTGTACTGTCAGAAATTCTCGCTTGATTTCCTAGAATTGGGTGTTAAACCAAAATTAGAGTTACTGAAATTCTTCTCTTGTGTTCGCAATTATTTTTAGAGATTTTTAAATAAGATTGACCACGATAATGTACGAAAAAGTTCTAGAATTATAAGAGGGTACTTTAAAATTCGTTAGCAAAAATAATTAGAATTTATGAGGATGAAATGGAACTATTTTTACTATAGTTACAATTTATTTTCTAGATGTCAGTCACAGAACTTTTTTTCAGTGAACCTTCGTTAATACAGTAGTTTTTTCCTATAGCATAAAAAAAATAATTAATAGTTTTATTTATACGAGTTTAACAAATTTAATAAAATGATTAATTAAAATATATTTTATCTGATCATAAATAAATAAGTTTAAAGCGCTTGTGCTTGAGACATTTTATTTTTTACTAGAATGGCAACTTCAAAACAACTTTTTAACTTACAGCAGCAGATATAATTACGCTCCACACTGACTGACTCCATCACGCTTAACCCGATCAGGTTATCGTATTTTTTGGCACGTTGTCGGTTTATCATGGGTCGCAAAAGACCCGAGCAATGTTAGAACACGTAATTTTTAATGAAAAAAAATGTGATAAAATTCTTAAACACTCTTGAATACTTCTAATTTAAGGGCAGATAATGAATATTGCAAAAGAAATTTAAACAAATGTTTTATTTTTCATCAGAAATATGCCCATTTCTATAAAATGCAGGCATTTACTAAAAATTTATAGCTTTTGAACAAACTGAAATATTTGAAAAATTCAAATTGCATAATAAAGTTTAAGAATGACATTTTTACGAAAAATGTCATGGGCACGATATATAGGTATTTCTTCTATACGTAGATTCTGACGGATGAGACATAAGAAAAATGGCTGGGTCTCCAATGACCCACGATAACCTGATCGGGTTAAAAAGGTTAAGAGATTTCCTCACACGCTGTCTGTGTGTGAACGTAAGTTGTCACCTAATTTTCATACTTTAGTTAATTTTAAAAAATCTAATTGTCCGATCGATAAGCTGTTTAATCCGACGGATTCAGAAATATCGCCACCTTCATTCGGTACATTATTTGTAACGATTTTCTGAAGAGATTTTTTAAAATTAATTAAAATATGAAAATAGACATACCTTTAAAATAGACATTTAAATTTTTAATTGTTTCCTTTTTTTTCCAAGCATAAAAGAAAATATGCTTTCACAAAAAAAAAAAAAAAAAAAAAAAAAAAAAATATTAAATTGCTCATTTTCATATGCTCATGCATATGAAAAAATGACGTCTATAAAATAATAATAATAATTTTAAAGGTAACGAAGAGATAAATAAAGTGCGAAAATTTTGCACGGCTTGCTAGCAAATGAATTATTTGAAGTGAGAAATAAATAAAATGAAATGATCATTTTTCAACGGGCGCCTTAGTCGCCCTACAACTAACTAGTATATATATATATTATTGTTAATAGCATTGATTCAGATGTTTACTGGTACAGTTTCATATGTATTATAACTACATCTTATAATGTAAGAAAAAAATGCTTAATCTATGTGTGATGCATGAATTTCATTTATCTTTCTTTATTATACACTGGTTTTATTTGCGAAAATTTGCAGTTTAAATTTTAAAATATTAACATATATTTCAATACCCTATGTTATCGTTCACTATCTCTCGGTATTTTTTATAAGACTGATTTAATTATAAACGCTAACTTTCGAATTTTCGTTTTTCGTTTTAGCGCCATCTATGTATTCTTAGACAAGTTCAGTTTTTCCTATTAGAAATAATTTTCCCATAGAAACATGTTTTGTATAGGATATGAAAATGATTTACCTTTTGTTTACAGGGCACTCAAAAGTATTCCGATATACAGAGGCTGTTCGCACATTTTTTAGACGATTTTGATGGATAGTACTGAAGCAATTTCCCTCATATTTCGTGTTTTATTTGTTCAGTTTGATAGCCCTTGTTCTTAACTAACATTCTACATCATAATTTCTATGATAATAATGCTTTTTATAATATTGGAAGAGGTATATTTTTCTACTCCTCTTGAACGGCTTTCCAGAGTCCACAAAGCGTTGTAGGTCGGTGTTTGGATAATGTTGATTTTAAGAGTTGAAAAACACAAAAATCCAACAGTGATACATCAGAAGATTTCGCAGGAATGCCAGTGAAGGGTATGGTTTTAAATCCCGTTTTTTGTTCCATTTTTTTTCTAGAAAAGCAATTGCGAATTGCGATGTGTGGCTGCTTGTTTTGTCTTGAGGCAGTTCAACGGATTGATAGCATTGTGGATAAAGATCTGGATTTTCATTTTTTAAAATTGGAATTAAAATATGTTCTTGAGAGTATTTAGAGTTGATTTTGACATTTTTGTCACATTTTTTTTGATTTTATCTTGCGCTTGTATGAAAAAACCAGTGGCAATCATAAATCCTTTAGAAAAACTCTCTTTTGATGCTTTGAGCCATGTAGCAATTTTTTTTTCTCCACTATTGTGATAATAAATTGATCTTTTTTTATTGCAACCACTTAAATAGACCCAAGATTCATCTGTTGTTGCAACAATTTTCCATTTTTCTCCTGATAAATGCTTTTCATAAAGATTTCACTAAAAACTATCTTTGGAAAGAGTGGAAACCTATCCTTCCATCCACTGCCATTTTAAAAGCGCATTTTTGCATCTATACAAAAATTCTAAATATCAGAAGATAAATAAAACTTCCAAAAATATAACTGTTGTGAAAATAAAATTCTCCATGCAAACGATTTTTTCTTACTGCGAAATAAAATCGTCTAAAAAATGTGCGAACAGCCTGTATTAGAAAAATACTTTGAAATTACTGAAAGTTCATTTGAGGTAGTATTATCTGTTTCTCATACAGTGCTAAATTTCAATAAACTATTTGGCTGTAAATAGACAATATAAAGACCTACCCAGAAGTTTGTGAATAAACTCTTCTCCATTTAATGTAATTAATGGAAGTGTTTTACAAAATCTAGGTAAAACTGCTGTGGAATGGTAATTATTTCCTCATATCTATGGCACACAATGTACTAGTTTCCATTCCAAATTTCAACTTTTTTGTTATAATTACGCGTTTTGAGGCCACCTGAATGCGAAAATCCAATTTTTAGTTGTTGCTCTGTCTGTTATCAGCATAATTTAAAAACAAATAGTTGCGGAAAATTTCAATTGGATACTTTGAAGATTATATGAATTTGCCAATTAAAAAAAATCACGAAGCTTGGTAAGTTTCAAGGAATATGTTTTTGATAAAATTTGTCTGAATAATTTGAAATGAAGATTATATGAATTTGCCAATTAAAAAAAAAAAAAAAAAAAATCACGAAGATTGATAAGTTTCAAGGAATATGTTTTTGATAAAATTTGTCTGAATAATTTGAAATGAAGATTATATGAATTTGCCAATTAAAAAAAAAAAAAAAAAAAAAAAAAACACGAAGATTGATAAGTTTCAAGGAATATGTTTTTGATAAAATTTGTCTGAATAATTTAAAATGAAGATTATATAAATTTGCCAATTAAAAAAAAAAAAAAAATCACGAAGTAATTTATGTCAAACACGCCTGTTTCTAAAACTATTTTAAACTTTTTAAAATTAATGTTCTATACAATACTTGTTATCTTACTCCTTAATTTATAATGAATAAATTTTGATAAAAAAGTAAGATCTTATCTCTCTTTTTAGTATTCAATTGAAATTCGTGTGAATGACCCACTAGATTATTATTATTATCATTATTTTAAGAATTTGTGAGGGGGGTGGGGGGTGAAAAATAAAGCTTTATATGCTGACGAATTTTAAAAAGTTCTATGTTACGAATTATTATTTTTTTTTTCAACATTCTTTTTCCTTTATAAACTGAAAATTACATATTATTCTTGATATTTATAATTCAATATTATAATAAATGTCAAGTTATAAATAGTTATTTACTTTGAATTTTATATACACATTATAGAAAAATATTACTTTCATAATAGAAGAAAACTTTAAAACATTTATCGTTTAATCCGGTAAGGCTGCACTGATGATATGAATTCAACATTATCATTAGTAGCACTAGTGTTTAGGAAAAAGCGATAACTCAGCAAATGTAAATTATATACTAGAAAGTATAATCTATTGTACATAAAGGCGCACTATTTAATTCCTAAAATAATTTTAAAAGGTGGGTATTTGTCGATTGAGCAATCTTTTTCCGTTCGAAAGTCAGTAAAAAAAAATAAAAAAAAATAAAATGATAAGCTTTTTTTTTTTTTTTTTTTTAATTTTAGCTTGCATATTGAAAACCAACTTTAAAATTCCCGGTTAAACTATTTTGAAATTAAAGCAGTAATGATGAAACTCAGTTAATATTTACAGATATACGACATATCTTTAAAGTGTAAATGTCTACAATTAATGCGAACTGTTTACTTTGAGGATACCGACCAACAAGAGAATTGCGTCAAAAGTTTTCGAAAAATCTCCGAATAATTTTCAACCTAATTAAAATCTTTTCCAGTCTGACCTCGTTCCGTTAGGTTCAGTGATCTTTGGGCGGCGAAACAAACAGACAGAAAAATTTGAAAGAATTATTCGTAGCACCTGACCCCTTTTTGTAGAAAGTCGACTGATGCTACGGCCTAAGGTTGACCATCCAGTTACATCCAGTAAGTGAAGTTAATCATGGTCTCTTTACAAGTGATTTCAAACAAAGCATTTGCTTTTCAGGAAGAAGAATGGAAGTAATTTGTTCACGTGATGGGTAAAACAAACATTAGTGAAAACAAACACAAAGAGAGTCTGTACTGAAATTTCATAAAACAAACTATTTAGAATGTGCCATACCAACATACCTTAAAATGACAGATATTAGGAAAGGCTCATTTAAGGATATGTTATATCATTAGTGCTTGCCATTATTTAATCATTATAGGTATGGGAACTTAAGTAATCGTGAAAATGTTTAGTTCCCCTTCATACTGCAGGCATGAGAACTTGCGTACTTCGAGCTTGTTTTATTATTATTATTATTATTATTATTATTTATACATTTTGAAGCATGAGCTACCCGAAAATTATAAATTTGATGCTGTGATCGCTTGTAGGTTACTAACAGTTTGTTAATTAGATTTTGTCGACATTGTTTCAAGAACAAGAGATCGTAAGGAGAACGGACTAGTTTTAAAATTCCATTTAAGGTATTGGCAAAAACCCTAATGGTTTTCAACATTCCAATTTGAAAATTTTATAAGCTATTCGAAATTTACTATTTTCTTAACATGAAAGAATAGGAAAAAATGTTGGCTAAACGTCCATTATCAGCATTATTTTCCTCGCAAAAATGTTGGACTAATTTAAAAATATCATACACAATATCGCTATGACAGTTATTGATTAGCAACATTTTATTTTATTAATTTTTTAAGTTGCTCGAAATTTTTCTAACTTGGCGGAATAGAGCTATATTTCCTTTAATTTTGCATGATGGGGATTATCGCACTTTTAGTTATTCAATTCCTTGCTATAACTATAGAGAGAAATTGAATGAAAACTGAAAAAAATAAAAATAAAAATAAACATGTGGTAACCTTTTCAAAAATTTTATGTATTTATACGTCACATAATTACAACCATTTTTTCTCTACTTTTTGAATCTGGCGTCGACGAAAGTAATCAAGGAATCAAAGCTTCACTTCATCACAAAAATGTAAGCTATCAAGACGTCGTTGTTGGGGCTCCTGGCTCCCCCTCCACTCCGTACTTTGTAACAACTTTGAAAATTTTTATTAATTTTTATATTCACGTATATGGTCACCACAGATGTTTATTATTTTTAAAATTTTAAATAAAATAAGTCTACAGATTAAATAATGTCTATTTCTGAAGATTTCCTGAGTTGTTGCATTACTTCGCATGTACTCTCTCAAATTGTGTTTTTAATTTGTATTCAGTTAATACGTCAATATTTCCGACCATCAAAATCTATTTCACAAAACTACTAAACTAACCATAATAAAATTGGGAGTTATCATATAAGTAGCTCAATATATCTAGCTAATAAATTATGAAATTATTAAGGTTATTTATTTAGTAAATTAATTATTATTTGAATTTAATCAGGCTAACCTATAGATGTTTCAACTAAAAAGATTCGCAAAATAAATAAGTAAATAAGTAAACAAATAAGAATAAAACATATCATTTATGAGTTTAAACGATTTTTGAAACTAGTTTAGTAATTTTCAAAAGAGAATATGTTGTAAACGCTAAAGGGTTAAACTTAAATTCCTACATGTTATGAACAAATAACATACAACAGGTTTTAAATTTTGTTGACTAAACCTTCATATCTTCATATTCTTATACAAATGAATATAGAGAGAGAATTAAAAGAATCATTACAATCGTATACTACAGTTACAAAGCATTTCAAGTTTGTTTTTTTTTTTTTTTTTTTTTTTTTTTGACTTAGTGATCTTTTATTTATTTTATTTTTTGTTACTAGCCAACATTTTGTTTCCAGAAAAAAAAAATCCGCTGAAATATACGAGGTTATTGCAGCATGTTCTATACAACTCAAAGTTTTAGGATAATTCGTCAAGTACATTTCAAGATATTTGACAAATCGTCTAAAATTGAAATCGAAAGTATCGAGTCATTTATGGAATTCTTGAATGCTTTTACATAAAAGTTCCAAATCTCGTTTAAATCATTCAGCTTGAAATCTTCAATCGATTCAGAAATTTATGTGGACATATATTTAAATAACCTTTTACTTATTTATTTATTTGTTATTATTATTATTATTATTATTGTAAATTGCTATCTTAGATTTATGAAAATACGCATACCCATGCACTGAAATACAACGATATTAGGTAAATTAAAATTTCTCGAAAACTATTTATATTTAAAAAATGAAATTAAAAATTAAAATTTTTTTGAAAACTTTTATGTTCGACTTCTAAAATTTCGAATTAAATTTCAACATTTCAATATAAATTTATTTTTAAAAAATTAACTATTCAGTGAATCAACAAAGTAATACCCAAATATATTTAGACTATATTGTTCTATAACAATGTAAAATCAAGAGAAAGAAATTAAAAAATAATTAGCAGGCAGCATACTAAATTTTTTCAAAAAAAAATATATATATAATTTTGAATTTTATTTTATTAAATTTAAATAATTATTCATAGTTGAAATTTATTTTATTAAATTTTTAATATAATTAATATTAATGCATATACTTCATATTTCAATACCTTTTCACTACTCTAAGACAATAAATTACAAAAAAGGTTTATGGCGCGTTCGCCATATTCATTTAAATGAGTTTTCATTACAAACTGGTTACTTTAATCGTCAGTTTTTAAGGGACTTTGTGGAAAGAAGTTTAACTACACTTTTCGATTAAACACTTATGAATGTTTTTTTGTATATGAAAGTAAGAAAATGTTCAATTTTTCTTTATTTGATAAATCTCATAATCTTTGTTTTGTATATGCTATTTATTATACATTCTATTAGCGCTGAAAAAGAAAATTTTCTTTCAATAATAAAATATTTTTATTAATGATAATTGTAATCCATATTATTTTTAAAATTTTTTATATCTATTTCTTTTCTTTATTTCTATTTGTTGTCTTCATAAGTTATTTCTGAATCAGCAAAAATCCTAGTATGTTATAAGATTATTCAATGTACATTTAAAAAAAAAAAAAAAAATCATTCTATTAACATTTTGAATTCAGAAATGTATTAATCTAAAGATTTTGAAAAGGAAACGATATCCATATATAAAACTTCTACAGAACACTGTATTTAATTAAAATGCTTTTGTGATATCGGAAATCACATACTCAAAATTACATATTATCTCTCAAAATTTAATTCATTTCTCATATTCATTTCTCATATAAGAATCCCCTTCTAAAACATTTATTACGTTTATGGCGTATATCTTGTGGTTTTTGATGAGAAGTAAATGAGCCACTTTCTCCTGTACTCCCCCGTGTCCACATCCTCGTAAAAGAATAACTTTTTCATCATGCATATTTTGTAAAGAATAAGTTCTTTGTAAAGCTTTATTTGAATGTTAATATTGGAATATTTTGTCAAGATCTGATTGCGATACTTTGTCAAGATTTAAAGTAAAATAAAATAGATGAAATCAGCTTGTACAACTTGGATTATTATGTGTTGTCTTCTCAGCGCAAAAACGGCCACTTGCTTGCAAGGATTATGCTTTCATTATGTACTCCACTTCAGTAGCAATTCTTCAGCATCAAACTGAAATTCTTATTGAATAATATTTTTTCATCAAAACTATTTTAAACAGACCAACAAAAAATTGTAACAGCTTTAATTTATATTAAATGAACACAAACAAACTTAATCATCCCAACTTCTGTTATTATCTATAGAATCCAAATCTCGCTGCAAAAATGAAAGGTAAATGATTTCTTTTATTACCTCCCCCCCCCCCCCACCCACAAAGTTATTAATTTGAATATCTATAAAAGCGCTGTCAATATTTTCGGTGAACCATGTTGAATAAATGAGAATAAAATACTTTCCCGTATTACAGGATAAAGTAACAGTTGCAACTCGGGAAGAGTGCAAATAAAGAATTCAATTAAGTAATTTTACTCATATATATAAGAAATGCATTTAAAAAAAAAAAAAATTGCGATATATAGTTGTAATAAAAGTGAGAGAATAATTCAGTGAATGTTATTTTAAGAATAAGAAACTAAAATCATGTATTACTCAAAAAATTGTGGAACGTTTTCCTATGTTACGGAGTATAGGTATAGTAAAAGGGAGTCAGACAATGACTGAGTGAGTGCTATTTAAAAAATTTAAAAAGTCCTGCATCATTTATAAATTATGACACAATTTCCTTTATTACAGGATACACTTATAGTGAAAGGGAGTCAAAGAACGATTCAGTGAATGTTATTTAAAAAGACGAAAATATAATCATAATATTATTCATAAATTATGAGTTTGTTTCGAATATTGCTGAATATAGTTTTAACATGAAATTGAGAGTGAATCAGACAATTGATCAAATAATATTATATACATACATACACACACACACACACACACACATATATATATATATATATATATAAGGCTTGTAATTATTTAACAAGAAATTTAAATCATTCATCATGCATCGATAATGAAAGTCTTTACAATATAACTAGCTATAATACTAATGAGAAACAGGGGGAAAAAAGAAACGGTTAATGTTTGAGTTTACTCTATTTAATGTATATATAATGAAATTATGCATCCCTCATAAGACTTTATTCTACTTAATAAATAAATAAAAAATGGTTTATTTTTTTAAACTTTTTCTATTATTATTTCGAATAAGAAAAAATTAAAACGACAATTACAAATGGTATATATTTACTTTTTTTTTTTTATATATATAGTTATTTATAGAAACATCAGTTATTGTTTCATGTTTGCACTCTAAAAATTATTGGCATGATATTATATGTTATTATTAAGTTTTCTAGCTATAGGATAATTGTAGTTCTGATGAGCATAAATTTGCACGAAGGAAAAATAAAAAGGCTAATGCAGATTATTTTTATTTATTTATTCATTATGTATCTTTATTTATTTCTTTTAATTTTACTAAACTATTTTACTTATTCTAATAGTTTCTTACAGAAACATTGTTAAGAAAAAACATTATTTATTTGTACTCCAAGAAAATTCATCTGTTAATAGGTTATTCTGGTTACTCCATGTTTTCGACATAACATTTCTTATCTTGTGATTATCGGATCGCACGTACTACATCCACTATATTAAAAAAAAAAAAAAAAAAAAAAAATGTGTTTTGCTATTTACAATACCGTGGTAAATTCATTTTTAGAGGATAATTTTTGTGTAGATAATTACAGTAACAAATAAATTTTCATTTGAAAAGATGAGGATAACAATTTTCTCGTAGCAATTTGGAAATAGTTCTTTAAAATCAGTCCTGTTTTTAATGTAACATGATTTTCAGTTCAAAGTTCTTTAACACCTGGGTATTATGTCGTGTTCAGCAGAGAAAACGCGATTTCTATAACCTTGATAAACTTCCTGTTAGATGAAAATCTGTGAACACTAACATCCGTGCATACAACTGATGGACAACTGTTCGAAATTCCCTCTTTTTTTCCGAAGGATCCCCGACTGTCTGACATTTTCAGAGGCACACTTCCTGAGTTCATCTAGTAAAAAGAAAAAGAAAAGTATAGTTAGCGGCAGATGTTTCTCTCGATTTCTGTCGTGTCAATAAGAGAAAATTGTTATTATTTACCTGGAAAATAACCGAGTTTTAAGAGGAAATACCCTTCTGCGACACGTGGCAAATTTAATGGATGAGGTGTACATACATAGAACGGGAGGAACGACCTATCGTTTGTTTATTTGTATTGAAACAGGTATGAATTCTTCAAGCTGCTTCCGAAAGATGAAACGTGAGCAGATGCCTGTTTCTTCAGAAATATAACCTGAACAAATACATATATATATTAACAGGGTTTATATACAAGCATTTTTAAAATTATATAATTTACTAGCAAACTCCTGTAAAATATCCGCATTTTATTTCTTTTCTTATTTACCTTTAAAATTTGAAACTCATATATGTTATACCAATTTCACCACCTAATTAAAATTTTAATTTACCAGAAGCCAAATTATTAATAAAACCAAATTAATATTGTACAATAGTGAAACCAAAATCATTCAGATAAAGGTTTTCAAATAAAATTCATGGTTCACGACCCAATTTTCATACTTCCACAGGCAGTACAGTTTTAATATAGGACTCCCACGACGCCTTTTAAATTTTTGTCGTCATGGTGGCGATGACCTTATATATATATTTAATAAATAAATAAATAAAATAAAATAATTCCTGTTTTGATTATATTTTTTATGATTGTGTTTTTTAGTCAATTTATGACACAAAAGTTCATATTCTGTATATATCTTTAAAATATTGCTAGATTTAAAATGACGCTTGCAAAGATTCTGCAAAAACAGCTGTTAAAAATACATTTTTTTCGTAAAATAATCTCATCAGACAAATCTCGTCATTTTTTCTTATTAGTCCGTTGAGCTAAGTCCGCGTGCTTAAATATTGTTCATGTATAAATATTATTTTTTTATCCTCACGTATCGTATCGTTTCGACAAAAAATAATTGAAACTGGTTCACGTTAGAGAAATATTATATAGATTATAGAAGTTTCAAAGGTTATTTTTTTTTTATTATTTTTTTTCCCCTGTAAATAACTCTGGGAAGATGTGCAAGGCAAATGTTTAATTACAATTCTCAACGAAAATTCTGTAAAAAGTAATTAAAAAAGAAAAAGGTATGTGCGTGTGTGTGTGGGATTTATGAATTTTAATATTTATGTTCGACTTATTGGTAAATAAAAATAGAAAGAGCCTATTTGAGGCTTACAATTATAAATTATTAGTTCAATAGTAAAGCTGTTTTACTTAGTATTATATACATTATACATAAACTTAATTCACTTTTAAACAAAAGAATCTGAGAAACATTTGTAATGTTCAATAAAAGCAACATAAGGTAAAGACACCAGTGTTCGCTAACCTCACAAAAAAAAAAAAAAAAAAAAAAAAAAAAATGTTAAAACAAGCGTTTAATAACGTCTATGAATTTGAATACACCCCCGCTAGATTTCCTAGAACCGGAGAATCTAGCTCGAGCGGATTTAAATTCATAGATGTCAGTTAATGGTTATTTTATCACGTCTTTTGTTAGAGTGTCGAACACTAGTGCAGATTTTAGGGGTGTTGAGAACATTGGTTTGGTGTATTTACCTTACTCTTTCTTTGTTGAGTAGTATTAAGTGAAAAGTTTTTATTTTCTTAGAAAATAATCAGGGTTTAAAAGCAAATACCTTTGTGCGACACGTGACAAATTTAATGGATGAAATGCGTATACATAGAAAGCACAGGCCGTGACTAACGCCAGGATGCGAAGTAGCTGCTCTGCCCCCCCCCTTCTGGAAGCCCCCTCTCCCACATAAAAAGGCGTATGTAGAAATTCTGCAACCTAAAGACCTATTATGCCACTGCAAGGGGGCCTCCCAGAATAAGCTTGCCCCGCGTCTTCAGGTAGTCCAAGTCGGTTCTTTTTTTTGGATCTTTTATGGATCTTTTTTTTTTTTTTTTTTGGATTGTATCAGTTGTAATTCTTCAAACTGCAACCAAAAGATAAAAATTGGGCAAATGCATGTTACTTCTCTAGAACAAAAGAAATATTATATCAATTATTTAACATAAACTGTTTTGATTAAATTTTGGAATGCCTTCAGTAAAATTGCTTCGAAATTCCTAGAACGATTGTGAATTCAATAATGAACATTGTTACTGCAATGAAACTCTTCTTTCTCTTTTTACTGACTCAACCAACCCTTCACTTTGATGTGAGCAGTAGAAGTTATTTTATATGTAACATATCTTGTGCCAATAAAACAATGAATTCAAGAATAAAGAATGATACTTTTTCTTTTTCACGATTTATCCAAACTTTTATTACAATTACCTTAACCATTTAAAATATATATATAATTTTATTTATAGGTTTTATTAAATATTTAATTCTTAAAAGCATGAGAAGTATGCGATGCATACATGTAATCAGAGGTATTGTGAAGGAAATTACAAAAATATTAAAATAAAAAAAAGGGAAGATGGCATGGCTTGGATACATTTTATTACTTATCTTCTTCTATTATTTGTCTGCTGCTCGCATTTACAAATAAAGTAGAATAGAAGGTGCATATGTGAGTCTTATGTTTAAATTTACAAACTAGAAAGAAAGTAATAGTGGTAGAACCAGAAATATGGAGGACTTGTAATAAATTAACTAGTAAGATAATAACTAGTACATGATTCAATTAGTTTCTGGAATGCATTTTGTAAAAATACTTTAAGATCCCTAAGCCATAAATAATTTTCATTCATGAACAATGCCACTGCTAATATTTAAAAAACATATAATTTATTTAAAGGTGATTTAAAGAAAGCACTTGTCTATCAGCTAACTAATGATTAAACTAGAAGTACTGAAAATTTGCAATTGGTGCAATGATGCACCAAGGTACGCTTGAAGGATCAAAACATGCTGAAAAAATAATATTAATGAATGTAGTCAAAATGTACTGAAATTGCTTTAAAAAAAATAGACTTTATCCATTACATTTTAAAAAAGCTTACGATAAAAATTAATGACAGAAATACTGACTTCAGATCCTAAATCATATCATAGTAGTCAAATCATCTTGGAAAAAATCTGGTGTATAAAAACTACATGATTTCTATTACACGCTACTAAGTGTATTATAAACTCTTTTTGGAGATAATATAGCCAGGAGACAAAATCCACCTAACAAAACAGACGCTTACCAATATTACTGTAGTAACAAACTAATACATCGTTATAAAGACATATAAAACAAAACTTATAGAGCAAGCATAAAGAAAAATAGATACAGTTATTTTTCGAGAGCCAATTTCTGAGTTTTAAAATTAAGTTATCTAATCAGGACATATTAATTTTTCTGTTGTAATCAAGTAATACATGCAAAAAGACATCTAAGAAAAAGTTTAAGCAGCAACTTCTAGGAAAATTGCAAAAGCAGCTTTTAAAATACCGAATTTTGGTTACACTTCCGGTTTTCAACAAAACTTGATACACTCATTTGTTCACAGGAAACCAACTGATACATACGAAAGAACATCTAAAAGGAAATTATTATAGCGAGTTTGAAGAAAATCCATAATATAGTTTATGGATTTCACTACACTTGCGATATCTAAATTTGATCTACCTATTCAGGTGTCCATAAGTTTTCCTGAAACGCAACTAATACATACGAAAGGAAATATAAAACGGAGTTTCTGTAACAACTTTAAAGAAGATTGTTAGAGCCGCTTTTGAGATATGAACTTAGGATCCCATTTCCGATTTTCCAATTTTCACAAAAAATCGAACTTATCTGTACACTGGACTTGTCTTAATCATGAAGTTTTGTCGTTCTGTCTTTTCTGGTTTTGGAGATATGATAATCAGAAAATTCTCCAATACGCACAACGCGGATGTACACACGCACATATACACACTGACTAATTTCCAAAAAACACTTTTTTCGACTTAGGAGATCTTAAAACATGCAAATCAGTTGAAAACTCAAAATCGAAGTTTTTGATCGAATACAATATTTCAGTTACCTATGATAGTCGAATAATAGAAATAAAAGTGTATGTATTTTTCCAGTAGACATAATTGGACCTTACCAACAAAAATTATTTATCTTATATAATATTGTCTTATTATGTTGGAGATTAACATTTATTTTAAGGTATTAAAAGTTTAAAAAATATTTTCTATGCTATGTTTTCCAAATCAGCTTGCTTATTTACTTCTGAACAGTTAAAATATAAGGTCAAAACTAATTTTTATACGATAAATTTAGGATAACACCTTAATCGCTTTCGAAATCACAGAAATCTAAATGAGCAAATAAACGAAGAGAATAAATAAAAAAGTAATATTAAATTTTCAAAATAAAAATAAAAAAACACTCTTAAATGAAGTAAAAGAAGAAATATTGAGAGTAACGTAGAAATTAAGAATACCATAAAAGTTTCTTTCAAAATACATAGTAATATCTTAACATGAACTCAAAACATTTTACTGTAAATTTTTGCAGCTGATTCTGTAAAAGCAATTAAAACCAGGTTTAATTTATTTTGTATTGTAGATTGGTGACAAAAAATATTAAACATTTTTTGGTGCGTATCAAATGATTTTTGAACAAATCAGTATTTATGTTGACCCATCTATTGTTTTAACCCAAATAACGGAATAGCTTTGCAAGCCTGCTAACCCCGTTGAACAGAAACTTCTAAAACAGAATATTCTGGGTCTGAATCCCAACTACGACATGGATATTTGCTCATATATAGATTCAAAAAATAAATAAATAAATAGTGCATTGTTATATGTTTAATTTATGTAATATGGATCATTCAAAACAACAGTTAATGCAAATATGGTTCTCAGCTATATCTCAACTAGACCATTGTAACTATTAGTTATGAATTAAGTAAATAAATAAAAGGACAGCGAAACTCAGTATTTTATTTCTAGGGCTTTGAAATTTTATTTAGATATATTCGATTATTTTATGAATCTGGTTTTCTTCACTTAGAGATGACAAAAAAAAAAAATTACATCAATTTTATGTTGCATCACACTCTAAACTAGTTGGTATAGGTGGACTCTGCTCAGTTCCCTATCATATACTATAACGTTCTTATAAATTTCTAGTACAAACATGCTACATTCATTTTAAGAGAAATCAATTTTTCCAATCGCTCCACACCGTGACATACTGAAATGGCCCACCTAATGGGCTACCCACCGTTCAGTCGGTACATTTACTCTACTCAAATCTATTAAGTCATTTTATTGGTGTCAGTTTTATAGTTTAGTTTTCATGCAATTAAATACTATTTCCAATGCAACGATACCCAAAATTCAAATTTATGTGAAATATCGCTGAATTTTATTATGATAATCAAATCTTAAAATTTAGAATAATTTACAAAATTTTAAAATTAGAATATTTGTTGTCAATAAAGTTCAACTAGTACTTACTTTTAAAAGTGGTCTGATATCTTTATGACGAAAATATTCCTGTAAATGGACGTTTATGCGAAATATTGCTTATTCTGACATGTGAAGAAAATTGTAAATTACGAATAACTTACGAAGTTTACAAAGTTGAATTTTCATAATTAATTATATTCATTCCAGCATTAGAACTGATATTTTAAAGCTAACATCTTTGCAATAACAATATTTCTTTTAATGCACTTTTAAGCGAAGATTTGCCGTATTTCCCCAAATTAAGAAAATCGTAAATTTCGAATAATTTATGAACTTTTTAAATTAGAATGTTGCAAATGAATAGTGTTCTTGCCAGTGTTACAAGTAATATTTTAAAACTGACCCGACTACTCTGCGATTATTTGTTCTTGAGATATCATGTACACAGAGTAACAAACTAACATTACAAACAAACTAACACACTAATAAACTAACATATACCCTACAGACGGACACATATCATTTTTATCATTTTCGAATTTCTCACACCTCAAAACGTGTAAAACAATCAAAAACTTGAGTTGCTAAGAAAACTAAGAAAATTTTCACGATTATGTAAGTTTCCCATACCTATAGTATGATGGGAAACAAAAGGGCAGAAAAATCAGTAGTCATTACTATTTTCCAGCACACCGCTCTATAACCTTCTGGTTAAAATATTTGCAGTGAATAATAGAGCAAAACATTTGTCATAAATTCGATGAATTTTTCAATTAATAAAAAAAAAAAAACTAAAATTTTAACTTTAAATTTTTAAATGCTTATCTAAAAATGTATTTGCATAAACTTATTAACACCCGAATTAATTCTGCAAAATATTGTTAGCTGATTATTTAACTTCTAAATTAATATAGAAAACTGACAATAAAATATATTAACTTAAACAATTCTTCTGACAGTTTTAAATTTAAAGCCTATCCTCATTTATTGACGTTTAGTGTTCTAGCGAGAAAACTTCGGAATCGAAAAACTTTGAGATAACAGATTATTTTTATATTATATGTTGACAAAGATCTCGAAAGTAAAGTATTATAATATATATTCAACTTTATTTAAGTTAGTATATCTGCGCAAAAAGCAAATATATGTTGAGGAATGGAAAATTATAAAATGAATATCCAGATTATGAAATAATAATGAATAGTAGGCACGTAAAACTTTCAGGGATCATTTAGAGTGGCGCTATAAACTGTCACTAAAAAGTAGAAATCATTCCAAGAAACCACAAAAAATATACGTGCCATTTTATTAGCTGTCCTCAAATGAGGACACGGGCGCTAACTGGTTAAGATAGACCTTTTACCTTAAATATTTTCAATAACTAGAAAAGATTGATCAAACTATTTATTTCCTTGCATATAGTTGCTTCAACTTTTCACGGCTTTTTTTGTTTAGAAATTGTTATTTGTTTATTTCGTAGATTTCCAGACGACCGTCTTTTCCTGTCTAAAGGAAAGTGAATCTTTCATTACTCGATCCCATCAATAACTTCGATAAAAGTAACTACTAAAAATAGCTTTTCCTGAAGTTTAAAATAAATTGAATTTTCAGACTAACACATACTCGTTGGTATAATTCCATATATACAATCATACTAAATAATACAGATTTATAAACTGTAAATTATTCAGACTAAATTTATATTTATAAAGATTATAACTATTCTAACTTTCATTTACATTTTTATTCTTTTCGTAAATGAGTTCAGGCCACAATCTTCCGACCACATGTCAACATTTGCTTAAATAATAAAATTTATTTGGTTAATAAATAAATAAATAAATAAATAAATAAAATAAAAAAATGTATATATACTTGCAAACAAACTCTCAACGGTAAAAATTTCAAAATAATAAGAATTATACTTAAGAAGAACTAAAGTAACTTGTATCATGATAAAATTGTATCACAGAAAGTCAGGTAAGACTCTTTAACCCCTTAAGAGGCCTCTCCACTTATCGTCAACAGAAGCTAAGGCCAATGTTATTCTATGGAGAATTTTGCCCCATTATAAATTATTAACTAATACATCTTTTAAAATTCCGTTTTCACATTCAGAAAATGCACAACTATTAAACAGTTTATCGTTTTCTAAAATTTAAATTTTTAATATTTTATTTTGAGGTTGTAAATACGAATTCTTACAACGTGAAATTTTGAATTTTTGTACACAAAAAAAAAAAATCAATTTTTAGAAAGCGATAAATTGTTAGGCAGTTGGGAATTTTCTAAATGTGAAAACGGAATTTAAAAATATGTTTGATGAGTTATAATGGGGCAAAATTTCCCGTAGAATAGCATTGGCTTCAGCTTTCGGAGACGAGAGTAGGGAGTTCGGAGTAGAGAGTCCCCTTAATGTGTACGTTTAAGCGAAAATTTTCCTATCCTCCCATGTTAAGAAAATCGTAAATTTCGAATAAATTACGAAGTTTTAAAATTTGAATGTTGAAAATCAATGAAGTTCTTGCCAGTGTTGAAACTGGCCCGATCTCTTTGCGATGATTTGTTCTTGCGATATCATGTACAGAGATACACAAACTAACACAATCTACTAACAAACCCACTAACAAACTGACACCCTACTCACGAGCACCATATCACAGTTGTTATTTTCGGATTCCTCACACTTGAAAACATGTAAAAAAAAATAAAATGTGAGATCGAAATTTTCATGACTACCTGAGTTCCCCTCACCTATAGTATGATGGAGAACTAAAAAGGTTATTACAGATATTATTTTTCTTAGCTTATCAAAATTTCGGGCTCGCTCAAAAATTTGTCAGCAATTAAAAATATAAGCAATCACATAGGTTTGTAAAATCGTACTTTTCTTTCCTTTTTTTTTTTTTCCACAGCTTCGTCTGTTTTTAATTTAATGTTTTTTAATACAGTGAATTCAGAAATGCTTGCTTTTTCTTCCTACCACGTAAGGTTCTTTTTTTTTTTCACAAAGTAAGGATGAAAATCCGAAGAACTGACACAGAGACTATAACAGAATCGAAACTCTTTATGTATAAGACACTAATATCAAGGAACGCGGTAGCGTTCTGCCCCGCCAAGCTAAAACAAACACCCTCCAAGCTAAAACAAACATTAAGAGAAATACAAATGAAATTTACAAAGTGGGAAGTCAATGGTGAACGCTACAAGTGTATATTATGTCGACATAGCATCTCGTACTTTTCGACTACCTGTATCTCAGCTCTCTGATTCCCAAGACATATGATGTTTTGCACAGACCTTAAGCATACCCTTAAGACAAAACATACAAATTTGCATGTCGCTCCGAATTAAGGGGCCTGAGTTATATAACTTTGAAAACCCGATATTTCCCTGTTACTTTCTTCTTCTTCTGGTAATTGTTAAGACAAAAAGTTTTGACGGCGATTGAGCCTAGAGTTCTGCAGCTAATGACCTGAAAATTTGCATGGACATTCCTTCTGACCCGTACCAGTGCCTTTTGCAATAAAAATTTTTGTTGGTCGGGTTACTGCTGCCTACGGCAGCGTTACCAGTACACATCTTGCAATCGCTTTTTAACTAACTTCCCGACTAGCTAGACATTTGAAACTTTCAGGATAGCTCAGAACACGGTGAATATACATTTTTTAACACTTTTAGTCAACTGTCTCAGGTACCTACTGCCTTCGGCAGCGTTTATATGATTCGACAGAAAATCTATTTAACTAATTTCCCGACTAGCTAGACATTCTGAAATTTTCAGATTAGTTCAGAACACGGAGAAAATGCATTTTTTTATTACTTTTTGCCAACTACTTCGGGTTCCTGCTGCCATCGGCAGCGTTACAAGCACAAAGCTTGCAATCGATTTTTAACTGACTTTCCGACTAGCTAGGCATTTGAAAATTTCAGGATAAATCAAAACACGGTGACAATACATTTTTTAACACTTTTAGTCGACTGTTTCAGGTCCCTACTGCCTTCGGCAGCGTTTATATGATTCGACAGAAAATTTATTTAACTAACTTCCCGACTAGCTAGACATTTGAAACTTTGAGAGTAGTTCAGAACACGGTGAAAATGCATTTTTATAATACTTTTAGCCAACTATTTAGGGTTATTGCTGCCTTCGGCAGCTTTACCAGTACACATTTTACAATCGCTTTTTAACTAACTTCCAGACTAGCTAGACATTTGAAACTTTCAGGATAGCTCAGAACATGGTGACAATACATTTTTTAACACTTTTAGTCAACTGTTTCAGGTCCCTACTGCCTTCGGCAGCGTTTATATGATTCGACAGAAAATTTATTTAACTAATTTCCCGACTAGCTAGACATTTGAAACTTTCAGAATAGTTCAGAACAGGGTGAAAATGTATTTTTATAATACTTTTAGCCAACTTTCGGGTTACTGCTGAATTCGGCAGCTTTACCAGTACACATTTTACAATAGCTTTTTAACTAACTTCCAGACTAGCTAGACATTGGAAACTTTCAGGATAGCTCAGAACACGGTGACAATACATTTTTTAACACTTTTAGTCAACTGTTTCATGTCCCTACTGCCTTCGGCAGCGTTTATATGATTCGACAGAAAATTTATTTAACTAATTTCCCGACGAGCTAGATATTAGAAACTTTCAGGATAGCTCAGAACACGGTGACAATACATTTTTAACAATTTGAAAATCATTTGAGGACAAATGTTCTCGAATTTACAAATTTGTCCGCAAATGTCCGCAAATTAAAGCATAATTTAACTCTGTCCTCAAATGTCCTTTCAATTTGAGGACGCTGCGATGATTTGTCCTCAAATTGGGTTTAAAAAATTTGGTCACCTTAGTTAAACCCAGTATAACTTGAGTTCCACCAGAAAACGCAGCTTAAATAACAGCTGACAACATATAAATAACAGCACAAACGATACTATGGTCATAACATACAGAAATAAACTACAATTCAATGGCAGAGACTTAGTCAAGCAAAACTTTCTATTTCGTAAAGTCTTAGCGAGAATTTCACCTCAGTGGTCGGAACGGGACTCCTTTTATAGCCCGTTATTAATCCTAAATTTTACAGTAACTTCCGTAAAGGCCGGTTTCCATTGCAGTTGGAACTTCGAGGTTCAAAAAACCATTAATCACGCTCCCGACACAAAGAGCCAAATGTCTTGTCATCAGTTGTAATCTTTTTTTATCAGATTGCGTAGTTACTTCAAAGGAAAGCATGCAAAATTGACAAAGATATCTGCCTCTGGCCCCTCAATTATCTCAGCTCGGGGTTAGAGCCAGGGACTTCCAACCGATCGAACCAACCTGTCAAAGCATTCCAACCACTTGACCACATCAAAGGATTCTGAATTACGCCGCTCGAAACGACTTCCAACCAACCTTAGTGGAAACTGCAGTTAATAATTGAGTTACAGCTTGGACAATGGGTCTATCGATAATAATTTTTTTTTCACCAAGATCGTCAAAATAGTTGTCAAGGTGTGATAAAGTCACCAAATTCATCGCCAAGTCTATTACGTGCCCTGATAAAGTGTGTTTTCAACGGAGAAGGATCTTTTTTAACGCGGAAACAAGCTAGAAATGCGAAAAATTGACATTTTATAATGTGATTAAACCTCTTAGAAAGAAATCACATAAAAAGAACTAGTACTATTTAGAAATCTGCAACACTATATTTACATCTATGCATAACACGCACGATTTTTATCGATCTATTACTCAAATATATTCATTATGCATATGTATTAAATTTATAAAAGCACATACATAACCTGCAAAAAGAAGTGATATCTCATAAAAAAACAATACTATTGTAAATGTCACCCCGCCCAGCAAAAACTCTTACCTTCCTTAAGCAGCCAAAAAAAGGATTGATATCAAATTTCGCCGCCGCTATTGAATCCCGGGTACTCAATACCTAGCTTAATGAAGGTCTGCCAACAACACTGCATGTATCTTTCTAATATATCCTAATCTCTTTCAACATTCTTTGTCATCTGTGTTAGTTTTTTTGCTGCATTATAAAGTTATAATTTAAAGTATTTTTACGGCAGGGTGCGTATAATAATATTTTAATCTTTACTAACTAATTTTTTTATTAATTAAAACTTCTACATAGAGGACGCACCCCGCCGTAAAAATACTTTAAATTATAACTTTATAATGCAGCGAAAAAACTAACACAGATAACAAAGAATGTTGAAAGAGATTAGGATATATTAGAAAGATACATGCAGTGTTATTGGCAGATCTTCATTAAGCTAGGCATTGTGTACCCGGGATTCAATAGCGGCGGCGAAATTTGATATTAATCCTTTTTTTGGCTGCTTAAGAAAGGTAAGAGTTTTTGTCGGGCGGGGTGACATTTACAATAGTATTGTTTTTTTATGAGATAGGTTAAAATTTACACATTATCTTTTAAATATCTCCATTCCTTTATATCGAAGCTTCATTTAGATGTTTTTCGTTTGTACATGGCTTGGAGGTATTCTCTAGATAGCATCCTATAGTATTCTGGTACACATCCCATCGGTCCTGATACCCCTTTTGTCTTTGTTTGATATTTTGACGAAATCACTCTCCATGTTCTTGACTCACATCACTTAGGTATTCCATGAAATACCTAAGATGGGATTTGAGACAGTGGAGTTTTAAGCTCAATTCTGTCAAAATATCTAGTTCTCTGCTCAAACTGTACGTGGTGGGAATTTTTGAATATTTTTTCCTTAATTAGCATTCAAAAATACATCAGAAAACATATCACATTGAAGAAAATAAGTTCATCGCAAACCTGTGTTAAATAGAGTATGCAACTTTTTATTATTATTTATTTATTTATTTATTTATTTAAGACGTATTACTATATTTACAAACCGAAGTTTATTTGTATACTGTAATTAAATATATTATCTGTGTGTAGGTTTAGTGTTGTTTAAGTTCGAACAAAACGTGTATTATCAATATTGTTCATAATGTGTATTATTTGCAAATTATTAATTTAAAAAAAAAGTTTTAATCGTGATTTTTTTAAATTATATTTTTACTAAAAATTGCAAAAACTATTTCGATCATTTTTTAAAAGATGAAAGTAATGTGCATAATAATTTTTATTGTCTTTCTGTTTTCGGGGAGATTTGTCCAGAGACTAAATTCTAAGTTTTTAACCTTTTTACTTTTTTTTGTTTGTTTGTTTGTTTTTCTAAAAAATTATCATTATTCTTTTTGTTACTTTTGATGCAAGTAAGCATTGATTACAACCATTTGCAGGTACTCCGAAGTACTCACATTGATGTAATGCTATTACTAACGATAACGATGAGTACAACAAATGAAATATGTATTCCAAATCGTCATGCTTAAATGCATTTTAGTTTATAAATCCGATTTAATAAATAAATAAATAAATAAAGTTGAGATTTTAGATCGATATAAAGCAGATGAAAGTGATGTAAACTTATGCAATAGCATAAAATGAGAAAGATGGAGAGGGAGGTATTTTTTATGTATTCTTCTGAAACAAAAGTAAAAAAAATATTTTGTTCTTTTTCCAATTTTTTATTTAATATATATATATATATATATATATATATATATATATATTTATTTTATTACAAAGCTTGAATTACCTTCCTGATTTCTGAAAGCGCTGTTGAGAAATTATTTTTTCAGAAGTCGAAGAACAACAAATATGTTCATTGTTAAAAATAACGTTCAACGTTTCACTGAAAACATGGTGCCAATTTAGGTTAATTTAGGTGTAATAAATATTTTTGAGAAATTTGGTGCAATCAAGTTGTGATGTCGATTATCACATATTCTAAAAAATATATTATCATATTAAAAAGAGACGAAAAATTAAACTAACGAATACATTTTTATTAGCCATTACCTGCCTTGGTAAAGCTTTTTAACGGAAAATGAGCTGTTTTAACGCGAAAACAAGCTAAAAATGCAGAAAATTAATATTTTATAACATGACTAAGCCTCCTTGAATGAAATTATATAAAAATAACTAGAATTATTTACAAATTCGTAACATTATATACATATCAAACACCAGCAAGGAAAATGAAGCAACTCAGAAAATGACAATTTTGAGTTTATGTCATTGAAAAATGCATATGAAGTGCTTCAATATACAGAAAAAAATGTCACGTCTCTCCCTCGAAATGTATCCACCTAAGAGGCAGTTGTGTTAGTTCTGTTATAATGACAGTAAATTACGCTAGTCAGCGGGTAACTAAAACTTATCGATAATTCAGTTTAGTTCATATTTTTAGTTCCAGAAAAGTAACAAAAATAAATACAGAAGAAGAAGAAGCAGATATCATTTTGAAAACTTATTAATGACTACTAAGTATTTAATTATTATTATTATTATTATTATTATTATTATTATTATTATTATTATTATTTTAAGTAATGTTAATGTATTGTTAAACTAGAAAAATTGAACATCTTTCGACTGTATTGATTATTATGAGTCAATAATATCGAAGCAAGCGATTTCGATGCTCTACGGTCGGCTATCTTTTCATCAAAATTCGAATTTTCCTTTTAACCATGTTTTTCTGTTTCCTGATAAGAAAGATGTTGCAACTATGTTACATCAGTGATCATGTGATGTCATTGACACTTTCTATTGAAGAAAAATCTTACGTAGAACACGTTCTCTTTCATTTGTTTAACTCATACGCGTTCTAAAACTCTGAAAACAGTGTAGAATTTCAGTAAGGTAAAATAAAATGTAGCCTAGTTCACGAAAAATGAATAAATAATTTAGTTTTTGTTAATAGTGTTAATATTTGTACGATATTTTAAAGGTATTAATTTGTAAATGTGTATTTTCATTTTAGATACTTTAGAATTACTAAAGAGCGAAAATCGAATTAAAAAGCTTTTATAGCTGTCAAGTTTTCGAATTTTTCCAAGAGTCTATGTATCATTTATTCGTAATAATAGTCTTTACTTTAGAAAGATGTACAAAATCCATGACAAATATATATATATATAGTATATAAAAACAGTAGTGTCGTAACTTGTGTAGGAATTCGAAATATCGACGGTGTTTAAATTAATAGTTCTTAAATTATCCGTTGTAATTTTATATTTAGTAAAAGTATACTTTATTTTTATTTTTACTTTCCGAACACTATAGTGAGGAAAGTATTGTAATCATGTCAAAAATCCGAATTCGAGATTTTGATGTTTCTATACGTTTTGAGGTCCCCTGAGTCCGTTTTCACTATTTTTACGATGATGTATGTATGTGTGTATGTGTGTATGTCTGTGAGTGAACACGCTAGCGTCTAAACGCTTTGTTCAATTAACCTGAAAGTTGGTACGCATATTGTAAGTCACCATAGTACGAACCCTATAGATTTTGGTGAATCTAGCACTTATAGTTTTTTTACAGGGACACAAAGAAAAATTCTTTATCATTATGGCCTATGGGAGCAAAATCTTAAAAGTGCGATAGCATCTAAACGCCTTATTCAATTGAGCAAAAAATTTATACACATATTATAGGTCACAAATACTCAATCTGTATAGATTTTGGAGAATATAGCACTTATAGTTTTTTTACAGGGACACAAAGAAAAATTCTTTATCATTATGCCTATGGGGCAAAATTTTTAAAAGTGTGATAGCGCCTAAACGCCTTATTAATCTGAGCAAAAAATTTGTACACATGTTATAGATCACAGTTGAACTAACTGTATAGACTTTGGTGAATCTAGCACTTACAGTTTTTTTGCAGGGACACAAAGAAAAATTCTTTATCATTATGGCCTATGGGACTAAATTTTTAAAAGTACGATAGCATCTAAACGCCTTATTGAATTGAGCTGAAAATTTATATGAGTATTATAAATCACTGTTGCACTAACTATAAGCATTTTGGTGAATTTAGCATTTATAGGGTTTTACAGGGACACAACGAAAAATTCTTTATCATTATGATCTATGGGCTCAAAGTTGAGTAGCGTTAAATAAAACATCGTGTAATAGATGGAGAAAAATACTCAAACACTCTATTATGGTTTTCTCTCTTTTGTTTGTTTAACAACTCCTCTTTCTTTACTTTATCTACAAAACTGTTAATTACCCAATGTTCGGAAAGTCGAGTGGAGTCACTCCAGATTTTTTTTTAATCACATATAAATTAAAGAATATTTTCTTTAGAATTGTATCTTATGATTAATACCTGAAGTTAAAATTTGTTGGATAATTTGAGATACTTATTTTCATAATATTCAAATAGTCGATCCGATCCCTACATAGACATTTCAGGGAAATGAACAGCATATTTATACATATAAGTAGCACGGTATGAATGATTATCTCTCAAAAAAAAGAAAATAGGATATTTAAAAAAAAAAAAAGTTTATATTACGTAAATTTTTTTTTACAGTTCATCTACATAATATGAGCAGTACATTTTTGTGTATGTGATTCCAAATTGCAGAAGTATTCAGTCACAGAGTTACATATACATATATATTTAAATCGACTAAATTTTTTACATAGTATTACTAAAACTATATAAAACGTATGAATTTGAAAATTTCAATAGATAACTTTTTGAAACACAAAAATACAAATTAATAGAACTAGGATCAATTTCTTGTTCAATTGCTTGTTGATCAATTTCTTGTATAAAATTGGTGTTCTTTTATAATTTTTATGCACATCGTAAAATATTTCTGTAAATTTACAATAATTTTACGTTAAAAATAATTAATCAAGATTCTCAATTTTCATTTTATTTATTTATTTTATTTTATTTATTTATTTATTTACTTCTCAATAAAAATTAAAAATGAGTATTTCTCCTTCAGAAAAATTACAATAAATCACTAATATACTCCTGCTAATAATTAATTAAAATTATATTTGCCATTAAAATGTACAGATAAAATAGATTTTAACATTCCCATTAACATTTCACTGTGATTTTCCATGGGATTTATTCTAAATAATTTCCAGCAGTTTTTCTATTGCAGGGAACAAAAAATAATATAGGGG
The DNA here is from genome assembly GCA_963930645.1 of Salticus scenicus. Classification (NCBI taxonomy): domain Eukaryota; kingdom Metazoa; phylum Arthropoda; class Arachnida; order Araneae; family Salticidae; genus Salticus; species Salticus scenicus. Next base: position 231,983,828 of record OZ005648.1, read on the forward strand.
AAAATAAATAGTTTATTAAGATTACCCCCCCCCCATATTATTTTACAAATACTCAAAGTAAACCTAGGTCAAAATCTGACTGTGAATAATAATAATGATAATAATAATAAGAAGAAGAAGAAGAAGCTAGATTTATATATATAACTTCTCACTCATGCTAAATGTCTACTGTTTAAACATCTTTCCAGATTTTCGTTCTTAAATTATTTCAATGAACTTTTTTTATTAATGGTCTCAATATTTGCTTATGACATTTTTCAATGGGATCGCTCTCCTTTAATGCTCTTGTTTACTATATTTTAGGACTTTATTATTATTATTATTATTATTATTGTTTCCGCAATATTGGTGATTTTTTCACGTTATATTAAAGCTTTAAAGCTATTACTTGTTAGTTGTTTTCATATCTTTATTAAAGACGCGACAGGTTATTTAATGTAGTTATAAATTAATTTAATTTGGCCATTGGGGAATTTTTGGTTGCATTTAATCTTATGTTATTTTTAGTTCTATTATATTACTATACTATAAATATAACAATAAATTAATTATAACATTAAATATAACAACATTAAGTTGTAAATTCTTTAAAATAATTTAAATAAAAAATATAACATTCAAAATTTATTTTATTATTATTATTATTATTATTATTATTACTTCTAAAATGCTCCAGATTTTCAAATTTTAAATTTTCCCCACAATTTCACATTATAATTTTTCCAATATATACTCTCAATATATTTGAGTATTGATTTTTGGATCTAATGACAATTTAATTTATAAGAAATAATTTTACATTTGGACAGGGAAATTCCATGCGAATTTAAAATTTATCAAATTTTAAAATTGTGTTTTAATGACTAAATTAATCGGCTAATGCCCAAATTAATTGTGCTAAATGTTTTTAATGAATACTTTAAATATAAATTAATATGCACTATTGAGAATGAAATAACTTAAATTTAAAGAACTCTTTTGTTAGTTTTTAAATTAGTTTTAGTTGAGAATTAATTCCATTTCCTCCTCCCATTCACCATAATTGGAAAGCTCATTTCTCCACTTGCATTGTAGTCCAGGCAATAGCAATTTTGTATCGAAAAAAATCAAGGTAGTTCTGTAAATTGGCTTATTTTACGTTTTTGGGGTCGCTGAATCCGAATTTTCAATTTACCAAAAAAAATGTCTTGTGTGTTTCTCCAAATTAAGAAAAAAAAAAAAAAAAGAAAGAAAGAAAGAAAGAAAAAAAAGAACGTTTTATTCTCGTTTTGGGTGAAAAATAGTTTTAAATTATGAAAGTAGATAAAATTTACAACATTTTTATTTTTATTATTATTTTGGTGTTGGATAAACTGGAAAAGAGTTGAGCGAGCAGGAGCATCGCAATTTCACATTACCTCTTATCCATTGTATTGATATCGCCTTCTCAGCGCTCGATCGTCTAGGAGATATTTCTCTCATTTTCATTCTACCCTTTTTAATTTCTCTTACACATATATATTGTACAGAAAGTATTGTTTTTAGGTAAAATTTTCGAAATTGAATTTTAGTTATATTTACACGTTTTCAGATCTCCGAAAATCATGTTTTTAGTGGTTGGTCTGTGTGTATGTCTGTTCTGTGTGTCTCTGTGTGTGTGAGCGCGTGTGTCTGTTATTATCATATCTCAAGAACAAATAGTAGCACGAAGTCCGTTCTCGATATTCTAAATCTATATCATATAGGATATTACACTAAACTTTTCGTTGACATCAAGCAAATGGTTCGTGTACAGATGCATCCAAGATAATTCAAATACATTACGTCTATGGGGGAAATTTATAGTAAGTACAGTGCGACATCTCTGGGCTCCCGTAAACAAAATGGAATGAACATATTTTGCTATATAAATAAAAGCATGTTTTGCGTAGATTGTGGTACTATTCAGTATTTTTCATTCGTTTACAGGACTACAGAAAGTATTTGGATATACTGAGGCTACACTTGGAAATAGCTAGAAGTGTATTTTATTTTCTGTTAAGTGTTTTTCATATAAAACTAAATTTAAGTGTATAATGTGATTTGCGTAAAATTTACAGATAATATACAGGGCTACCCAAAATTAAGCTAAACATTCTTTACTATTGAATGTAATTGATAGAAGTGCTTTTCGATATTTTACTATGTCGACGAACACTGCTCAGGAAGAAAAATTAAATTTTTAAACCTATACTGTAAACAAATTATTTTTTGAAGTTCTATTTTGAACTCTATTTTTTTGTGTGACGTTCTGACATTTTGAGGTGCTCTAAATACAAAAGTTCAGTTTTTAGCGGTTGATCTGTATATGTATTTGTTAACAGCATAACTTAAAAATAAATAACTGCAGGAGATTTAAATTTGGTAATTTGAAATTCGTATTAAGTTACCACTTGAAAAAATTGATCAAGATTGGCAAGTTTGAGGGCAAATTAATTACAGCCTTGATTTCTTTATAAATAAATGTAGTCAGTGGAATTGAACGGGTATCGAGCTCCCCCCCCCCCACCACCACCACCTCATACAGAATTGTATGTCAAATAAAAGTGTAACTAAACTTATTTTAGAATATTTTTTAAGTAGATTTATTATCTTACCTTATTAATCTTACGACTTACTATACAATGCATCTTTATAGTATGTATTGAATTGCAGGATATGAAAAGTAGTGTGAGGGACATAGCAGATTATCTGACACTTCCTTTACCAAATAATTAAGACAATCGTTTAATAAACAAAAATTGTCCGGTTTTGATGAAAACTAAACTTTTTTCGAAAATAATTCAACTAATTTTTATATTTTAACTTCTCCCAAAAGAGAGAATCGATTGAAACTATATGCATATTTGTTCAGTATCTTTTGGTTACTTTAAAAAACAAGACTTTCATTAGAAAAAAAAAATGGTTTTGTTGCAAGGAGAACATATATATATATATATATATATATATATATATATATATACATGAGGTCTTCTTCTTTTTTTTTTAAGTTATTTTTTATTTATCTTTTTATTTTGTTTTTTTTACTTTATCTTACATTCCTTCCCCCCCCCCCCCCTTTTCCCTTTTTTGTACTTTCTTTTTTTTTTTTTTTTTTTTTCCTCACTTAATCGTATGACAAGAATACTTTATGGAACAGATTTTTTTTTTTTTTTTACATGTTTAAAAAGCATTTTTCGTATACATAGATTATAAAATCAAAAATACTCATCTTTTACGAAAAACATCCCTAACACTGTACTTAAACTTAGCATGGTAAAAACAAATAAATACGTACATACATAAAAACGCGGGACACAACTCAATTCCCAACACTAAATTCCGTTGCAGTTATTTCAAACCTTAGTTTTTAATATGTTTGAAGAATTTTTGCGTCTCTGTAAACCAACGATTAATGCTTTTGATGCCATAATCTGAAGAAAAATGCTTTAGTCCATTAAAAATGTTTTTTTTTTATTTCATTATGATTCGTTCAGTCTAATAAATATATGAAAATGTACCAACGAAAATTTTAGCCTTTAAATCGTAATTTATATGAATTATTATATAAGCCTCTGTACACGGTCCATTTGATCTCAGTAAAATGTTTCGATTAATATCATCATATGATGCAGATTTTGAATACCGAATTTAGATTTCTTGGAAACATGTGTATTCAAGTTAATTCTTATAATAAACACTCTAACAGGTAGACATACAGACCAGCCACCGAAAAAAAACCTAATTTTTTGGATTCAAAAATCTCAAAAAGTACGATTATACCAAAAACTCACTTTTAAAAATTTTTCTCTAAGCCAACACCTTTTTCATAGCTTATACAATAAGAGAAAGTGAATAGAAGTTAATAATAATTAAAGATAAAACTGGAGAAATTTTTTTAATATTTTGTAACGTTTATTGTAACCTTTTATCCTTAAAACAAAACCAATTTTTCACTTCTAAAAAAAGTTTTGTTTGTTAAAGTAATCAGAATATCCTCAACAAATATGCATCTAATTTTATAATTTTTCTTTTCTGGATACAATTAAAAACCAAAATTTAGTTGAATTGTCTTCCAAAAATGTTCAATTTTGGACCAAACCTAAAGATACTAGTTTTCATTGTTTGATACAAAAAGAGTCAGAAAAGAAAAAGGTAAAAAGAAATGAGGAGTATTTTCGCTCCAGAAAGATGAGACGGCGATATGGGTAGGAATGAGAAACAGCTCTATAAAATTATGATGCGCCAGTTTTATGATGCGCTCCCTCTCTTTTAAATTTATCCTACATCAAAATGTAATAAGACTTATTTTGTTGCAAATTTTATCAACTTATAGAATTTCCAACTATTTTTTACCAAAAATGGAAACAAAAAGTGCATTTTTTCAAAAAACTTACTTTTGGGGAACTTTTTTCAAAATTTGGGGGAATGCACAAGGAAATTTTAGTGTTTTGGTTGGTTGGTTGTTGGCTGATTTTTTGTGGCAAAAATAAATATACTGCGCCATTTTTTTTTCTTTGGACAGAGAAAAGACAAGCAATCAAAAAATTAAACATTCATCATTTAAATGTTACTAAAAATAAAAATGAATAAAAATGAATAAAATTAAATAGAATAAAATTAAATGATATAAAATTAAATGTCATAATAAAATTCTTTTTCTTTTAAGAAGTTGATTTCATGATATAGTTTTGTACCTAAAACGCTTGTAAATTTCGGTGGGAAATTCAAAATTTAGATTGATTGACCCCAAAAACATTATGTAAATCAATTTTAAAATTGCCGTAATTTGTTTCAGGTAAGGTCCCAATACGGCCTTTATTGACTGGACCATTGCGCAAACTACAGTTTTATATCACTTGCAGTTAATTGCATTTAAATAATTTTAAACTATATTTTAAAAATTGGTACACTCAAAGAAATTTTTTTGTGCAATACATGTATATATATTATTATGTGACTTCTTAAGAGTATTAAACCTGAGTTACTGATATTTCTAATATAATATGGAGCATTGTTACTGCTTGCCTTTTAGCTACACCACATTTTTTGTTTAATAATTTTCTCCAATGTATAACTACGAATAAATAAGAAGAAAATTACTCTTTAAAAAAAAAAAAAAAAAAAAAAAAAAAAAAGGTATTAAATAGAACAAGAACTAAAAATCATGCGATTCCCATAGATTAGTAACACTTTCCAACTGTACTAAATCGTTGCATCGTTTAACCCTCAATGTATTTTGTCTACGTTATCAAACAACGGACAGGCAAATGGACAGCAAAGACGAACAGATAGACTAATTGAAATCATAGTCATTATAACACGTTGTCGGAAAGTGTTAGAAACACTTAACCCAAACGGGAATGCAATTTAAGCAGTTTCTGATGCAGTTCTTAATGTCTCTGAATATTTTACTGTGAGCCTGTAAATCTTAAGGCTAAATACACTATATTCTCTCTCTCTATATATATAAATAAATATTAACCTTCTTTTTTTTTTTTTTCCTTTGCGCAGTGCAACATTTTTTAAATATAATTTATAAAAATGTCTCTCTGTGAATGACTTCCCTGTACAGAGACCAGTTATGCTATTTATACCAATTTAACTATGGAACATTTTGGTTTTTAGAAATAGCTGTCATAGGACGCAATACTGAGTAATTCTTTTGGGTGTCCCTCTACATAAACCAGTGGTGGTTTTTACACTATTTTCAACAGGGAACATTTCATAGTGTATTTAAATAACATATATCAGTTTCAAGGAATTCCATCAATATTTACCGTAGTTAGAGCGTAGACAGGCGGAAGAACAAACCGAAGTCATAAACACTTTATTTTATTTTATTTATTTATTTTTTAATTTTAACAAAAAGGCGAGTACTTCTGGAATAAATTAGCAACGTTGGTAGCTCTCATTAAACTTACTTAAATTTTATAAATTTTATTTCACATATATATATTTAATTTTAATTTATTTTTTATCATTTATTTTTTATCATTTAATTAACTATGACAAAGTCGTAAATCAGAATTAGGTACGTTCCAGTTCACTTATTTGATTAACATTAAATTAATATGAACTATTAAAAAATCTTTAGTTAAATTATTTTTTCTTTCACTAATTAATTTTTAATGCTTACTGCACCAAACATATGTTAATATAACCTCCTTCCCCTTTCCAACTCTTTTTTTCAGTTAATGGACCCCTTTCAGTTGAGCAAAATACAACTATCCATAATTAGTAATTAATTGCATGCGCATTAAAATAAATCATGTTAAAAAAAAAAAAAAAAAAAAAAAAATGGCACGCTTAAAATTTTATAACTTACGCAACTTGTTTGAAGTACAGTAAAACCTTCCTAAGAAGGACATCCACACCCACAGTGCCATAGAAAATCGTCGCTCTGCAGGTGGTATCTCAATTCAGACAACAAATTTTGCAAATTAAATGTATTTAATTATTTAAATTTATATTATTTGTTTATATTGCTCTCTAATAAACAATTATATTAGTTTGTTCGAATTAACTTTTTTAGCTATATTTTCATTTTCTGAGAATTTTTTTATACATCGGAACAGGCTGTTCAGCCTAGCGTCATTCATGGAGGAGAAAATGGTCTCTTTTAATTTATTAATTCCCTTAAACTTTCCTGGCAGAAAATACCAATTTAAGTTTTTATTTTTAATTTTAGCTAAGATTAATACTTTTATTTTACTATTTAAATTCGGTATAACCAATTTAGAACCCATTGCTTTTTAAATTTATTAGCTAAATTAGGGTATGACAGAAAATTGTGTTTTTCCAAGTAGAAATATGATGTCTTATTACTTAGTTCTTTTCACTACACACATATTATTATATGGAGATTAATATTATATTAAATTTACTTTGGTACTTGAAATATTATTTACTTTTATTTTAAACTTTATTTAAATTTATTATTATTATTTATGCTAGTATTGTTGTTACATAAATTGTAAGAAGTATCAAATGAGACACAGGTACACACTGGTCATGTATCAAATCCATATTACCTACTAAAAAATTTTTAAAAAAATTTATTATAAGACTTATTATTTACACGTCAATATTACCTCCTTCCTTACACTGAATTTCTTGTAAATTCATTTCCCCTTTTCAATTCCGCAAGTTACAGCTCTCCTTTTTATATCCATTGAACAGATGAAAAAAAAAAAAAAAAAAAACTTCCCATGACCACTTATACAGGAATTAAACAAATATGAAACTCAAAAAAGGGGTACAATTCTGAAAACAGTAAAGATTGGTAACTTCCTGGTAAAGGTGGGTAAAGCTCTTAGTGTACAAGCTGGCGCTAGTGGGAGTTGGCTATTTGATGCATATTTCAAGAGATTTTCTTGTATTAAATTTATGTTAATAATTCAAATTTCCTTTCGTTTAATGTTAAACTTTATTTAAATTTATTATTAATATTTACATTATTATTGTGATTATTATTCGGAGGTGACCATATAATAAAAGTAGACATTTAGAGAGATTTTACTATATTAAATTTATTACTATATTTATTTTTTATTTACTCCAATTTTAAACTTTATTTAAATTTATTATTAATATTTACATTATTATTCTTATTATTCTTACTGTTATTTACTAAACTATAAAAAATACCGAACGAGAATTCTTTTTTTCAACCCATATAATCCATTAAAAAATCTTTAAAAATTATTCATTGCGTAAAATTTTGTATACGTCAGTATTACCTCCTTCCCTACACAAACTTTCTCGCGAATTCATTTCCCCCTTTCAATTGCGCAAGCTACGACTCTCCATTATATATCCATTAAAAAAATGCAAAACAAACTCTCACAACCGCTCACACATGAATAAGAAAGATAAGAAACTCAAACGAGTGAGAGTCTTATATAGGGCAGGCGGTCACTAACCTCTCAGTGAAAACTGTCGGCCGGCTCTCTCATTGGCCGTGACCGAGTTTGGCCTAGATAGGCCTTACCGCTGTTCCATGCTTCACTCGGCCTAGCCGATATTCTTCCGATAGCACAGCCATGGAGGGACCTTATATCTATCTGCCAATTCGGTGAGTTATTATAACTCTTTCTTTGGGCTCAAAGGGTCAGTTCTAAAATTGCTTTTGCAGGATGACCTTTCGTATAACGGGGCAATCATTATGGGCCTTCATTATATTATTGCCTTGATCATATCATTGTTAAATGACCAATCAATATATAACGTGTATTACTTCATCGTGTTTAGTATTTTGTAATCATTATATAGATAATGATGTATGTAATATTTGTATGCACAGCAATTTGGATTATTTTTCAAACAGTTGACTTATTTCCAATATAATTTTTATGCATTTTGATTATACATAAATAATGTAATTCAACTAAAATAGTAAATTTATTCCAATTTTTATTTATTTTTATTACACATCTGAAATAAATTTTTGAATGGATTATTATTATTATTATCATAATTTATATATATATGTATATATATAGTGGTTTGTTTTCGCTACACTTGTTGAATAAAACAATATCAGTTTTCTTATTAAAGAGCATCGGCGGTGTTGTAGATATATATACATGTTTTTAAAATTATACAAGTATTGAAAAATATTTTTTCTGCGATCAATATATAACATATATTTGGTTTTATTTTAACAAATATTAGTCAAAATTTCAGCTACTTTGTTTACATTCAAGATTTACATTCAAACTTAATAAAATTTTATTTTATTTTTATTTATTTAATTCTTAAAATTTGGGCAATATATTGATAAAGTTATAAATTTTTCAATAGTTTACAATAGAATGGGACAGATGATACAAATTTTATTTATTTATTTATTTATTTTAAGTTTTAATTATTCATTATTTGATGCATAAGTAAATGATTCATGGGTTCAACAATAAGCACCTGCATTACTGATGAAGTATCGTTTTTATTATTATTATCATCTATGCTGTCGTCGTGACTGTTCTTTTTTATTGGGAAAAAAAAAAAAAAGAATTGTGATGAATTTCCCTTAAAACTACATATTAAAATTTCATATTTCTTTCCTTTCTTTCTTTCTCTCTGTGTCCCTTTTTTTAACCTTTTATATTGGTTGTATGAATAAAACCGATGGGGATGAATTTTGTCCTTGCTTACAAAATTTTCTTCCTGTTAGAAACCACGTGGTGTACATGCGTTAACAAGAAAATTCTTCTAATAATTTTATTTTAAGTGTTAAAAAATAAAAAATAAAACTTTTTAAAGCTGAAAATTTATTTTCTTAAACAAAATAGATAACTTAAAAGAAATAGACAAAATAAAATAAAATAAACAATATTTTTAGATAGTCATTACACCAATTCGTGTAAAATATAGTTCTGATAGCTTGTATGAATATTGACATTGTAGTAAAAGTTATATAAAGATATATATATGAAATATTAGTTTTGTAAAATTTCTCGATTTGTAATTTTTGATGGGTTTCAAAATATATAAAATGTCATTTTTCGCCATTTTTTACTTTCTTTCTTTCTTTCTTTCTTTCTTTTTTTTTTTTTTTTTTTTTCTTTATTAATTACTATATTTAGTTATTTGAAAATTCATCGTTAGTTGCAATTTGACACAAACTGGTATCTATTTATTTATTTTATTTATTTTTTTTTCTCAACAGGTAGCGCTATCGGATCATTTTTCTAAAATTTTAATATGACCGTATAGGATAAAAAATACTGAAAATGTATACAATTTGGCTTGTCTTTAACTAACCATTGTAAAAATTTTAAATATTATTTATAATGGCAAAAGTGAACCAAAATAAAAAATTTTTGTGTGTATAGAAATGTCACTTCTCCTCTTCCGAAGGAATCCCCCCCCCCTTCTTCATCGAAAATGCAAATTTTCGAATTCGTTCTAAAATTGTCCAGCATGCCATAGAAACCGACCATCTACCTGATTTTGACGATAATAAAAGAGTTGTATCTAATTGTTCAAATTATCATTCTAGAAATTTCCTTAAAGGCTGGTACTCGAAGCAGCATTTTTCACCTCTTATCCCTTTGCGGCGCAAGGAAATTCGGATCATTTAAATTATACTGCCACCGGAATTCACGAACAAAATTAAATGAAAAGAAATTTTAAATTTTAAGTTTTAAAAAAACGGCCTTTTCTGCTACGTTATAAACGTAAATTTTTGCCAAAAATTTTCTGGGATGAGTTTTTGCAGCTGGGAGGTGGTTTCACACTTATACCACCGCGCGTTAAAGGGTTAATGAGGCATGTGCTGTCCTTGCCGAATACGCTGTGATTTCGTAGAGGAAATCTATTGTTCATCTCAACGTTTACTTTTGATGATTTTTATTGATGAGGAGCTTAAAATATGGATAGAAACGATTAAATTTATCTGTGTGTATTTTAATATTTAAAATGTATATTTTAATGTATATTGTCTCAATTTTTAATGTAATTAAAATATAATATATAGACCCCGTCACACAGAATTATATGTTGAAACTTAAGTTAAAGTTACCGCTTTGTTCGGTAGAGGTCTTCCGCTAACAGTATCAGTTGTCCGGGTCCCCTCTGCCTTACTTCACCTTCCCCAGCGAGAAAATTTAAAGTTGCGCCAAATCTCACCAAAGTGCTTAATGCGTACACTTAATCAGTACCCAGACACCAAAATTTGCCATTTTAAGATATTTTCAAACAAATTTAAACGTGAAAATTGTTTTTTGCCCCGCCCGCTTCAAGGGAAAGGGCTAATTTTTAGGGCAAAATACCCTTAGAGAGCGTGTTGCCTACACATAACTAACTGACACATGAAAAAAATCGCTTTCCTGAGATAATTTGGAGCTGAGTTATATTTGAAAACGTGTTTCACCACTACCCGCTTTTACAAGGTGGGAAAGGGAGGTTAATTTTGCAAAATCTCTTTATAGTACGAGTTGGATACGTATAATTGAAAACATGTTTTTCACTCCCCCCCCCCCTCTCCCAACGGTATAGAAAATAATTTCGCAAAATTTCTATGTAATATTGGGTATGCATAGCCAATCGCCGCATCAAAAAATCACCTTCCCTATATAATTTGGAGCAGAGTTACTCTTAAAAACGTGTTTCCCTCCAAACATTAGAAGGGGGCAGGACAAATTTCAAAAAATCTTTTTATAATGCGTGTTGGGTACGCATAAGCAATCCAAACATAAAAAATAATCTTACTCAGGTAGTTTGCAGCATGGTTGCGCTTGAAAACTTCTTTATTTTACCCCGAATCTAAGGGGATAAGGGGGGAATCCCGTTACAATAGTTGCCGTATACACATAAACAATTTACGCACCAAATTTCGTGATATCCCATAGATTTCCAAGACAAATTTAGCGCTGTCAGGGAGGAGGGGGGGTTCTCGAATTTGCTCTCTCGTAACACCCATCCTCCCCCCCCCCAATATATATATATATATTAAAAATCACAAAGAAACGAAAATGGGTTTTTGGAAATATCCTAAAGAAGACACACGACGTTTTGAATATCTTTGTACCATTTTTTGTAGAGCTCTACTAAAAAATTCGGAATTTGCAAAATTCCCCCCAAAAAAACAGTATTTCCTCCTCCCTCCATTTTGAATCAAAAATTCCAAAATCGCATATAATGCTTTATGTGCACTCAAGGTCTAGTCTTCTCATGTACAATTTCTTCAACGTGAAGTAATTTGGGGCGGAGTTATGCTTACAAAAGTTTTTTTGCATTCTGCCTCAGGGCGAAGGAGTGGAATTTCAATTAATCCCGTTACTTTAGGCGTCGGATACATATAAACAATCCAAGCACCAAAATTTGTGACCGCAGCTCCCATAGATTTCACAGGACAAATTTAGCACTAAAAGTGTGTACTCGAGTTTTCCCCCTCGTAATCCCTCCCCCCATCCTACAAAAAAAAAAAAAAAAAAAAAAAAAAAAATCGAAAATCACAAAAAAGCAAAAATGTGTTTTTGGAAATATTCAAAAGAAGACGCATGGTTATTCTCAACATCTTTGTTCCATTTTTGGTAGAGTTCTACTAAAAAATTCCAAATTTGCAAAATTCCCCGCGAAAAAACGATTTTTCCCCTCTCTCCCCTTAAAAATGAAAAATTCCTAAATCGCACATAATATTTTATTTATATTTAAGTCTAGTCTCGCCATGCGCAATTTCTTCACCCTGAAGTAATTTGGAGCCGAGTTATGCTTACAAACTACAAACGTATCACTGCTCTGCATGAAAATCGGCCTCAACACCATTTCGGCAAATTCTTATGTAAAATGACCTCCTGAATCCGAATATGACGACCATTTTGTCCTATCACCCTCCGTTTTTTAGGGACGCCCCCCTATTTGTATTACTTTTCGGTAATTTTATGAGTATACAAATTTGATTTGTAGGGGGGGGAAGGGGGTGACTGTTAAACATCTGAGGGCAGTAGATTTGGAAGGAAAATTCTAAATCATGAACATTTGCAGCAAGGGAAAAATTTAGGGTGGGGGTGGGGATTTGCCACCGAAATTACATATTACATTTATTATATTTTATTAATCAATTATTATTATTATTTATTATACATTATATTATTTTGTTTTTAAGTGTTAAAATAATTCTTTTCCATTCTCCAAATCAAATTCATGGCCATAAAATTACCGAACAGGGATAAAAATTGGGGAGAGGGTGGAATTCCGAGAAAACGGTTGGGGATTGGGCAAAATGGGTGTCATATCCGGATTCAGTTGGTCATTTTACATAATAATCAGCAAGAATAGTATCAGAGCTCGAATTTTTTCTTCTTTTTTTCTATTGCAGCGCAGTGTATTTTGCCTTCTGCCCCTTCCAGGGGGGGGGGGGAGGAAACGAAGGAGAATTTCGCAAAAGTTGATAGATAGAATTTTAAGTTGGGTAAAGTCCTAAGTTCTTGCGAAGTGTCGTTGAATTCTGTCCAACTGTTCTCACGTGATACCCGGACAAAAATAGCGTTAAAGACATACAGACCCAACGGTACACACACACAGAGAAAATTTTGTAAAGTGATGTTTGGCTTTCATGATGTTTGAAACTTGAAGATATAGCGAAATTTTTTGATTATGAGAAATTTACAGACTAAAGTCTGATTTTATTGCTGTGGATTATGCGTCAATGAAGGTTAATACAATGAAGACATATACACAAAAGTTTAGTGTTGTGTAATTTAAAGGAGACTTTTAATCAATTCAAGGATGAGTAGTCAGACCTAAAAATTGATTTTTTACATTTGCAGAACTAAAACCAAAAAACTGCATTTTGGCTGTCGAGCAAGTGGAACACATTCTGTCTGTCATTGTCATACACATAAAACTGTTAAATTAATGCTGTTCCATTGCAACTTATAAAATTTGAGTAAAGAAGAAAAAAATAAATTAAATTCTTACAATAATTGCATAAAGTTAATGATTTGTTGTTCCCCAGAATTGCCACTGCAAAAACACACTATCTCCTGAAGAAATGTTCTGTGCTCATGCATCTTTTAAATTAACTGTAAAGATTGCTCGCCACTACAAAATGCCCCATGTCTTTGCAATTATATTTAGTACAGAAGTAAGATTATATATATATATATATACACACACACACTAGTGGGCTCTGCCCCCTGCTCGCTTCGCTCACCAATCCCGAGGGATGCTTCGCCTCTCCCCCCAACTCACTTTACTTACTATCTCATGCAGAACTCTGCCGGCGTATTCGCTGCATTGTTTTTAACTGAATAGGAATATTAATAGTGCATAACACAAGACAAAATCAGAAAAATAGTATAAAAATCCCTATATTCAATGTCAAATTGAAATACATAATATTTAATATCACATTATTTATTTTTATAAAATTTATGCTGAAAATCAGTATTTTTTTTCCCGTGGAATACAAAGAAATTTGTAATATCTAGACCATTTTGCATTACAGCTTTAGCATATGACCCTTTTTATTTCTTTTTTACAACCATGGATCTAGGCCCCGGTACCCCAGTCGGTAAAGCACCGAGCTCTTAATTGGAAGATTCCCGGTTCGATACTTGAGCCGGCCAAAGATCGTTTTATACACTAAGGATGGCTGGTGCACATAAAATCCGTCGTGGCCGCAAAGTCTTCCATGTTCCCCTCAAAACTATACCTCTGGGGATCATCAAAGCGGGGGAGCCATCCCCTCCTTGGAGGACCAAAATTGGGATGGCATGTCTCCGGAAAATCCATCGGGGTGCGTCCCAGACCGTCGCCAGTTACCCATAGTGCAGTACTGGTGAGACGTTAAACCCAACCTTACCTACCTACAACCATAGATCATATTTTAATTTTCCCGTGTAAAATAACTTCATGACAGAAGAACAACGTCACTGGGAAAAACTATTTTCAAGGTGGCAAATAGAGTACCTGCATAAACCCGTTGTTTTTAGTTAATAACTTCTTTAATTAAAATGATAGAAATTTTTAAGCAACTGAAATATCTTTCTTGGAGTATTCGGAACACATTGATGCCCCTCATGACGCGAAGTACCCTGTCCTTCGAGAGAAGATGCGGTCGCAGACAAAAAAATTTACGCCAGCGACAGTAACTTTTTTTAATACATATAGAATATGTATATATTAAAAACTTTTAATGTTAAACATTAAAACTTTTCAATTATTTAATTTTAAGAATCCCCAAAGCTACCAAAATCAAACAAAAACTACTAATTGAATACCCGATACAAGAATTACCGAATAAGTAATTAAAGGAGCCTGAGGAACGATCATAAAACTGTAAAACAATGCAGGCTAATAATTAATATTAATTTTTAATTAGATATATTTATTATTTTATTTATTTTAATTTTAAGATATGTATATATATTATATATTATGTACTTTTGTATCTTACACGATTCCTTAATATCACAAAAACTGACATAGTCATCCAATAATTCTGTCAACTATAATGAAAATTAAATATATTTTATTAATATCATATTTTGATAAGTTATGAAAGGTTACTGTGGAAAAGTAGACAGAATGATAAAAAGGATATTTTAATAGTGTTATTTAATCCTTTTAAGTTCAGATTTTAATATGTTTGTAAGTTATTTTTTAGTTAGAAGGTTTTTAATTGAAATTGACTTGGTCATCGTGTCTTCGTGTCACGCTAGTAAACAAGGCGCTTTCATTTTAAAGTAAATATGAGCTATTTCGTATGTCGCTCTGTGGCTCAGTGGGTAAGAGCGTCTCGTTAGTAGCGCGGTGGTTGTGAGTTCGGTCCCCGGAAGGTCCAGCGTGTTAATTTTTGCAGATAATTAGTAGAAAAGGTGTCAGTTGATACAAGAAAAATTTTCGTTGCTTACACTAAGAAATTTTTGAGAAGTTTTTTTTAAGAAGCATTTTTTTTTTTTTTTTTTTTTTTTTTTTAAGATATTGGAAAACACAAAACATTTTAGATATTAAAAAAGCACAAAATAAAATGTTTTAAGTAAAAAATACATATATATATATATATATATTTTATATAAGCTTTGTATATATGTATATATTACTATTATATGAAATTGGATTTGTCATCGGATTTTTGTCACGTTATAAAACCAAGACGCTTCCATTATATATAGATTAAAAAAAAAAAACAGTAAGCAACTCATTGTATTTGTTAATGGATTAGCTGGTTACAGCGTCATGTTGATTACGCGAGTGTCATATGTTCGATCCTCGCCGGGCCGAGGTGTTATATTTTGCGAATAATTAATAGCAAAAGTGTCAATTGATAAAAGAAAATATTTGGTTGTGTATACAGTATTCTAATAATTTTTAAAGAGTTTTTTAAACGACTTTTTATCTAGTTACAAAAAGCACAAAATAAAATTGTAAGAAAAATAAATAAATAATTTTTTTAGAAGCTTTTTATTGAAATTGGAATTTCTCATTGTGTCTTCGTGATTCGCCCAAAAACAAGGTGCCTCCCCTTTAAAGTAAATATAAGCAACGCATTACATTCCTCGTTAGCTCCATTGGTTAGAGCATCATGTTGATAACGGTTGGTTATGAGTTCGATCCTCGAAAGGCCGATATGGTAATTTTTGGAGATATTTAATAGAAAAGGTGTTAATTAATAAAAGAAAATATTAAAAAAAAAAAAAAAAAAAAAAAAAAAAACCTCAATCCAGCAAGAGATGTGCGGTTGAAATAGTTTAGACCTGAAATTGTTAAATCTTCATTTTTCAGGTAAGATATTGTCACCTTTTAACTGATTTTTATTGCATGAAGTTGAATTTATCATCGCGTTTTATGTCACGCTAAAAAGTAAGACACTTCAACTTAAAAAAAAAAAAAAAAAAAGCAATTCTTTGTATCTCTATCTCTTAATGGCTCAGTTGGTTGGAGCATCATGTTAATTTTTCAAATAATTAATAGAAAAGGTGTCAGTTGATAAAAGGAAATATTTCGTTATGTACAAAGTATCCTAATAATTTTTGAAGAGTTTTTTAAACAGCTTTTTATCTACTTTCTTAAAAGCACAAAATAAAAATTTAAGTAAAAATAAATAAATAAACAAATATTTTTTTTCAAAACCTTTTTATTGAAATTGGATTTCGCTATCGCGTCTTCATGTCACGCTATTAAATAAGGCACCTCAACTTTAAGGTAAATGTCAGCAGTCCTTAAAGTCGCTTGTTAGCGCAGTTGGTTAGAGCGTCAAGTTGCTAATGCGATGGTGCTGAGTTCTATCCCCAAAGGAACGATGTGTTAAATTTTGCAGATAATTAATAGAAAATGTGTTAATTGATAAAAGGAAATTTTTCATTGTTTACACAGCATTCTAAGAATTTTTTAAGAAGCTCTTTTTTAGATACTAAAAGGCACAAAATAAAAAGTTAAATGTATATATATATATAATTCTTTAGAAGATTTTTATTGAAATTGGATGTTAATCATCGTATCTTTATGTCATTCTAAAAAAGAAGGCACCTCCACTTTAATGTAAATTTAAACAACCTTTTTTGTCGCTCGTCAGCGCATTTGATTAGAGCGTCATGGTGATAACGCGATGCTCGTGGGTTCCATCCTCGCAAGCCGACGTGTTACTTTTTTTGCCGATAATTAATAGAAACGATGCCAATTGATAAAAGAAAATCTTTCATTGTCTACACAGTGTCCTAAGGAATTTTGATAGTTTTTTAGAGAAGCTTTTTTTTTTTTTTTTTTTTTTTTTTTTCAGTTACTAAACGCACAAAATAAAAATTTCAGTAAAAATTATTAAAATTAAAATTTCAGTAAAAATAAAAATATAAATAAATAAATAAAAATAACATTGAAAGTTTTTTATTATTGTGGAGCCCTAAAAAGCCTAAAATAAAAATTTATTCTTGTAGAGACATGCTATAAAATCATAAAAGCTTCAACTACAAGAAAATTTTAAAGAAAAATATAGATATTTCACTTTTGCAAAACATGAAAAAATTTAAATATTCCAAATATTTTAAAAAAAGCATTCGAGAACAATATTCCTTTTGTATAAGTTTTTGTTAGATTTTTCTAGAATATTCTATGGTTTTTCTTGACAGTTCTTAGCCTTTTTGTTAGAGCGTCATGCTGATAACGCGATGGTCACGGATTCGGTCCTCGAAAGTCGATATAATACTTTTTTTGCAGATAAATAATCGAAAGAAAAAAAAAAATGTCAATTAATAAAAGAAAATCTTCCGTTGTCTACAAAATGTCCTAAGAAATTTTGATTAGTTTTTTTATGAAGCTTTTTCCTTTTTGGTAACTAAAAATCACAAAATAAAATTTAAGTAAAAAATCATTTTTTAAAGTTAGAAGCTTTTTATTGTGAAGCCTTAAAAAGCATAAAATAAAATTTATTCTGGCAAAGACATGCTACAAAGAAATGAAAGTTTCAACATTAAGAAAATTTTAGAGAAAAATATAGGTACTTTCCTTTTGCAAGAGATGAAAATTTTTTAATGCTCAAAATATTTTAAAAAGTTTTCGAGACATTTGAAATTTCTGGAATATTGGTCTCGAAAGCTTTTTAAAATATTTTGAACATTAAAAAATTTTAATCTCTTGCAAAAGGAAAGTACCTATATTTTTCTCTAAAATTTTCTTAATGTTGAAACTTTTATTTCTTTGTAGCATGTCTTTGCCAGAATAAATTTTATTTTATGCTTTTTAAGGCTTCACAATAAAAAGCTTCTAACTTTAAAAAATGATTTTTTACTTAAATTTTATATTAAATCTATACTGTTTAAGGGTCCTCGATAGTCAGTTATCCCCCTTTTCTTCTTCCCTGTGTAATCAAATATGATTTTTGTTGCATTGTAATATCTCATTCAAAAACAAAGTTTTTCGAATTTTGTTTTTTGAATTCCATTCTTCGAACATGTCGCCTTTTTTTCTTAGGGAGAAAAAAAAAAAAAATGATTTTTCATTAAACGAACTTAAGGGTCTAATTTTCAATCCCGAAACGAAAAATTTAACTTATTTTAAGAAAAATAATCTGGTGTGTCACTCACACGACTTTTTCTTACCCTGAAATTTAATACTATAAATACAGGTTGGAGATTAAGAGGTAAGATAACGATTACTGTTATGTAAACCTCGGTTAAACAATTCAAATTAGGCTTCGGGAGAGTTTTATATGATAATTAGTTTTGTGTGAGGGGGGGCTGCCGCCCCCCTCACACCCTGTTTCATTAATGCACCTACATTTATATAGAATTTAATTCGGTTATTGGAAATAATTCTGTTTTTAAAAAATAATTTATTTAAATTATTATTTAAAAAAATTATCTTTTATAATGATGCAGACGATTTCTATATTAGAGAAGTAGTATAACACCAAATATCCAAAAAAAAGTCCATTTTATTCTCAATATTTAAAAAAAAAAAAAAAAAAAAAATACGATTTTTTTTTCTAAGTTTTTTTTCGTTAAAAGTAAAAAAAAATCGATAACTTTGTTTTAAATTATCGCAGATCGATGGTTCAACTATTCGTTTTAAAGGTATTGGCGAGCTCTTTTGAAAGATACCCATCATGAAAATTTACTCCCCTCGAGGGGGGGACTTCCCCCCCAGGGGGGGAGGCGAGGCTCCTACATACACATATTTTTTTTTTCAAGTTAACTATCTCTATTAGAAAAAATATATATTCGTTTCATTTGGTTTAGTGCAGTCTATAGACGTTAAACTCTACTTACCTGCAGTTTCCCCCATAGACGTAATGTATTAGAATTCTCTTGATTGTCCCTGTACACGAACCATTTGCTTGATCTTAACGAAAAGCTTACTGTAGCATCCCTATATGATACACATTTAGAATACCAAGTTTGAACTTTCTGCCATAATTTGTTTTTGAGATATGCTGATAACAGACAGACACACACACAGACACACACTCAGACACGCACGCACACAGACACACACTCAGACACACACACACACACAGACCATTTACTAAAAACATGATTTTCGTACTCAGGTACCTCAAAACGTATAAGTTTAAATATAACAAAATCTCGCGTTCGAAATTTTGACCCAAAAACAATACTTTCTCTACCTTATGGGTAAGAGAAAGTAAAAATTTGCTTCCTAAGATAAAAGGTAACATATTCAAAGAGTAGAATTTAAAAAGCAGAATTCGAAGAACATTATTTTTGAACGAGATATCCTGATAATACAGAGCAACAAAAATTCCCATTGGATTACATAGGGAAGAAGAAAGGAATGTATCTAACAACCAAGGAATTTTAAGTTTTCAGTTGTTGCACTCAGCATACTTAAAAGGAAATGATCAACCAGCAGATTAACATTCAAAAATAACAAAATTGCAGCTTTCATCATTCAATTTTTTTTTCTTTAAATATCACACAATTATTAATTACAAAAACATTGTAATTAACCATTTTCCCTTTAGATAATCTCTATACATGCTAATTTGGCCCACCAAATGAAATCCTAAAATGTTCTACAATTTCAGTATGAAAATACTGATAAGGAGTTGCATTATAATTTATGACTCAGCAGCCCATGGCGGTTCCAAGTTGTAAGTCTCAATAATTATAGACAACAAATATAGGAACAACATGTACTTTTTAAAAGAAAATTTAAATGTCCTTTTTGAGGTATTGAAGGTCAAAGGTAAAATATTTGATCTTGAGACGAAAAAAAAAAAAAAAAAAAAAAAAAAAAATGTGCGTGTGATATATCATTTGAAAGCCTGTGTTAAATGCTTTTGAGTGATACCAAACTTATGCCTCTAAGTTAATTAAGGGACAAAATATGGGTGCATTTTTAGTGCAAGAAGTTTGAAAATTTACACTCTTTATCCATTTTTGTAGCCCAGTATATGAAAAACTAAATGAGATAGGAATTTATTAATTGGTATACTTTTACTTCTCTATAAAACAAATAAATAAGCCGAATTTCCTAAAAATCTGAGAAGTTCAGGTTTTAACTGTATTTATTTGACCTGGAATAATACTTTAATAAATTCTTTATTTTCCATTATGACCAAAATGAAAAAAAGTATTATAAAAATTATGAAAAATTAATAAGACCATTTATTTTTAAATACTATAATTTTATTTATTTATTTATTTGGGAGGGGGGCGAGGAGAGGGAACTTACATAAACAATCGGATAAGTCCTCTCTAGCACTTTTACAAACATAAACAACACATTTCTGTTCCCTGATACAGTGAAAATTCCAATACGCTACTCTATAAAAATGCATTTTTTCTTTCTTTTGTTTTTCTTTTAAATTTTATGAAAAAAAAAAAAAAAAAAAAAAATGCAAGTTTCCACTTGCTGACATTTTTACAGTTAGAAATATATCCCCTCCCCCACTCCTCCGAGATATTTTTGCATTCTATTGATTAAAAGCGAAGATGAATTTTTAATATTCATTTATTCTTAGCTTCTTCTCTCCATCTATTTATTTATTTATATAAGTTTTATTATTATTATCATTATAGCAAATTATAGGTTAAAATTACAAGTTAATGGTATGGAATTTCTCTAAGCGGTAAGAAAAAATGTTTCAGTTTTATTTTAAATAATCTGGGGTGCTACAAACACATTCTTCTCTTACTCCGCATTTCAATATTAAAAAGATATATTGTAGATTATTGTTAAGATAACAAAGAAGGATATGTTATCTTAACAATATAAGGATATGCTATAAACATTTCAAGTTAGGCTTAGCTTTATTTCAGAAATAATTTCATGTGAGAGGACTACCGCCCCCTCGAATCCCCTTTCCTATTTAATATTCTACCTAAGATTTATATAAAATTCACAGCTGTTATTAAGAACAAAATTTAACTACAAATTATTCAGACAATTTTCACATGCACCACTCCTTGAAACGTATCTATCTTTATCAAATTTTTCAAGTAGCAATCTCATGTAAACTTCAGAATGCAACATTTAAATTGCCTGTACACTGATAATTTAAAGTACACTAATAAGTGGCATGAATAAGATCAACCGTTAAAAACTTGTCTTTAGTTCCTGAAAACGTATAATTATACAAAAAACAAGCGCTGAATATTTAACTTAAAGGAAAAAAAAAAAACTTTATTTACCGTATGGATATGAGGCATTAATTTAAATTCCTGAGCATTTATCCTGGCAAAATATTAAAGTAAAACACTTTCGCTAATTACATTTAATAAAACAGAATGTTTTTCGAATAATTATTGGTAGCCATGTATATCTTCTAAAAATTATGTATACATCCCATTGTGTATTTCCATATAATCCTATATTAATAACACATAGCAAAATCTGAAATGAAATTCCACCAATTTCCATGTATAGTATATAGCCACACTATATTCTAGTTCTTTTAGGTCGCTCTGTAAAAAAATAGTGGTTGATTTTCTGACCATATTCTATACGAAACATACTTTTATGCTTATTAAATACATATATACACACACACACACACACACATATATATATATGTTTATTTAATTTGGTTTAGTGCAGCCTATAGATGTTAAACTGTACTTACTTGCAATTTTCCCCATACACGTAATATATCTGAATTATCTTGGATGTCCCTGTACACGAACCGTCTGCTTGATCTGAACGAAAAGTTTTGTGTAGTAACCCTATACGATACGGATATAGAATACCAAGTTTCTGCTTTCTTCTGCTATTTGTTCTTGAGATATGTTGATAACAGTCACACACAAAGACCAACTGCTAAAAACATGTTTTTTGGATTCAGGGGATCTCAAAATGTCTAAATATAACAAAAACTCAATTTTGAAAATTTAACACAGACACAATGCATTCTCTACCATATATATTGGTAAGAGTAAGTAAAAATGCACTTGAAACACTTATTTTATTAGGAAAACCTAGTGTCATAATTGTTATTGTTTGAATAATCTATCTAAAAAATGAAATAAATAATCTATCTAAAATTAATTGTTTGAATAATCTATCTAAAGAGCTTTTGCATAGATAAGAAGTTTAAAATATTTTGATTTCAAATTCTACATTTATATACAAAAATAATCTGGTGTGTCACTCACACGACTTTCTCTTATCCTGAAAATTAATACTATAAATACAGGTTGGAGTTTAAGAGTTAAGATAACGAGTAATGCCATGCAAACCTATATTAAACAATTCAAATGAGGCTTCGGAAGAGTTTTATATGATAATTAGTTCTGTGTGAGGGGGGCTACCGCCCCCCTCAACCCCCCGTTTCATTAATGCACCTACATTTATATAGAGTTTAATTCGGTTATTAAAAAATAATTTATTTAAATTATTATTTAAAAAAATTATCTTTTATGATAATGCAGACGATTTCCATATTAGAGAAGTAGTATAACAGCAAATATCCAAAAAAAGTCCATTTTATTCTCAATATTAAAAAAAAAAAAAAAAAAGATTTTTTTTTTCATTAAAAGTAAAAAAAATCGATAACTTTGTTTTAAATTATCGCAGATCGATGGTTCAACCATTCGTTTTAAAGGTATTGGCGAGCTCTTTTGAAAGATACCCATCATGAAAATTTACTCCCCTCGTGGGGGGACTCCCCCCCAGGGGTGGAGGCGAGGCTCCTACAAGCATAATTTTTTTTCCTCAGTTAACTATCTTTATTACAAAATATATATATTCGTTTCATTTGGTTTAGTGCAGTCTATAGACGTTAAACTCTACTTACCTGCAATTTCCCCCATAGACGTAATGTATTAGAATTCTCTTGATTGTCCCTGTACACGAACCATTTGCTTGATCTTAACGAAAAGCTTACTGTAGCATCCGTATATGATACACATTTAGAATACCAAGTTTGAACTTTCTGCCATAATTTGTTTTTGAGATATGCTGATAACAGACACGCACACACACACAGACCATTTGCTAAAAACATGATTTTCGTATTCAGGGGACCTCAAAACATGTAAATATAACAAAATCTCGCATTCGAAAATTTGACCCAAAAACAATACTTTCTCTACCTTATGGGTAAGAGAAAGTAATACATTTTCAGCATTTTGTTTTATCGATATTTATTAATTATAATTAATTCGCAAGATAATTTTGTTTTTAGAATATTGTTATTTAATACAATACTCGTCAATATATTTAACGTGTTTTTTCATCTTGTTCCGCTCCCTTCCGCTTACTAATTATATAATTCATCATAATTACTTTCTTAAAATATTATCAATTAAACTAATCAATTATATTCAAAGATACGGCACCCCATAAGGTGATTGTAGTTCAAGTATGTTAGCTGATCTCTATCGTTATTACAATGAACACAATTTTAATGTAAACAGTGCAAAATTTTATCGATATATTAATTATATAATAATAATATCTACAGATAATTATAACATTAATGATCTTAAATTCAACAATCCCCCAAATTTATCATTAATAAAAAACTTTTTCAAATTATAAGTCTATAATCTTTCTTTGTTTAAAGATTAAACTGAAAACTAAGGCAATATTTGCTGATTTATATGACAAATGTAAATCTTTTACTTTTAAAGGTAACATGTATGCACATTTTAATTTCCATCTTCACTTATCTGGTTTTAGAAATATAATTCTTAACCATTTATTTAGATTAAAAAATTTGTGTTTCTCAAAATTTAAAAACAAAAATACCAACAAAATTGCATATGCTACAATTGTATATATCTACTTTCCCAATTAATTTTGTTTATTCATTAATTTATCCGTCAGATTATGGTCTTTATTAAAAAAAAAAAAAAAAAAAAAAAAAACATGAAAATAAAATAAAATGGAAATGGAAATGATGGTGAATGGATAGGAAGATGTTTAATTAAGGAGATAGGATGCAGTTGTTTGGCCTGGTTGTTTGAATGGGTTGTTGATTTTAATGATAATGAAAAATAATCTGGTGTAGCATTCACACGACTTTCTCGTACCCTGAAATTCAATACCATAAAGGCAGATTGGACATAAAGGGATAAGGTAACAAATGCTGTTATAAAAACCTTCGTTAAAAACAATTTAAAAGATGCTTCGGAAAAGCTTCATTTGGCAAATAATTCTGTACGAGGGTGCTACCCCCCCCCCCCCTCAACCACCATTTTAATGTTGTAATCATATTTAAAGAGAATTCAAAAGCTGTTATTAAATTTAAAAAAATTTAATTTCAAATTACTTAGACAATTTCACCCGCACCATTCCTTGAAACTTATAAATTTTAATAAATTCTTCACCTTATATAACTTCAAAATCTAACATTTAATTTCCTGAAATTAATTGTTTTTAGTTATTCTGATAAAAGTCATACACAAAGATTGAAAACATGACTTCAATATTCGGGTAACCTGAAAACGTGTTCATATATAAAAGAGAAATGCTAAACATTTTGTTTTAAAAATTTTTTATTTATCACATGGTTATGAGGAATTAAATTTAATTTCTGAGCAGTTTTCCTGAACATGGTATAATATTATAGCAAAGCACTTCCATTAATTGTATTCAGTAAAAAAGAATGTTTTCGATTAACTGTTGACAGCCCTGTACATCTTCAAAAAATAGTGTACAGACCACAT
Organism: Salticus scenicus; assembly: GCA_963930645.1. Lineage (NCBI taxonomy): Eukaryota > Metazoa > Arthropoda > Arachnida > Araneae > Salticidae > Salticus > Salticus scenicus. Next base: position 232,008,901 of record OZ005648.1, read on the forward strand.
TGTGTACTTAAATATATTAATAACATATAGCACAGCGCACTTCCACGAATTTCCAAGTATTATCCCACTATATTCTAGTTATTTTGTGTAGCCCTGTAAATAAACAGTAAATAATTCTCATACCATATTCTACTTGAAACATACTTTTATGCCTATAAAAAATATATATTCATTTACTTTGGTTCAGTGCAGCCTATAGATGTTAAACTCTACTTAATTGCAATTTCTCCCATAGACGTAATGTATTTGAATTCTCTTGGATGTCCCTGTACACAAATCATTTGCTTGATCTCGACGAAAAGTTTAGTGCAGCATATCTATATGATACAGATTTAGAATACTGAGTTTGGATTTCCTGCTGCTATTTGTTCTTGAGATATACTGTTAACATACACACACACAGAGACCAACCTCTAAAAACCTGTTTTTAGGATTCAATGGACCTCAAAACGTGTAAGCATTACAAAAACTTAATTTAAAAAATTTGATCCAGAAACAATACTTTTCTCGGCCATATATGTGGGTAAGAGAAAGTAAAAAATATGCATTTAAGCATCTTTAAAATGGTGTTCTAAAAAGTAGTTAAAAACAACATAGGTATAAATTAACATAAAAGTAATTGTATATTATGTAACTTAATTATGTGGATGTTTAAGATAATGTAGGTTAATCATGTAGCTTTTTAAGGTAACAGTTAATTTATTGTATCAAATCGTAATTAATTGTAATTAGTATTATTAAATAATATGAAACATTATTTAACACAATTAATGATATCTTTAAAATTACTCAAATACTCTCTTCATTTCACAATATTGTGTATATGCATTTAAAAATGGTTGATGATGAATCGAAATGTTTTGTTTTTTCATTTAACGTTTAATATTATTATTGTCTTTTACATTAAAATTGTATCGTGTTCAATGCGCTTCAATTATTATTGTTCTATAAAAATTTATATACTATTTTTTTTTTTTTTTTTTTTTTTTTTTTTTTGCGTTTTTATGTGTACTTTAATTCATTGTTGAAATCTTTGAGTTGTAGGGCAATGATAGAGATTTTTTATTATCTTATGTATCATTATGTCATAAACAACTGATTCTTTATTACATGCTGCTATAATTGCCCTTTATAAAGATATAGCAGTTTTGTGGGAAATTTCAAAATTATTCTTCTACGTTTATTAACTTTTTCACTATTTTGCTTTGTATAATGCTCCACTTCCATACGAAATTATTTATTAATACCTTGCTAATTCAAGCCTTTTTTGCTGATGTTTAATCAGTATAATGAGGAATTATTATAAATAAATATATATATATTAATATATATGTATAAGTTGCATGTGCTGCTGTTTACAAACTATGCACTCTTGCCTATTAATTTTGGCGATATCAAACTTTGTTAATTGAGATTTGTCTTTCGGCTTCGAAAATCTTTTCATTTCTCACCAAAACTTATTTTTACTTTCTTCTATATGTAATATAGAGAAAGTATTGGATTCGCGAAAATTTTCGACCTCCGTTTTTTGACGGATCTACACGTTTTGGGATGTCCTGAACACGAATTGATAGTTTTTAGAAAATGTCTGTCTGTGTGTCTGTCTGTCTGTCTGTGTGTCTGTCTGTCTGTCTGTCTGTCTGTGTGTCTGTATCATTTTTTTGTGGACGCTGTATCTCACGAACATATGAATGAAATTTAACCAAACTTGGTATTTAGTTGCACCCTGACATGAACTGGTGCCCATTAGATTTGGGGATCAATAGCTCAACAGGTGGCGCTGTAATCGCATTTTATGCAAATTTTTAACATAGCAGCATAGGACAAAATTCCGTATAAATGGGCATAATGAGAGTTATTTTAAACTTGTGATTGTAAAATTAATTTGAATTATTGATGATAGTAGTAGTTAACTAGGAAAAAAAATTGTGCATGGGGGGGCATCGGTTCCTCCCCTGGGGGGGAGGTACCCCCCCCCCCCCGGGGGGGTTAAATTTTGAAGATGGGTATCATTCGAAAGATCTCGTCAATACCTTTAAAACGAATGGTTGAACCATAAATCTGTGATAATTTAAAACAAAGTTATCGATTTTTTTTACTTTTAACAAAAAAAAAAAAAAACTTAGAAAAAAATTCGATTTTTTTTTTTTTTTTTTTTTTTTTATTATTATTATTGTTAGTGATTGAATATGTATTAATTTTCACAAAAAAAAAAAAAAAGAAAAAAAAAAGAAAAAGAAAAATTTTTTTTTTTTTTTTTTTTTTTTTTTTAATATTGTTACTGATTGAATATGTATAGGAAAATATAGAAGAAAGTCTTGTGGTGGCCACAACATACTAGTTGTTTATAAACTTAAACTTACTTGTAAATATTTACCGTAAGTATAATAACACTAAGATATTTTGGCGGATTTGTAGACATTCATTAAAAAAGAAAAAGAAAAAAAAAAAAGAGGTTTAGTCGACGTTCATTTAAAAGAAAAGCAACAAGTTTCTTTCGCTCTTATAGTTTTTCGTTTGCACGTTTAACGGAATATGTAAAGTTTTTTTTTTTTTTTTTTTTTTTTTTTTAAGGATTTTCGGGGGGGGGGATATTTTTAAGAACGAAAAAACTCGGAATTTTAAAGTAAAAGATGATAGATTAGGATATATACCAAGGTAGGATACAAGATTTGCTTTCTTTCTTTCTTCAGTTCGAAAACAACTTTTCTTTACTTAGCAAAACTACCTATTTCTGTTCCCTTGTAAATATTTTCAGTGATATAAGTATAATAACACTAACACATTTTAGCTGATTCTTAGACGGTAATAAGGAAAAAGATTTCGACGTCCTTGATTTAAAAATAAAAGCAATAAGCTTCTTTTGTCATTATTATTTTTTTTTTTTTTTTCGGCTGTACGTTTACCAATGAAAAAAAAAAAGTGTGCTATTGTTTTACGTTGAATCCTTGGCATTTGTAACGGGATCCTGTGAGAGTAGTATACTCTCTGGCATTCCACGTTTGTATGTCTTCCTTTGTTGATACTATATATTTTTTTGTTTTTCCCTTTCTCCCTTTCATTGAAGTTTGTTTGGTTTGTACAGTATGTCTTGTCATTGTCATTTTTCAAACGGATATTTTCGAATATTTATTTTGTAGTTGTGAGATATTTGTATGAAACTGAATCGTCAGTTTGAAGAATGGAACAAGTCAAAAATCAGGATTTTCGGAAAAACGAGAAAAACGTTTTAACTTTCAGTGTACTTATTTGTAAACTATAAATTTTGCACAGAAGTATTTTTGCCCCATTGAGTGTTATTACGATGTCGTTTCGACCAATATAATTTGATACATGTGTTTTATTATCAAACATGTGTGATGGAATTGTTCCTTTCTCCAAATTTATATTGTAAAAAGATTTTATAAAGTAACACAAAATATTGAAAAAAAAAAAAAAAAAAACATGTGATTACATAAATATACGTACACACACACACACACATATATATATATATATTGCTTAGTAAATAAAGTAATTTTGAAAATAACTAGTATGTTGTGGCCACCACAAGACTTTCTTCTATATTTTCCTATACATATTCAATCAGTAACAATATTAAAAAAAAAAAAAAAAAAAAAAAAAAAACGATTTTTTTTTCTAAGGTTGTTTTTTTTTTTTTTTTTTTTTTTTTTGTAAAAATTAATACATGTGCAATCACTAACAATGTTAAAAACAAAAAAAGAAAAAAAAAAAAAAAAGTTTTTATTTATTTTTTTTTTTTTTGTTAAAAGTAAAAAAAATCGATAACTTTGTTTTAAATTATCACAGATTTATGGTTCAACCATTCGTTTTAAAGGTATTGACGAGATCTTTCGAATTATACCCATCTTCAAAATTTAACCCCCCCGGGAGGGTACTTCCCCCCCAGGGGGGGAACCGATGCCCCCCCATGCACAAATTTTTTTTTCCTAGTTAACTACTATTATTATCAATAATTCATATTAATTTTACAATCACAAGTTTAAAATAACTCTCATTATGCCCATTTATACGGAATTTTGTCCTATGCTGCCATGTTAAAAATTTGCATAAAATGCGATCACAGCGCCACCTGTTGAGCTATTGATCCCCAAATCTAATGGGCACCAGTTCATGTCAGGGTGCAACTAAATACCAAGTTTGGTTAAATTTCATTCATTGGTTCGTGAGATACAGCGTCCACAAAAAAATGATACAGACACACAGACAGACAGACAGACACACAGACAGACATTTTTTAAAAAACTATCAATTCGTGTTCAGGACATCCCAAAACGTGTAGATCCGTCAAAAAACGGAGGTCGAAAATTTTCGCGAATCCAATACTTTCTCTATATTACATATAGAAGAAAGTAAAAATATAGTGATAATAATGAACAAGATACTTCTTCAAATTACTATTCTTTAGCGTAATGTAGTGCAGTAATGAAACGGGTGGTTGAGGGGGGCGGTGGCCCCCTTCATATAGAACTAATTTTCATATAAAACTCTTCCGAAGCCTAATTTGAATAGTTTTAGCATAGGTTTACATAACCGTACTTGTTATCTTACCTCTTAATCTCAAACCGTATTTATAGTATTAAATTTCAGGGAAAGAGAAAATCGTGTGAGTGACACACCAGATTATTTATTTTATTTTGTTTATTTATTTATTTTTATTTTTTATTTTGTATGTTAATAAATTTTTAAAATTACATATATATATATATATATATATATATATATATATATATAGAAAACACATTCATGAAATATTTTGTACAAAAATCTTTAAAATTTTCAATTTCAAGATAAACAGAAAGCAATTTTTAAAAAAATTGAAAATATCAAAAGTGACATTTTAAAGTTTATCGTTTCCTTTGTAAATTTGAAAAAGCATTACAAATATTATAAGTTGGATTTTTTTTTTTTTTTAAATAATTTTTTGTGTGAAATGTGATAGATAAACAAACAATTAAAAATTAGACAAAATATTTTCTACTTATTAGGGATATTTTTTAAGAAAAGGTGAAAACATAGTTTTCCTTCGACATCCGTTTCAATTTCTCGAAAGAACCTCTTTCTTTTTAAACTGTTCTCAGAAAATTATTTCTTCTCATTCTTCTCGTTAAATTTTTTACCTCACATAAATCACGCGTATCATCTGTACGTTCAATCAGAACTTTCACTTACATTAAAACAATATCTCCTACTCGTACTCAATAATCAAATGAAAACCCAAGCAGGAAACCGGGCTTTCTCCACCAATTGGAAAGACTCCAAATCGTCTAGTGGGGCCCCCAAAAAGGGACGATTGCCCTTGACCTCCCTACGTAAATTTAACGTATTTCCTCCGTGTTATATCTGATAGAGAGCATTGTGAAGTGTTACGACTACGAGTATTATGTCACGTGCATGGGGTGCGCCGATACTGTCAAAAAATTTTTGATATCCGTCTGTTAGTTGTCAAGATTTTGTCAATGATTATTGTTGTTCCACACTTGTTGATCTTCAATACGTGGTGGAAACTGGCTGAAGGCGACAATCATAAAAGAATATGTATGAAATTTGAAAGAGTAATATTAATTGTTTTAGGTTGTAAAATTTTAATTATTAAATTCGCGTATAAAATTATCGTCTGTTATGGTAAAAAATCTTACCCATTTGTCCTTATTTTCCTCAGACCTTTTATTAAAAAATCTGTGTTTAACTAAAGAATATTAGGTTGATATTATTAATTTCATCTGTATAAGAGTATTGTATAATTGTGCCTCAATTACGTTTAGATTAAACAACTAAATGTGTAAAATTAAATATGTATTGAATATTCCTTTAATTATTTTTAGATAATGATATTTTGACAGGAAATTAGAAAATATTTGGAACATATTTATTATAACTATTATAACATTTGTTCTGCATTAAACTTTTAACCCGAATATAGAATTGAAAAAAAAAAAAAAAAAAAAAAACGCAGTTCACTTTTAATAAAAATAAATTTATACCTAACAACATCACCTTTTCCGACTTTTTATTTTTTATTTTTGAATTTCACAATTAGTTACATACATTTAACAGTTCAATGTTATATATTTTCTTTTCATTCTTTTAATTAGAACATAGTTCAACGGTGACATTTATTCTACCGTTACTTATTGTAACCAGTCGCTTAAACAGGAGATTTAAATATATACATAAGAATCCGAAAGCATGATGTATAATTATTTTTTTCAGCAGGTGCACTAGCACGATATTTACATATTTTCCAAAAAAAAAAAAAAAAAAAAAATGATTTCCTATTTTTCAAAACTTAAAATATTGCTTGGATATTGTTAGTTCGAAATATTTATGGCATTTTTAACATTTGCACATGAGATATTAAATTTCAAAGTTTGGACTAATTGATTTACTCCATTGCAACTATATTCCTGGCCCTAAGAGTTAAAAAAAAAAAAAATCACATTCAGAATCCTCTTTTGGTAAATTCCATCCCATAAACTACATAAAAGAAACTCTTTAAATACAATCAAATGATAAATTTTAAACAAAAATATAACTAAGTTTTCGGGAAAAAAAAAAAAAAAAAAAAAAATCACATTCAGAATCCTCTTTTGGTAAATTCCATCCCATTCACTACATAGAAGAAACTCTTTAAATACAATCAATGATAAATTTTAAACAAAAATATAACTAAGTTTTTGAAAAAAAAAAAAAATCACATTCAGAATCCTCTTTTGGTAAATTCCATCCCATTCACTACATAAAAGAAACTCTTTAAATACAATCAATGATAAATTTTAAACAAAAATATAACTAAGTTTTCTAAAAAAAAAAAAAAATCACATTCAGAATCCTCTTTTGGTAAATTCCATCCCATTCATTACATAAAAGAAACTCTTTAAATACAATCAATGATAAATTTTAAACAAAAATATAACTAAGTTTTCGAAAAAAAAAAAAATCACATTCAGAATCCTCTTTTGGTAAATTCCATCCCATTCACTACATAAAAGAAACTCTTTAAATACAATCAATGATAAATTTTAAACAAAAATATAACTAAGTTTTCGAAAAAAAAAAAAAAATCACATTCAGAATCCTCTTTTGGTAAATTCCATTCCATTCACTACATAAAAGAAACTCTTTAAATACAATCAATGATAAATTTTAAACAAAAATATAACTAAGTTTTCGAAAAAAAAAAAAAAAAATCACATTCAGAATCCTTATTTGGTACATAAAAGAAACTCTTTAAATACAATTAATGATAAATTTTAAACAAAAATATAACTAAGTTTTCGAAAAAAAAAAAAAAAATCACATTCAGAATCCTCTTTTGGTAAATTCCATTCCATTCACTACATAAAAGAAACTCTTTAAATACAATCAATGATAAATTTTAAACAAAAATATAACTAAGTTTTCGAAAAAAAAAAAAAAAAAAAAAAAAAATCACATTCAGAATCCTTATTTGGTACATAAAAGAAACTCTTTAAATACAATCAATGATAAATTTTAAACAAAAATATAACTAAGTTTTCGAAAAAAAAAAAAAAAAAATCACATTCAGAATCCTTTTTTGGTAAATTCCATCCCATTCACTACATAAAAGAAACTCTTTAAATACAATCAATGATAAATTTTGAACAAAAATATAACTAAGTTTTCGGGGGAAAAAAAAAAAAAAATCACATTCAGAATCTTCTTTTGGTAAATTCCATCCCATTCACTACATAAAAGAAACTCTTTAAATACAATCAATGATAAATTTTAAACAAAAATATAACTAAGTTTTCGGGGGGGGGGGATCACATTCAGAATCCTCTCTTGGTAAATTCCATCCCATTCACTACATAAAAGAAACTCTTTAAATACAATTAATGAGAAATTTTGAACAAAAATATAACTAAGTTTTCAAAAGAAAAAAAAATCACATTCAGAATCCTCTTTTGGTAAATTCCATCCCATTCACCACATAAAAGAAACTCTTTAAATACAATCAATGATAAATTTTAAACAAAAATATAACTAAGTTTTCGAAAAAAAAAAAAAAATCACATTCAGAATCCTCTTTTGGTAAATTCCATCCCATTCACTACATAAAAGAAACTCTTTAAATACAATCAATGATAAATTTTAAACAAAAATATAACTAAGTTTTCGAAAAAAAAAAAAAAAATCACATTCAGAATCCTCTTTTGGTAAATTCCATCCCATTCACTACATAAAAGAAACTCTTTAAATACAATCAATGATAAATTTTAAACAAAAATTTAACTAAGTTTTCGAAAAAAAAAAAAAAAAAAATCACATTCAGAATCCTTATTTGGTAAATTCCATCCCATTCATTACATAAAAGAAACTCTTTAAATACAATCAATGATAAATTTAAACAAAAATATAACTAAGTTTTCGAAAAAAAAAAAAAAAAAAAATCACATTCAGAATCCTTTTTTGGTAAATTCCATCCCATTCACTACATAAAAGAAACTCTTTAAATACAATCAAATGATAAATTTTGAACAAAAATATAACTAAGTTTTCGGGGAAAAAAAAAAAAATCACATTCAGAATCCTCTCTTGGTAAATTCCATCCCATTCACTACATAAAAGAAACTTTAAATACAATTAATGAGAAATTTTGAACAAAAATATAACTAAGTTTTCAAAAAAAAAAAAAAAAAAAAAAAACAATTTTTGAAATAACTCCCCTTTTAGAGTATGATGCATATGATCCATAGATCACGTATAATGTGTGTCAAAATGTTCTTTTCGATTATGTCGATTGGAATCTGCAAATATCTCAGTGCCACATCTTGCATATACATATACAATAATCTGATTCTGAAATGGCGATGATGATGATAATAATAATAATAATAATAATAATAATAATAATTAAAGATTAAACCGTTTAAACTAATTCTTTTGTGCAATTTATAAATTATAATTGCGTCTTAAATGATTCTTAATTTTGGATACAAATCCTATAGAGTTCTAACAACCACGTGACTTTCTTCTTAGCAACCGTACTTTGCTGAAGGACAGTGCTAATTTTTCCATGCCTTTGGAAGCGTAGTAGTAGAATTTTTTTATGCTTTTACAAATACATTTACAACACTGTGTTACAATAAATTTGTAACACTATTCCGCAATGATAAAATGGGTCAGTGGGGTCAACTGTCCCTCAGCAAACATGCTCGTGACGTCATCTGTTAGAGCTCTATTCCGCTCTCTCTTATCCGTAATATAACACTACCTTCTACAACTTGAATTACTTTTATCCTGGTTAATAATATTTTATTATCCAATGCTTTTGTAATAAAAATATTTCATTCACAAAATATCGTCTGCTTTTTTATTTTATTTTATTTAATTATTTATTTATTGTCACTATAGATAACATTCAATTTTCTTTATGATGACTATGCAGTCATACCTTGTCACCTATGACGTCATAATATTCACTTACTCGAGAATTATATATTTTCAAAAATTATTAATATATATATATATATATATATATATATTAATGAAAGCAATTAAAAAAAGGTAAAATAAATAAATAGATAACATTTACTAATTAAATTTCAATTTTAAACAAAATTTAATGTTCGATAAAAATAATAGAGTTCTAACAACCACGCGACTTTCTTCTTAGCACTTACTTTGCTGAAGGACAACGCTAATTTTTCCATGCCTTTGGAAGTGTAGTAGTCGAATGTTTTTATGCTTTTACAAATACATTTACAACACTGTGTTACAATAAATTTGTAACACTAGTCCGCAATGATAAACAATGAGTCAGTGGGGTCAACTGTCCCTCGGCAAACAAATATTGTTTGCTTGTGACGTCACCTGTTAGAACTCTATTGCACAAGTTTATTTTTGTAATGTATAAACTGTTTATTTAAACCATAGATATAGTAATAAGACATAGATTGATCATTGAGAGGGGGAAAGTGATACCTTTTTTGACCAGGAAAAGACGGCCATTTTACTCTCTTATGGATGTATTTCCCCGAGTGAATATACACGGGAATACACATAGGTAATTTAGCAAATAAAATTTATGCACTAAAAGAGAATGAAAAACTCCAGATACCCCTTTTTCTTTCTTTCTTTTTTTCGTTTTCCTTTCCTTTTATTTTTACTATACTCTAGTATACTCATGTCTGCACAAAACGGACTTTCTTTCGTCATTTATTATTATTATACTTCTTTGAGATAAAAATCGTCTGCATTCATCATGAAAAATAATTTTAATAAAGTATAATTTAATAAATTATTTGTATTGCGTAAATTTGTATAGGATTATATATGGAAGAAAGTCTTGTGGTGGCCACAACATACTAGCTATATATTAAAACTTTCGCGGCTGCTAGCTACATTTAAAAGAATTTTGAGAATTCCATATTACTTACTAATATAAAATCTTTAAAAATATTAAAATTTAAAAAAAGTATTCCATTAAATATGAAAACAGTAATTATCTCATTATAATAACAAAGCAACCGATTATAAAAATTATATTTTTCATAAATTACTTGAATATAACTTATTTATGGAACCACCCCATTTCTTTTCATATATTTATTAGAACGCTTAAAAGCCGCGCAATATTTCGGCATTTTCAAAATTCATTACCATTCTATTCTATTACTGTTTTCGAGTTTTAACTCTCTAATGGCTGATGCCAAAACAAATTTTCGGCATCAAAAATCTTTGCTTGTTAACATGGGGATGATAGATCTATATAAATTACTATATCTATGATTTAAACACGATACCAAACAATAAAAGAAAAGCCGTTTTTATTTGATCTTATTCTTCTGAAAGGAATAGGCATCCTAATAATAGCCCTCCACGGAGCATGTCTCGTGGACTACCCCTTTTGATAAATCCCATATCATCGACACTGCCCATTTCGTAGCTATAGTGTGATGTAAAACCCACTCAAGATCAGTCTCAGCCTAATAATAAAACGCAACCTGAATCTTTGTAAAAAGACTTGTTTTGACGATGTACAGTTTTATCATAACAGGAAGCATACTGATTTGTTTCAAATAAAAGAATAGTCTAATGTCTAATACATCTAATAGAGTAAGCGGATATTTTTCATTAATTTAAATTCATGCCAAGATACCTTATTCCCAAATCAGCTGTCTTGGGTTACCTTGAATATTTATTTAATTGCTTATTTACATTTATTGAACTCTCTTCATAAATATTTTGACTTCTTGTCATTTTTTTTTTGTTTGTTTGTTTGTTCATTCCTTTGTTCACGTCTTCCTTCTAAGTGTTTGATCATTGTAATGATGAATTATATATATATAACTTTCTTAAATTATTTTTTCTTAAATTTTGATAAAGTTTATGAATTTAAGTTAAGATTTGTTGTGTTACTTTAATGATTCATTTGTTTTGCAGGCTGTTAATTAAGAAATCTGGTTTCTTTAAATTTGTGTATTTCATCCCCTGATATATATATATATATATATATATATATATATTTTCATTTTTCTGAACTTCTCAGAGTATTTTTAATCTTATTGGTCATTGGTGTTTCAGTGATCTTGTATGTGTTGCTTGGCTTCTACTATGCTTAATAAATCATCATTATATATATATATATATATATATATATATATATATATATATATATATATATAATATATATATATATATATATATAGAGAGAGAGAGAGAGTAAAAACGGCTAATTTTACACCCATATTCCTTGAAGGAGAAAACCTTCAGATTCTGAATGTACAAATAAATCAATGCAAACCTTCATCGGTTAAAAGATTTTGATGCAGCATTTTATTTTATATTTATATAAATTTGAAATATGGGTCTTAAAAGCAATGGTATCAAATTTTGAGAGACACTATTAATTAAAATATATAGAGAGATTTTTATTTCATTATTTTCTTTTTTGTTCAATTTATATTCACAGTGTAAATATTATTTTCTATATGCAAAGATATATTAAATTTATTCACTTATGCTTTTTCATTCACATCTGTCATAAATTCAAAATATGGGTTTTAAAAGAAGTGATATCAAAATTCTATTCACACCTTAATGTTACTTTAAAAGATTTGTTTTTAAGTTACTTTAAAATCACTTTGGTTTTGTTTAACAATGTATATTTACACATTGAAATAATGCTTTTAATTTTGAAATACACTGTCAATTATATAACACTTTCACTAAATTTATATTACGAATTGAAATGTATTTATTTTAATGAATTACTTAGTAAAATTCTCCCTCTCTATCTTTGTGTGAGAGTGTAAATATTATTTCTATAAAATATATGTTTCATTAAGGAATATATATATATATATATAAAGAGTGCGAATAGTGCACAAAAAAAAAAAAAAAAAAAAAAGTATACAACAAATTATTGCATACATTTTTTTACGTACATTAGGGAGACGACAGACAATCAGCATGATCAATAATTTATAGTAGCATAAAAAAGTATAAAAAAAGTATCTGGTGTGACTCCACTCAACTTTCCACACATTAAGTAATTAACGGTTGTATAAATAAATTAAAGTAAGAGAAGATGTTAAATAAATAAAAGTGAAAATTATAACAGGGTGTTTCAGTATTTTTCTCCATGTAGTTTATTGTTCAATTTTACATATTGCACTTCAAATAATTTGAGCCTATAGATCATAATGATAAAGAATTTTTCGTTGTGTCCTTATAAAATTATATAAGTGCTAGTTTCACCGAAATCTATACAGTTCGTGTGATCTTATGCTATAACCTACATGTAAATTTTCAGCTCATTCGAATCAGGGGTTTAGACGCCATCGCAATGTAAAAATTTTGGGCCCGTAGGCCATAATGATAAAAATTTCTTCTTTGTGTCCCTGTAAAAATATTACACATGCTATACAGTTTATGTGACTATGACCTATAACATTCGTATAATCTTTTTGCTCTATCAAATTAGGCATTTAGACGCTATCGTACTTTAAAAATTTGGGCCCGTAGATACAATGATAAAGAATTTTTCTTTGTATCCCTGTAAAAAAAAAAAAAAAAAAACTATAAGAGCTAAATTCACTGAAATTTGTACAGTTTCTGCGACAGTGATCTATAACATGTGTATAATTTTTGAGCTTATTCGAATAAGGCTTTCAGATGTTATCGCACTTTAAAGAATTTGAGCCTATAGGCCATAATTATAAAGAATTTATTTTGTGTCCCTGTAAAAAAAAATATATATATAAGTCCTAGATTCACCAAAGTCAATAGGGTTCGTGCTGTGGCGACCAACAACATACGCACCAGTTTTTAGCTCATTTTATCGAAGCGTTTAGGTGCTATCGTATTCACTCATTCACGCACACACACACACACACACACATCATCGTAAAAATAGCAAAAATGAAATCAGGGGACCTGAAAACGTATAGAAATACTTTCCTTACATGTGTATGTTCAGAAAGTAAAATGATAAATAGGAAAAATAGCATGGAATTCTATTGTTTAAACTAAACACAGTAGAATCCTGATGCAACCCAACTAGTTTGTCGGAATGCTGACGACTAGCAAATTAAATAATAACCACGTCCTTAAAAAACTGACACTCTAGAAGGGCAACTGCCCTTCTCCCTGCCCTCTCGAAATAACGCCTATGGCTTAAACGTGCACTTTCTTTACAATGATAAATGTGTTAGATAGATTGTGCCATTTTCGTATAGTACTTTTTTCTTAATATTCAACTTTTAAATACATTTTTGTAAATATGCAACCAAATAGTAGTACTACAATAATAATAATATTTAAACATAATGATTTCAAAAAACTTCCGGCGTTTAAAGCATTATTCTTTTTCTAGATGTTAACCTCTGTCTGCGGTTTTTCGTTCCTCCCACGATATCTGTCTCAGGGAGCTTGAATAAAAGTAGAATTACTCCTGTATTTAAGTTTTTTCTTCTGCCATTCACAAGATTCCGTAACCCAGTGACTCAGTGAAATAACCGAGCACTTTGCTCTAGCATCCCGCCCTCTTGCACTGTTTTGGTTCTCCGAGTTCAAAGAGTGTTTCTGACTTCCTTTTTCGCGAAAAAGGCGTTTCTCACCAAATGTGCCAAAAGGGTGGATTGCATAATTTTTACCCCAGGAAGAAGAGAGAGAGATGCTTCTTTGTTTTTCTTCTTCAAATATGAAGTTTTTTATTGCGACAGTTTTCTGTGGATGAGCCTCTGTCGTAAACGGAAATGTTTTTTTTTGTTGTTGTTGTTAATGAATGAAATGCATTATGAGTTTCTATATTATCTCATAATATATGAATGAAATAAAATGTAATGCCTTCAATTAAATAAGCCTTATAGAAATGTGGCAACGAATAGAATATACTAAATACCTTTTAAAAGAAATTTTATTCATAGCAATACTTCATTATGATATTGGTCATTACAAATTTATTACAGCAATATTTCAAACTATTTGGTATTTTATAAGACAAAAGTTTTGAATTTTGAAGTAAGTATAGTTCGGAATACAATTAATTTTAATTTACTTTATTCTTCTAAAAAATATAAATAATTGCCAAAAATTCTTTGAAGAACCAATATACTTCTGAGACATTTGCTTAAAATGCAGTAAATTACACCCATAATCTTTTTAATACTACTTCTAATTTATCAATTTTATTAAACATCTGTATTTTTTTTTTTTTTTTCAAAAAGAGCTTGTTTTAAATTTCATTTAAAACACATCTCAAAATTGTATATTTTTTTTTTACTCTGCTTCTTCGAAATTCGCGTGATAGGACCCCTTAGAAGGACCCTCCACGGAGGGCATCCTACGCAGTAGTTCCCCCTCGAGTAGCGAAATGGCCTTAATTCCTACTCTAACACCTTCACCTTATAAGTTTTCGTTCATCCAGTTTACAATTTTCCCACATGAATAATTCCGTGAATACATTTCCGTATAACGCATTCGATAAAGTGGAAAACCAAAAATATTGAAGCTACGTACAATGAATGAAATTTTATATCTTTTATTTAATTTTTAGAACGTTTACAGTCTGAAAGTTTTCAAAAATTGTCAGTTGTGATCTATAATAAATCTTTTTAATATGCTTAATTCAATAGAAATTTACTTTAAAAAGAATTGTATGTTAACACTATTTAGTGGTGTGCAGACTATTTGACTATCAACTAAAAATTTAAAATTTTTAATAAGATTGGATATTATACTTTTTAAACACTCCATTTCCAGAAAATGTTACTTCTGATATCTTCTTTTTGATCTCTATTATTATTATTATTATTATTATTATTTGTATAAAAAGGAATGACCGAACTTTGATATTCTGGTTTCCAAAAGTTAATCAACAACCTGTTTCTTTCTTTATAAAATAATAATAATAATAATAATAATCACGTAAACATAAAATTTGAATGACATATTCGTTATCAAATTATTAAACGAATTTTATATTACTTTGACTTCGATAATAATCTTAAACTGATAGTGACATATTTTTTCTAAAAGTCCATTTTTTAGGAAAATAAAATTTAATAATTATTATAAATAAATAAATAAATAAATAAATAAAAAATAAAAATAAAAATAAAAAGGAAAAAAAAAGGAAGAAAACTGAATAAAGGTTGCATTCAGAATGCATGGTATTGAGAATAGATTAGACAAAGACATATATGACACTAAATGTTAAATTACTATTTTCTTTAATAAAAAAGCACCACAAAACTGCCATTGTAAAAATTATTACTTACAAACTTTGAATAAACACCATAAAATGCAATAAACTCGCAACAATTGTTTCGGGTCGAAAAAACACACGACCCTTCATCAGGCGAATAAAGTAAGCACGAGTGCTGCAGTCAAAGCGGCAACGCACAAAATCGTTTAAAATGAAAAGAAAAACTTTATAAAGTAGAAAGTAAATATAGCTACTGGTGTGAGTAAAATTGTACAAGAAAACAAGAAAATAAATAAATGAGTGAGATTAAACATATAACATTCTAAGGAAATCAAAAATTAAACGAAAATCTAAGTTACGTGAGTAATTTCCAAGCGCCAGAGAAGAATGGAGTAGAAGAAATATCATTAACAAGATTTTTCGAATTTTTAAATATGTAAAATGCTTCATGAATATCCAAATAGGAGGAACAAACAGGAGATGAAATTATGTTAGTTTTGGAAAAATCAAAACGATGACCTTGAGACCAGCAGTGGGAAGCAATAGAAGATTTGGTAATCTCTTCATTACGAACATTCCGACGGTGCTCATTTATTCTGTATTTCAAACGCCTCCTAGTTTGACCAACATAACCTAAGTTGCAGGACGAACACGGAATTAAATAAATTCCAGAACGGTTTTCGGTGGGAATGGGATCCTTAAGAGAAGATAATTTAATTTTATTGACGGGTTTGTAAATAACTTTGAAACCAAACGGTGAAAGAATTTTAAAGATTTTAAAAGAGAGTGAAGAATAAAAAGGTAAAACAACTGGGATGAGACTGTGATCGTTTAATTTGGGAGCAGAACGTTTAGGATTCTTAAATTTATATAGAGCTTTATCGATGATAGATGGGTTATAGCCACGAGAGAGAGCAAGAGATTTTAAATAATTAATTTCTTTTGAAAGATTAGACGGATCAGAACAAATGTGTAAAGCACGATAAACATAAGTGTAAAAAGCAGACATTTTTTGTTGAGGGGCGTGGTTAGAAAGAGCATGCGGCGGCAAAGCGACTGAGAATGGTTTTCTAAAAACAGTAGTTGAGAAACAATCCTTTTCTTTATTCACAAGAACGTCAAGCAAAGGCAAAGAGCAATCCTGTTCAACCTCAAAAGTGAATTGAATGCATGGGTCAATCGAATTGACCAAAGAAAGTAAATTGGACAAATCGACATCAGGGGAGATAAGAACGAAAGTGTAGTCCACATACCTAAACCAGTGAGGAAATTTATATGCACCGAAGAGTTTTTCTTCAAAATAGTGCATATAAATGTCGCAAAGTAAAGGAGAGAGAGGACTACCCATGGCCATACCATCATTTTGGGAATAATAAGTACCATTAAAAATGAAGGCAGTTTGCCTGATACACAAATGAACTAAATTTACAAGCTCCTCAATTTCAATAGAAGAATAATGAAATTCACGTAGTCTTCTCTCTAAACAAACCAGAGCATCTTGAACCGGAACATTTGTAAAAAGTGATTTGACATCTAAAGAAATCATAGTATAGTTAGAATGTTATATGTTTAATCTCACTCATTTATTTATTTTCTTGTTTTCTTGTACAATTCTACTCACACCAGTAGCTATATTTACTTTCTACTTTATAAAGTTTTTCTTTTCATTTTAAACGATTTTGTGCGTTCCCTAACAGCACAGTTAGGGTTAACTTATCCACAGTACATCTTAAGGACGTTTCTGGGATGTCTTTTCATCCAGAACACATCTTGAAGATATCCTGGGGAGGCGATGTGCTGTCTGGGTTGCCGCTTTGACTGCAGCACTCGTGCTTACTTTATTTGCCTGATGAAGGGTCGTGTGTTTTTTCGACCCGAAACAATTGTTGCGAGTTTATTGCATTTTATCGTGTTTATTCAAAGTTTGTAAGTAATAATACTATTTTCTTTGTTTCTTTATTTTTCTTTTGGTTCAATTCGAATATTTTAAATAACATAATTATTAATTTGCAAATTATGAACATTTTTAGAATAATAAACATTTTAACAACCATTTTCTTTATGAATACCGCATTGAAGTTTCATATTTGTATATACATATATTTTAATTATTCACATAAAAAAATGAAAAGAAAACAAAAAAAATTAGTTTTTTTTTCTAAAATCGTTTCTTTCTACAAATTTTTTCTGATGTGAAAGTTATGTAATATTCAAATAATAATTCGATAATGAACATTATTAATGAAATTGATTACCTAACCTCGCTGACAAACCGAAGCAAACGTTATGTATGGGGAAATTTATTTCCTAAATTGCTCATTATTCCCCCCCCCCCCCACCCTTTTTTTTTTTAAATTCTGTTTTCACACTCAGAAAATTCATGAACGTGAAATTAGTACTCTCTTTAAAAAAAAAAAAAAAAAAACTGATTTTTCCCATGTTTCTTTTTAGCCAAAAATTGCAAAAAAAAAAAAAAAAGAGGAACTATTTATTTATTTATATTTTATTTAATTTTATTTCTGGTTGCTTTTTAAATTCAAAAACAAAGTATTAAAAATTGAATTTTTTTTTTTTTTTTTTTTTTTTTTTTTATAACACGAGTACTAATTTAACGTTTTTAATATATATATATATATATTAAAGAAAAAAAAAAATCTATGAGTAATTGTGTAAGTATAAATTTTCCCATACATGGAGTTTGAGTATCGGCAAGGGGTTATGCGCAAAAGAAGAAAACAATTGTTGTTGCCTGACTTTTAGAAGACAGTGTAAATTTGAGTGTCCAATATCCAAGACAGAGAGAAGAGTGATGCTTATAGAAATAAAACATTTTAATCTCAAGGATATATTTCTTTCCCAGGAAAAGTGACCAGGCTAAAGAGGTGTCCAATATTAATGTTTTATTGTAATAATAATATAAATAAATAAAACAGCAGCTATTAAATGCTTTGTTTCCACTGGGAACTAGCTAGTAAACAAATTATTTTGTTATTAACTTTAAAATATTCTAATATTTTACTATTAATTACTTTTTTTTTAACCTTACTAAACTTTCCCTTTCCCTTTCCCTACGCTTAATTAAAAAGTGCTTTCCATGAAACATAGTGCAAGCAAATAAGCCGTGGGAAGGTGGTCCAACAGAATTAAACAAGGATGAAGGAAAGGTCTGTGCTCCCGCAAACTATCTTAACTATCATCGAAAAGTAGGCCATTGGGAAACAGGTTGGACAATGACTTTTAGTTAATTCGCGATGTATTGCACATCGAAAGCGCAACTGAAAAACACGCTTTTATCCTTTTGCCTGTAAGTGAAGGCTTTAATAGTTAAAGATTATTAGTTAAGTCTCAAATCCTATACGATAAATAATCATTAATCAGGATATCTGCAGATGTCTGAATTTTAAATGTTTGAATTAAAAAGTTATAGCTCCATACTGTCAGAAAAAAAAAGCAGAACATCTTGTGATGTTTCCATCTCCCTAGTGTTAACATCCCCCCCCTCACTACCTCTCTATCTAACTTTCTTTTTTCCTTCCTTCCTTCCTTTCTTTTTCTCTCTGGTTTTACACTTCTGTTGTTTCCCAGAATGCATCGAATTACCCATCGTATACTTTCTCTCATAAATTTCTACTATAGGGTACACTATATTCCTGCTGAGCGCAATGAATTTGACTGACCATTTGGCACGATCATAGAAGGAAATTTACATTTATCAGGCTACCCTTCCTCCTTTCAATACATTTACCTTAGCTTAATTTGTAGTTTAGTTTTATTAGGGTCAGTTTAATATTTCAGTTTACACGATATTTCCATTCTAGTAATCCACATAATGCAAGTTTATCTTAAATATTGCCCTATTCTGCCATGTCGCAAATTTCGAATAACTTACCAAGTTTCCAGAGTATAATACATGTAATGTAATCAATGATGTCATGCCAATATCGTAAATGATATTTTAAAACTTGTCCAACATTATTTGGATGAAACTAAACCTCAAAATATACGTTTATGCGAAATTTTGCCGTATTCTTTTATGTTAAGAAAGTCGTAAACTTTAAATAATTTACGAAATTTTTAAAATAGGATATTTATAATTAATGATGTTCATGCCAGTATCGTAAAGAATACTTAAAATCCTGTCTAACCTTTTTACTATGAAATTAATCCTCAAAATAATTGTATACGCGAAGTTTTGTCCTAGTCCCTTTTTAAGAAAATCGTTAATTTGAATAACTTGCAAAGTTTTCAAAGTAGGATGCTTATAAAACTAGTCTAATATCTTTATGATGTGAAATAATTTTCATAATACATGTTTATACAAAGGTTTTCCCTATTCCTTCATGTTAAAAAAAAAAAAAAAAAAAAAATCGTAAATTTCCAATAACTTATGAAGTTTTAAAATTAGAAGGTTAAACAAATAAGGCTTTTGGCAGTGTGGTAATTGATATTTTAAAACTAACCCGACCTTTTTGCGATAATTTTTTCTTGAAATATTGTGCATACAGACTAACAAACTAGCACTATACCAAACTAACAAACTGACATCCTAAAAAAAATGCAACTTTGCTGCCAGAAATTCTCTGTAATTACAGAAAAAAACGTTTTGTCAACGTAATTTTTCCGTAATTTACGACTTTTTTTCTCAAATTACAGAGAATTTCTGGCAACAAATTTGAATTTTTTTAAAACAGTGTACAGACGGACGCTACATTGATTTTGTTATTTTTGGATTCTTTATAACTCAAAACGTGTAAAAACGTCAAAAAACTGAGATCTAAAGTTTTCACAATCTCCTAAGTTCCTCATACTTATTGTATGATGGGGAACTAAAAGTTTCACCATCTTATGTTTGCAGTTGCTGTAGTAACTAGTTTTTGTTCGCTAAATCATGTTAGAAAGTTTCCTCATCTTATGGTTGCAGTTGCTGTAGTACCTAATTTTTGTTCAATCCAGAACTAAATTATAGTACAGACAGAGTTTCACAGTCTTATTGTTAGAGTTGCTGCAATACATAGTTTTTGTTCAACCAAGCTTTAAATCATGGTAGCAAGTTTTACCATCTTACGGTTGCTGTTATTCCTAGTTTTTGTTCAACTAAGCACTAAATCATGGGAGAAAATTTCACTACCTTATGGTTACAACAATTTTAGTACCAAGTTTTGGTTCAACCTAGCACAGAATTTATAACAGTGTACATAAATTAAATTATCTACAATCAATGTTTATTAATTTTTTTTTACTTTTTTTTTTAATAATCTCATGGAATCTTCCATGGAATCTGACATATATCTGAAATTCGTTACAAGTCTAAGTTGCTATTCATCTTAAATTTTTAAATATGTCCCCATAACAATGCATCATTTTTTCATTAATTTAGAAGTTTTTGATAACGTAATCGCTATCATATTATAAGTTTCTTTTTTGACTTTCTTTCTCTAAAAATGCAGCTAAAAAGTAATCGTTATTGTCCTAAAAAGGGTTCTAAACAAATACCCAAAGGTCAAGACGATAGAATTGACCTAATAAGATACGGAGGTATCAGGTGGATGTCTAAAAGCGAAAAATTTCGAAACAACATTGCATCATCCCGTTTTTTTTTTTTTTTTTTTTTTTTTTTCCATGAAAAAGAGAGAATGTTGCTGTGGATACAAATTAAAAATTTAATTTTCGTAGTCAGCTTAATTCGATAATATTTTCATTAAAGTTATAAAGTTGAAAAGCTCAAGTTTTATAGAATATGTTTGATTTTCTCACACATTTTTATTTTCTGTGGAATGATGTATTAACTGATGTTACTCTTTCTATTAATGTCCATACATTTTACAACAATATATAATGTGAATACACAATTAATTTTCTTAAGTCTTAATAAAATATTAATTTAATGCTTATGTAATATATATGAATATTTAAGGAAATAGATTTTATAAAAGGATTTTTAATGAAGATTTTATAAAGAATGAAAACTTAATAAACACCACAATACGTAAGTACAAATGTGTAATAAGGATTTATTGTCAAAATAGTGAAGCATATCAAAAGGGGGGGGGATGTAAGCAATCATGCCTGTTGAAAGCAGTAATGACCGAATTATTCAGCATTCAATGTGATATATATATATTCCTGTACTCTTTTTTGGTAGTCTGTAAAGCAGTTTTAAAATACATTTTTTCCCCCTTACATTAAATTATGTAATGTTGATAGTTTTCGTTTTTATATTTACTATTACTTTCTTTTTGTTCTTGTTTCCCTTAAATTAATTTGTTTAAATTATTCTTTTCGTCATTTTTTATTTATGAACCATTTAAATACTAAAAGTTTATAGCTGCTTTTTCATTGCACTCGTGTTAACATTTTTGTCTCATGAAGAATTGTGCTTAATTATTTCGATCCGAAACATTTTACATGTTTGTGCGTATTATATTGCATTTTTCCAAGTTCTTTACTTCATAATTCTTCGATGTTTTTTTCTTAAACTTTACGAACATTCTGAATACTAACTGTTTAAACATTAGGTAGTCATACACAATTTTTGTTATATTTAGTAACAAATTAACTCTAGCTATATATATTATTTAATTACCAATTATTTATTTTTACAAAATTTTTGTCAGACGTATTAACAAATTCAACTGGTATGAGTTTTTGTAAGAAATTTTAAACACGTTTATTATTTTGTCGCCGAATATCATCGCAAGATATTGGAGGGAGGGACATAAATCATACTTTTCTTACTATAAAATAAACTAAGTTTATTGTTTTATTAGACAATATTTTTCAAAAAAGTATCGTCTTGATTTATGAATACATTTCAATCAGATCGATCTTTCGTAAAATAAATGCTAATCACATTTATTACTGTGTGGTAAATATTATCATAAAATATTGGAGTGACAGAATTTTAATTTATAAAAAAACGCGAAAGAAGAAAATTTCAAAGGGTTTGGTACTCAGATAGCTCTATTATTTGGACTCGCCTCTCTCCTTGTATGAGTTGCCAAATAGCATGGCGGTCCTCAAATGGAAAAATATATTACTATTTATTTCCTTCTTCTTTTTAATGGCATATACTATTTTTTATTTGAAAAATAACGTAAATAAAAGATATTGATTATTAAATCATTATTTTATAAGAAAATGCATTTAACATTTTTAGAGATTTATTTTTTTTTATTTTTTATTTCTGCAGCAAAATTTGAAAGTATATCTTGGTTAATGAGAATCTGTTTTTAATTAAGAAGTAAGAATATATAGACAACGAACACAATATTAAAAATACATGGTATGCATTTAATATATATATATATAGAGAGAGAGAGAGAATACTTCTATTTTTAAGAATTTTTTAATCCAAATGTTATTCCTGTGGTCCTTTTTTTTTTAAATACTTTTTAACTCAATTCTTAATTCCTGAATCATTTTTAATAAATTTAATGAGTTCCCTCATCAGTTTTCTCCATCAATACGTTTAATTACTCATGTACCTTTTTACTCATGTAGGCGTAAGTAATTTAAATTGGTTTTGTCTCTTAATTGGATCTAAATATGAATCGCAACATTCCTGTGCTAGTTTTTATACTGTGTTACAATCGGTTTTATTTTTGATGTGTTGGTATTATCATTACCTATTAAATGCTAGAATTTTAATGTTAAAATTTATTATGTTATCTATTATATATATATATATATATATATATATATATATATATATTGAAAACCTTTTCTAACATTGAATTCGATGAAACCATGCATCACACGAAACTAGAAAAAAAAAAAAAAAAAAAAAACACGAATATAGATTACGAAAATCAAGCATCCTTAAATTGAAACATATAACATCATTACTTTTTCAAGGGCTTAGAATGAATATTGCATGTAAAATAGGTGTTATTTCTGCCTTGCTGTATTGCTAAACATTTACAACAAACTATGCCCAATAACACCCAAAAGGCAAGAAAAAAATTAAATCTGAAGGAATAATAGGGAAAACACCAAGTGAGAAACATTTCTGCTATTAATCGATCACTGTTTTATAAAAATACTTTATACATTAAAATCCTGAATTAAAAAATGAAAATGCTTAAACAATATATTTTAAAGCTTATTAATACTTATATTAATAGAAATGTTACAAACCTTTCCGTTATTTTGTTTCATTCCCTTAACACTGTATTGATTTTGCCTTATTTCTTCAAAGCATCTTTGTGCGTGCTCAACCGTTTGGTCAATCAAGCAGAACAGTTTACGGTGGATAAATAATGTAAAACTTTCTCTTTCCTTAAATGTCAAGGTTTAAAAATTTCTACATTCTTATCAGTTAGGATTTTAAAATTCAGTAGTTCTTTTTAGCTTCATTAAAAAAAAAAAAAAAAAAAAAAAACTTTTTATACAGGTTAGTTATTCAGAAACAAACATAAAACTAGAGAAATACTGAGTTAATTTCCACATTAAAACATTGTTCAATTATTCAATAACAATTTAAATTCCGCATAGATTTTCTTTACTTAACATATTACTATAAACAGCCACTAAAACGTCGTTTGCATCCAATATATAAATGAAAAGTACAACGAAACTATTCTGTCGTTGAATTATATTTACATAGCTAAAATAACTAAATTTAAATATTTTGAATTTTTAAATTGATTGATAAATCCACCAGTCTCTCATTTTAAATTAATGAACAAATTAATAGATATACCATATGCTTATACATTTTGCATTGACCTATACGGAATGTAAAAATGCACTTTACATTTAAATTTATTAAATAAAGCAAATTTTTTAAAGCTTGTGAAATCTTCATCTAAATATCTTCATCTATCTTCATCTTCGATAAGTGAAATTGGGTTACAAGACGCTCGTTCGGAGAGTCCATCGTTAAAATTTACACTTTTCTATGGACGAACTTTTAACCGAACCGTAAAAAAAAACAATAAATTCCTCTAAAAATTCTCCTAAAAATATTAAAATTCGTATTATGCTTGAGGCTTGTTTCGTAAATTCTAAAATTGATGCTATTAATTCTTTACCATAACAAATGTAACTAATTATTAACATAAGGAAATTTTTAACAATTTATTTAAAAAATTTTATTTGACAATCGGTAAAGTAATTTAATTTGGAATTTAAATATTAACATATAATTTGCATTCAAAAGTTCCCAAAACTGAATTCTACAGAATAAATTAATTATATAAAGGTCTTTATTTGGTATAAAATGTTTTGAAAGTTTTTAGAAATTGAAAAATAACATGAAATTTTAATTAGTCATTAAAACTAATGAAAAATTTTAAATTTCTTAAAGTTATTAATTTGTTTTGTAGAATGTAATTTTGGAAATATATGAATGCAAATTGTAAGTTAATACTTAAATTTTGAATTAAGTTATCCTTCGGATCGGGAAATATCACTGAAAAATTTTGCTACATTAAAAATTTGCTGCATTTTTTTTTTTTTTTTTTTTTGTTATAATTAAGAGAGAGAGAGAGAGAGAAAGAGAGAGAACGGAAAGGGGGAAAGAATCATTCGAAACAGACACACTTCTTCTGCATGTACTAAGACTTTTTAAGAGATATGAGACCCCTTAAAGCACTGCTTTTATATGTCGTGGCTGCTGTAAATATTTCTGACAAGTAACTCAAAAGTCCATATTATTATTATTATTATTTTATGTTGTTTTGTAAACAACTTTCAAAGGTAATGAAACAATATACTCAGTAATAACCGAATCTTGATTATTGCACGGACACTCGGGGTGGTGCCTGGGCACGAAATTACTAAGGGACACAAAATTGTACTAGTCGTTTAAAATATCTGGTTTAAATCTCTCAGTTTTTTCTCTTCAGCCGTGTTTCCTTTAAATGAATAAAATCAATAAAAGTCTGCCGTTTCGATAACTTAAGTAATTTTATTTATCTTTCGGGGGAGGGGAGGGGGGGGGGCAAAGCAGAAAGAGGTTTATCATTTGGCCAAATATTATTTTAGTCGGCCTGATTGCCTGTTGTAAATTTTGTTAAGACAGAAACTGACTAAAGAATTTATCTTTAATTTGATAGGTAAAGGGGCAGTTTGGTTCTTTGCCCTTCTCCTCGTTATGCCCCTGATAGTTTTTACATTTTAAAAGGGCACAAAATTTGAAAGTACCTTGAACACAAGAATTTGTTAGTTGGGCCCTGGCAATAATTAAAACTCTAAATGAGTATATTGTAATCATGGTAATATGCATTTATTCGATTAAAAAATGTTCATGACCTTAATTACAATTTAATTATTATTTTATAGATGGTAACTGACGGCATTTGTTCATTAAAGTTAAATTAACGAAATCCCATTAGATATCGAAGAAAACGTGAAATTCCTTTGAGATCATCACCTCAAATCAGGCGAAACCTGACCTATAACTTATGTGCATTATACGATAAAAATAAACAGAATAAGTGCATAAATTCTGCAACGCATTCACTCTTACATTCTTAAAAATTTTCAAAAAAATAATTAACTTTGGAGACTCTGTAAGTTTTAAACTTTCGATTAAAATATTTAATTAAAAACCTACCACTCTTTCATGTATTCCATCGAAATCATATTTACGACGTAATTGAAATCTTTATTATTCTCAGCAAACAATCTTTCTATTATTTTTTGTTAATGAAGGAAAATCAATTTATCTTGCATAGTAGATTAAGACATTTTGAATTTAAAATAGAATATTATATTCAATAAATTGCTAGTAAGAAGGTTATTATATGAAAAACTGTTTAAAACAAGAGTAATTAAAAATTTACGTTAGCATCGATAACATTTTTAGTTATGATTCTTTGCTCTGACAATGTCAGCGTTTTCAAATGCTATGATAATATCAATTTCAATTATTAATAATAATGCTAGGAAATGATCTCATATTTAAGTTTAATTTATGTTGTTATAATTTACCGTATTTCAATACTGGTTTAAAATGAAATATGACATTAGTTTTGGTTTGAAATAAATAAATAAATAAATGCAAAAATAATGTAAGTTGAGTTTTCATTCAAATTAATAATGTAACCGTTGCTGTGGAACGCAACTTCGTGTTTTAAGAGCGTACAACACCTGATCTAGCCGACAGTCAAGGCCCATGTTATTCTATGTGAAATGTGTTTCCACAATTACCTAATGTATGTTTTAAATATCATTTCACATCCAAAAATTTCACATCCGTTAAATTAGTACTCTTATTTTTTAAGTTTATTTTTCAATATTTTATTTTTTGAGTTAAAAAAAAAAAAAAAAAAAAAAATCTCAATGTATTTTGCGCACATTTAGCTGGAAAATAAAATACTATAAATTGAAAAAAAAAAAAAAAAAAAAAAAGATTCGAAAACGAATACTAATTTAAAGGTTGTGAATTGTCTGAATGTAAAAACTAAATTATAAAATAATACATTAGATAATGAGTCACAGCGGAAACAAGTTTCCCCATAGAATAACACTGGCTTTGGCTGTCGTCGAATCGGTGGCTGTTAGCCAAAGACTATGTTATTCTATGAAGAAATTTGTCTGTCTATACTAGTCTGTACAACTATTCACTACTCAATGTATTTTTTAAAGTTCCATTTTACCATTCAAAAAATTTACAATAGTTAAATTTCTTCATGTTTTCCAAAATTTGATGTTTTTAAATTCTGAATATTTCATTTTAAAGCCAAAAAATGTTTAAAATGTGCTTGGTTTATTTTTCTTACTTTGTAACTACAAAAAGAAATATTTAAAAAATAAAATAAAATACTAATTTTGGAAAACAAGAACAAATTTAATGCGAAATATATATATAAAATAATTCATTTCAATGATCAAACACCACAAAGGAAGACCAGAATTAATGAACATAGAAACACATAAATTAGAAATAAGAAGAAGGAGCAGAGTCCACCACGGTTTAAGACAGGTGGAGCGGGCTAAACAAGTTTTACGGAAGCCCATTTCTTCACATATTTTTCACCTGTGGAAGTTGTAACGAAATGAATCGTTAAAATTAAGATAATTAGTGAAAAAAGAAAAAAAGATTAAACAAGAAATAATTAAAACTTAACGAGAAAACCATAATAGATTTAACGAATTAACATAGTATTTATGTGACCATAAGGTAAAGAAATTAGTATCTGGTTTAAAATGATAATAAAGACTGTATACGAGATGAGAAATTTTAAGGGTATAAACAATCGTGTAAGCAACATTTCACATTATTTAAAGAATATCAATTTCAATTAAATTCAATAATTTATCTGATTTTTTAATCAACTTCATTAATAACTTTACTTTTTAAAAAATATAATTACGATGATCATAATTTAAACTTATATTACATATAAATCACACCAACCCCCATTTTAAAACTTAAATAGTTTATTAAATCTATAAATGGTACTACATATCAATGCTAATAATTAATATTAAAATTGTTATAATGTCAAATAAATTTGCTGTAGGAAATACATAGGTTAAGTTATGAAATGTACAATAGTTAAGTGCTTATTAAAATGCAATAATTCCTTTTATTATTATTATCATTGTTGTTGTTATTATTATTATTAAGTTCAACAACCCTTTATATATATATATATATATATATATATATATATAAGATAATGAGAAATTTTATAAGCAAAATTCTCCGTAGAATAACATGGACTTATATAAATTTTAAAAAGTTTAATATGCATGAAACCATCCAAAATCAAAATTTTCTCTAATTTTTAGTCACGTAATAGGTGAGACGTAGCAAATCCTCGACAATAGCTTCAAGGCCCGAGTCCAATTCCTTACCCAAGCTTCGATGACTTTTTCTAGTCAATTTTTACCTTTTATTTCTTCCGGTGTTAGCCGTATTTTGTTTTATTTATTTATTTATTCCACACACTTGCTATTGTAAGTTTTTTTCCCTTCTCGTCTCATGCTTTTTTCTATGGATTTCTAGCGATTTTTACATTTTAAAGTGCGGTGGCACCTACCCACCTATACCTCCGCGCGGAGTCACATATAATAGGCGAGACATAGCAAATCATCGACGATAGCTTCAAGGCCCCAAGCCCGATTACTTTTTCTAGTCAATTTTCACCTTATATTACTTCCGATGTCAGCCGCATTTTATTTATTTATTTATTTATTTTCTACACACTTGTCATTGTGAGATTTTTTCCTTCTCGTCCCATGCTTTTTTTCTATGGATTTCTAGCCATTTTCCCTCGATTTTTACATTCTAAAATGTGGTAGTTACATTCGGCTTTTTAAAAGGTTACTTAAACTAGCACCTAATCTTCTTTAAAAAGGAAGCAAAAATAACAGTTACCTTCTCTTATTAAAGCAATTAAATCTAAGATTTTGAGTAAAAGTGTATGCTTAAATAAGAAGAAAATTGAAAAATTATTAAAACATAACGATTTGAAAAAATAATGAAAAACAGAAAATAAAAATAAACGCAATTTATTATTATTATTATTATTATGTTATAAAATAATTAGTTTGGTATAATCTGTTATTACTATTATTGTTATTATTATTATTGTTGTTGTTATTGTTATTATTGTTTTGGGAATTTACTTATTTCTAATTTAAAGAAACTCTCACATTTACATTACGTTGTCATAATTACAAATAGTATCTGGCAGATAAACCGATTTACGTAATATTAAGAAAATAATATGCAGAAAATAATATATGACTTTGCTCATAAAAGGAAGCAAATATAAGAGTTATTTTACCACTAAGTTCAAGACGTATTCAATTAACTTCGAGAATTTTTACGGGTGTAATCTTAAATAATAAAAAAGATTAAAAAATTGATTGGAAAAAAAAGCGCATTTTTTATATTGAAAATCATTAAATTTTAAATAGTCGAATATTGTATCATCAGTTATTATTATTATTATTTCCATAGTGTGTTTGCTTGTTTCAGTTTTTAAAAAATATATCACCTTTGCATTACGTTAGCATAACTACAACAATACCTGACGGCATTATACACAGTATTAAAAAAATAATTTATCGAAAATAATACCTGTTATGCTCCAAAAAGAAAACGAATATAACAGTTACCTAATTAGTCACCACTAGATCACTGAAATTGAAGTATTTGAATTCAGGTGTATCCTCAAATAAGAAAAAATCTTCCGAATTATTAATTAAAAAATAAAGAAAGAAGATGAAACGAAAAATAAAGTGATATTTTTACATTAAAAAATTATTAAAATTTAAACAGTTAATTATTCTATAATCCATTCTGTCTTTTTATTTTTATTCTTCTTCTTCTTCTGTTTCGTAGTCTATTTATTTCTAATTTAAAAGAAACGATCACCTTTACGTTACGTTGGCATAATTACAACAGCATCTGGCAAACAAACCGCTTTACGTAATATTGAGAAAGAAATCTTTACGCAACACTTGGCCGTATTTATCACTTTCATTAGTATGCATCTCTAAGATCGACGCACATTTCATCGTTTTGGGTGAACCGATTACAATAAAATTAGAAAAGAGAGAGAGAAAGAACTCATTTGGGAAACTCACTATTCCGAAATCAGTTAGAATTATGCATGAATGTAGAAGTAACAGAGTGTCTGTGACGGCTCTGGTTACTAAGTCTATGCTATTCTGAGAAATCTGTTGTGGACAGCTATTGAATTACAGTTTAAGGTTCCTTAGGTCAACAACCACCTGAATTTGATTTCCTTAGCTATGTTGATTGTTGGCTTTTAAGCTTAATTCTGTTTGTAATATATATATATATTTTTTTTTTTTTGTTATTAGTGAGCGTAGCCATATTTTGACAAAGTTGTTTATGTTTCGATGAGTTTTGTTATGAGTTATGTTTGATGAGTTTTGTTGCACTGCATTTCAAATCTTCGATTTCAAGTTGACCTCAACTTAAAATTCAAAGTTGAGAAAAAAATAATGTACAGAATTTTATAAAATCGATCAAAATTATCTGATGATTCAATTTGGAAAAATTTAGATTTTTATTCGGCACCATACAACAGCAACAGTAATAATAATAATGATGATGATGATGATGATGATGATAAATACTAATTAGAGAAATGTGCAACATACACTAATAAAAAAGATGTTCAAAATTTCAGCATTGTATCATAAAATCTGATATGAAAAGACAAAAATAGTTGACAGAAACCATTTTGAAATGTGTCAACAAAAGTTCTATTGAAAAAAGATGGAATTTCAACTTCAAGGATCAAAAGTTTCAAGGGTCATATTCTCCTATTCAAGTTACGAGCAAAAACAATGATAACGTAAACAAGTAACAACACATTCCAATTTTATTAACATGTATTAACACACATTAATTTTTTTAACATGTCTCCAGAAATTTTATGACACAATCCAGAAATTTTGTACATTACCTAACTAGGATATCAAAAAGTTTTACTGAATAGACACTTTTATTTATAGGGGTCGTATAAAAAAAGAAATTTGGAAATTCTTGAAATTTTTAGTCTATTTTATAAAATTCTGTACCTTTTTGCATACATCTTTTTAATTCGTTATGTATATCTGAGATCAGTATTTAAGGAATTGAACAGGAGGCCAAGATTTTTGTTTTTTTAAACGCTTTGTTTATTGTATCAATCACAAGTTTCAAATAGTGAGTGTATTTTCAAATGAAAACAACGACACAGAGGGCATTTAATAAAAATACTATTGGTTTACACTGAAATCTTTTTATCAACGATAATTATTTTAAAAGGCATGTCAATAAAACAAATGTCTGTTTAGTAGAAGAAAAAAATTAACCACTCTGCAAAATATCTATTAGGGCTCCTATTAAAATTAGTCATAATCGAAAAACGCCATTTGAAACTAAATTTCATATAGGGCAGCTCTAATGCGTTAAATCATCAAAGTTACCAATTTTCTCTCTCATTCATCCTAAAAAGTTTTATCAAATAAATATTTATATTAATTTAAATATTATTTATTATTTTAATCACATATTTTCTCAGTTATAAAACCTTATAAATGACCGAGGGTTCTTTTTTCAAAGTAATAGACGGGTGGTGCTTGATTCGAACCAAGGTCACGTTCTTCGCCCTAGTATATCGAAATTTTACATGGCTTTCTCTGAAATTTGCTTGAATACGGGCTAGGATACCTTAGAAAGTCCCCTTCTCCCCTCTTGACGTTCTACTTGACATTCAGGCCTAAGACCATCTTACAGTCAACGGGTCTCATTCCTAACACACACACACACACACACTTACTTATGAATATAACAACACGAATATTTTTAAAGCTTTAAAAATAAAAATAATAATAATAATAATAACAAATGTACATTATTAATAATTCTATTAAATTCTGGGTGATACAAAACTCACAGAAAAAATATAAAATATTGACCGTCGCTCTAAGCGGTTTTTACTAATATGCGCGGAAAAGCCTGGGATATATATATGTGTGTGTGTGTGTGTGTGTGTGTGTGTGTGTGTGTGTGTGTGTGTGTGTGTATTAGCAAGCTACGTCCGCTTCGCTGGTCACTATTTTTAAATGAATCACTATAATTAACGAATACTCAAAAATGCATTAATTTTTATCATGTGAAAAAAAAGAAGTTCTGGTCGGGAAAAATGTCGCACCAGGACCCCACTCTCTTCGGCAGCGCTGGCCATTGGGCACTGCGTGCGCGCATTTATGTTAGACACTCTTAATGATTCACTATATTATCGTAAGGGAAAAACATAAATATAAAATACAAAAAAAAATCTTCTCTCATCGGTGGAATAATCAGTCCAGGCAGCCACTGCCTGCGGCAGCGTTCCTTCGTCCACCGTTCCCGTCCCTCCTAATTATTTTACACTTTAAAAAATATCCGCAATCGTTTTCTCGGGCCTTTGAACCTAATAATACTAATTTTCAATTTTCTATCTGAATTTATTTATTTTTGCCCGTGCGCCAGCTCCCATTCCCGCCCCTCGTAATAATTCTTCACTTTCGAAAATATCCACAATTGATTTATCGGGCCTTAAAATCTAATAACACTAATTTTCAACGCTCTAACTCTTATTTCTATATTTTTGCCCCTTTGCCACCCTCCCCCCTTTCCCGTCTCTCCTAATAATTTTTCCATTTTGAAAATATCTACATTCGATTTGTAGATATCAAAAACCTATACGTGCCAATTTTGAACGATCTAACTCTATTTCTATTGTTTTGCCTTTTCCCCTCCCCCTTCCCGGCTTTCCTATAAATTTTACAAATTCGAAAATATGTACAATCGATTTGTAGGTATCAAAAACCTCTGTGTACTAATTTTGAACGAAATTGGTACATAGAGGTACAGTAGTACATTTTTTGCCCCTCCACCTCCCCCCCTCCTCTGCTTCCTCTTTAAACTTCCGAAAATATACTCATTGGACTTGCAGACCTTTAAAACCTATCTGTACGAATTTTGAACGGTCTAACTGTATTTCTACTTTTTTTTTTTTTTTTTTTTTTTTTTTGCCCCATAGCCCCTCCCCCCCTCCCGCCCCACCTGGGACGAATTTCCGAATTTCCAGAAATTGTTTTTTAGATATTTGTGTGAGCTATATTTTAGAGCAAAAATCTCTCTCTCTCTCTCTCTCTCTCACACACACACACACACACACACACATATATATATATATATTCTTGCTTGCGATATAAAGGATTATTTTTTCTAAAATTCCAGAAATTAGTTTTTAGGTATTTGCAATAGCTATATTTGAGTGCAAAAATTTCACGTATATCTGTTTTTTTTTGTTGTTGTTGTTTGAGATATTAATATATAGGATTCTGTGAAATCACGTTTTGCCTCCTTCTCCCCCCCCCCCCCCCGGAACCGAATTTCTAAAATTCCAAAAATTGGGTTTTAGATATTTGTGTTGGCTATATTTTAAAGCAAAAATTTTACGGATATCTGTTTATTATTATTATTATTATTATTATTATTATTTGCGATATGAAGGATTTTGTGAAATCCTGTCTTGCCATCCTTTCCCCCTCTCCCTTGGGGGGCGAATTTTGTAGAATCGTTTCTTAGTGGATGTCTACGAAATAGAAGGAATATTGTCACAAAATTTCATGCTTCTAGGTCCAGTGGTTTGGGCTGGGAGATGATGAGTCACGCACTCACTCAGGACAAACGATTTTATATACATAGATAAAAGAAAGAATATTAGTTGCATTTTTAACCAACGGATGGCGCCGTATTTGCAGTACCCTTTTACATTTTAAACAAATCTGCCTTCTTAAATGACGCCACATGTAAATAAACATGTAAAATATCAAGCATGCAAAATAGAAATAACTTATTAAGTGAAAATTAATCCAAAGCAAATAAGAAAATATGAGAAAAAATTCGAAATACTTTCTAACTAAATTCTCTTTTCTAATTAAAATCTTTAAAGAAAAATACTTAGATGTTTCTGATAATAGCAATGGATTAAAGAATCTGTAATATCGCTAATAATTTGTCCGTGAGTAACCGTGAGTAACTGTGAGTTTTACTGTGAGTAAAAGCAATTAGAAGAAACAAACAAAATTAATTATCAATATAAATTAAGGGATAAAAACATCTGAATAATGTAACAATATGAGTCAAACTAATTTTTTACTCAAAATGGAATGAGAAACGCCAAGAGATAGACAAGAATAATATCTGAAAGCATGCATATTATTGACTGTTAATTTTTAACAGTTGAAAAACGAGGAAAAAGTTTAGTGTATATATTAGTTTAAAATCATATTTTAGTAAAATACATATTTGTTTATATCAGTTTTCATTTTTCTTTAAATGAAATGTGACTAAATATGTATTTAATACTATTTTATTCTTAGTCGGAGGCAATATATGTTTCTTTTGATTTTTCTTTTTTGTTAAAGTAATAGAAAAGTACTTTTAAAAGAGCAAAATCCATTAGTCAAACAGGAGAAATAATAAAAACTAAAGTTCTTTATAAACTAAAATAATATATTTCAGCCAAATTAAGAACACTTTATTTCCACACTACACTTAACCTGTAACTATCTCTACTACCTGTAAACTAGTGTTTTCTTTTCTTTTCTTTTTTCCCGCAAGTACAAGCTGCAAGAAAAATGTATAGCACAACAAAGATATAACAAAAAATTGTAAGAAAATCATTGTTATTTTTGTTAAGAGAGAAATAGAGTACTGTTTTTACCAACATATTATTTTTAAGAAAATGTTTATCGATTGACATACTAATATTTAATTCGCACTCAAATGATATTATGTAATAATACTACCACTACTGTTATGTAATAATACTACCACTACATTTTCATCTATTTATGCATATAAAAATTTTCATGGTAATAGTATTACTTTTTCACTATCTTTCACTTTACAATATATGTAGTGATAACGAATTATAAGACCCTGTACAACGAACCCCCCCCCCCCCCCCCACGTGAGGAAGCGACGCTCCTACATGTACAAAAAATTTATCTTGGTTCACAATTGGTCGTTCATTGTAAAAGTTAATTATCTCCTTTTGAATGAATTTTGGAATAACGAAGTTTTTACGAATTTATGTGTCAGAAAAAAATGTCAAGATTCAGTAAGTGTTTAAGTCGAATTTTAGTGTTTAATACAAATCAGAGTTATAAGAACTCATAAATTATAAGAAAAATAATTTAAATCAATTTAGAAACTTCATTTTTATAAGGAATATTCGGAAGTTTTAGTTTTCTGAAAAATACAAGTAATGTCATTTATGGGATTTTAATGCAATTATTGGAGTTTCTTCGCAATTATTTGAGTTTCTTCACTTTTATATTGAAAGATGCGACTAAACGTGATACAATTAAGCAAAAATATACATATTTAGAAAATATGGAGTTACGCACTTTTACAATGAGCCGTCCAATTACTATTATATGTATTTTTTATTTCATAATGTGTGGTTAAAAATAATGCAAATTGTGTACATTTATACAAAAAATATTTCCCATGCTGCCATAATAAAATTTTTGTCATCACTACATGCCGAGCGACATGCACCAAAAATTATTCAATACTAACTTATGTCATGTCCAATTAAATATAAGCTTATATTGAATTCTGTCCATTGGTGCATGAGACACAGCGTCCAGAAAATTTTGAATACACAGACCGACACACATACAGACGGACATTTTTTAAAGTACTCAAATATTGTCCAGGTCATCTCAAAACGTGTAAATGTATCAAAACTGGTGGTCGAAAATTTTGATTGATCTCATATTTTCTTTATGTATACAGAATTAAATAATGATATTATTACAGACTGGTGGGCACTTCTCTTTGAACGATGAGTATTAGCTTATACATATTTTTATTTATTAAGAATATTTTATATAATATATATATATCGTGTGAAATATTCTTTCCTTAATTTTGATTGATATGGTGAAAGACACTGTTTAATAAAAGCAAAAACAAGACTTTCATTAGCTGCTTTTTCCTGTTTACACTGTGTCATCCCCCAGTTTCTTTTCTTTCATTTACCCCTACAATCACTCACTATCACTCCTTTCCCTATAACAATAACCGTAATAATAACACTAACATGTCGTGATGCAAAGTAGGCGAGCTGTGTCACGTGGTCAAATAACCTCATTCCGGTCGCCCTGCGCTCCGGAACGAGTCGCGGCCGTTCACCTCCACAAATCGTTCCGAAAGTAGAGTAAGCACGTGGAAAGAAAGGGAAAAAAGCCCGCGCAACAATGGTGGCGATTGTTTTGGTGGAGAAACAAAAAAAGAGACGGGAAAAAAATTGGCGGGACTTTTCGACCTTTATGTTTTTAATATCTCCGGCTTCAAATGAATGAAACTAGACAGAGTAGAACTGGCTAGTATTGCCAATTTCATCATTGTTTATGTTTAAAACTTTTCACTTTCGTTCCATTTTCCGTTTCAGGCGAGTTCGCGACTTTCTCTTATGATTCTCTCTAAAATTTCAAAATTAATAAAAATTGAAGTAGATTTTAATCAAAAATTTTGTTTTAGTTGTCTACATAACACGTTTTATATGTGGGTAAACAATAAAAATATCAATATCTTAGCCCCTTGTCATCTTTGTGCGAACTGAGTTCGGGCAGGCGAAACGATCATCCTGGCTCATCCTGAGCAAAGGAATACGCTAAAGGAGAAAGTATAAAACCGACAAAATCTGTATCTGTTACAATATATGCAGTTGTGTGAACAGATATTTTACATTCTTGCTTTATCGACTAAAACAAATGATGGCGAGGCGATCACACTTGTCGTCATCAACTGTTATCCAATAACGAGCGTTACATATTTTATATAAAATGGTTTTAAGCAGTACCACAGCTATCCTTTCCATCACAAAAATAAATAAATATATAAAATAATAAATCATAATAATAATATTAATAACAAATAAAATAAAATAGAAAAAGCCTGAATGTCATTTAAAATTGCCACCATATGTAGATATTATAATTTTATAAATGTACAAATGTTCTGCCCACTTTGTTTTCTCAAATCCTATTTCCAGAATTTTGTTTTCTCAAATCTATTTCCAGAATTTTGCAGAATGAATATAGGGAATTTTCTTACACACACAGATATATATATATATATAAAGAGAAAACATAAATAAATCTACATTGCATAGTTTGAAGCATTTTTCTTTTTTTTTAATTAAATTTCGCGCTTTACAAACCACTGTACAAACTATAGAAACTACAAACTCTATTTATTATAAAATATTCATAGATTAGTATTCTAATTATTTTATTCACTTAAATTCGACTGAAAATATTAATCACTGGCTGTGTGTATTAAACAAAAAAAAAAAAAAAAGATCCGAGTATATATAACTATATTTATATTCAGTTTATAAATGATTGCTTATGAAATTTCATATATTATATTATTGGAAAAATTAGGTATATGCTTCCAAAAAATCTATTTCATTATTTAAAAGAAGGTTTATTTACTTTTTATTGTGAGAGATTTTTTTATTTATTGATTAGTTTATTATTATTATTATTATTATTATTTTAATCTCTTTTCAATTTAGGTATTAAAAATTAAATTTTTTTTAATTTTTGGGAAACTAAATCCATAATTTGTTGTTAATTCTTCTCCAAAATACAATCCTTTATAAGTGAACTATTTTAGAAGTTCCACGAAAACTTTAATCAAGTCTCCGAGAGATGTTTACGTCTCATCCGTTGCTTAGAAACCGTGGTAACATCCGTACGTAACCATGGTAACATCCACGTGCTGAACTCCAAGGAAGTTGAGGGAATCATTGAGAAAGTCTCTCCGATGCGCTACTTATAAATTAAGCTTGAAAAATAAAAATGTTTCGCTGGCGGATAGGCAAACCAGACATGTTAGAAGACACTTTGAAATTGCGGAAGTGAAAGTAGAGATTAAAGAGTTTTCACTTATGTTTGTATACTTTTTTGCTTTTTCAATTAGGGATCTTTTAGTTGGAATTTTTTTTTTTTTTTTTTTTTTTTTTTTTTTTGTTTCTTTAGTTATTTATTCTAGATTAGTGTTTAACTAGAAAAGTATTTGTCAGACTTGGTAAAGATAAGCTGAATTATGCATAGTGAAATTTAATCACATGTTGAACTATCTTAGGGAAAAAAAAAAAAAAAAAAAAAAAAAGTTCTTCCTTGTTATAGTGGTCTTTCTGGAAATAGGACAATTAGTATAGTCAATAATGAATGAAAGTAAAATTTGTATCAAGGATTAAATTTAAAAAAATAAAAGTTATTAAAATTTTGTTTTCATTGTTTATTTAATTCTCAAAAATGTTTTCCACGAGATTTTTTTTTTTTTTTTTTTTTTAAATGGGGAGGACAATTATATAAGAATTGATGGATACCCAAAACGGATTTATTCAGGCGCATAATTTTAAAGTAGAATTGTCTGATTTAACCAGATACTTTTGGTTATTAAACAAACTACTCTAGGTATTAAATATAGTTCAATTATTTTAAGGAGTTTCAAATGTTATCCTACAATATGAAATCTATCAAATTATTTTTTGATGAATGTTAATTAAGAAGGATTATATGGTTAAAATAATAAGTATGTTCATTTCTTAATAAATTAAAAAGCAGATTAAGTTCATTCAGGTTTTCTAAATAAAAAAAAATCTGGAGTGACTCCTCTCGACTTTCCAACCATCGAGTAATTAACGATTGTAAATAAAAGTAAGAGAAGTCGTGAAATAAACAAAAGAGAAAATTATAATAGAGTATTTGAGTATTTTTCTCCACATTATTTATTTCTCCACATATTTTTCTCCACATAATCTAACGCTAATTTTCTTTAATCTAACGCTATTCCACTTGAAATAATTTATAGATTATAATGATAAAAAAAATTTTCGTTTCCAAGCTCCGATAAATATCTGATCCCTTACTCCTGTTACTTTTAGAGCTTTGAAATTATGTAGAATAGATTCCTCATCTCAAATAATAATAATAATAATAATAATAATAAAGCCATTTTTGCCATTAGTTCTATTTTTTAAAAAAAATATTTCATTTAAATAAATTTTTATTAAATTTAAAATTACTTTCATCGAATTTCTTCCAATATATATAATGTACTGGTATATACGGCGCTGTTATATTGACATTCTTCCTGTTTGCCGGTAAGCTATATTTCAGTTTCTATAGAATTTAAGTGTCTCACATTTGATAGGCTTAACAAGTATTATGAAAAATTGTAGGCATTAGAAGAAATAAAAACAAAATGGTGCAAGAAACTCGGATATTCTTGCGAGTTATCGATTTTTTTTTTTTTTTTTTTTTTTTTTCCCGGATTGTTTGCATTTTTTTAAATGTTTTACTAGAAATTATACTGATTTTAATTTTAACTTAATTTTTTTTTCTCAATCACTCATACACACAACATTAGATTTCAGAATTTTCTGGATGAGCAAAAAGTTAAATGGAATATTTTTTTAATGGTTTATCGCAAAAATTTTAATTTCATATCAGGCATAGAAATCGCTTTGAATTTCTTACCTGCATTTGGTACGTAGCTACAATTGTTCTAAATTTATCCTATTATTTAAATTTTTCAGATTTCAAATGTATGGGAAAAATAAAATTTCACATCGATTTTAATTGTTTAAAAATATACATATTATTAAATTTAGTAAATACAGTTTCATATATAAAAATAGAAAATTATCGCGGTAGTTTAATCTTTTGCCTCAATTTCTCATAATTTGAAAGCAATAAAAAAATGTTCATGCTTTTCTTGTATTTTTGTTTTTATTTATTTATTTATTTATTTATTTATTTTTATAACCAAACAATTTTTAAGCATCATTGTTATGATTAAATATATATTTACCTTATAATAATTTTTTTTAAATAATAAAATAAGTATTTTTATTGTTTTACCGTGAATAGGTTTATTTAATATTAATAAAATGGGGTTCTCTGATCATTATTCTAGAAATATATTTACATTTATCAAGCAATCTTATTAGTGGTTATATTAAAGTGGTTATATTAGCGGGACATTAAATTGTAAATTTGTGATGTCGAAAAGGTTGGTGACCGCTGTCCTATAATATGTATATAAATATTCAGCTCAATCCAATAAGGCATTTAGACGCTATAGCACTTTAAATAATTTGCGCCTATTGGCTATAATCATAAAAAAATTTTCTTTAAGTCCCTGTAAAAAAAAAAAAAAAAAAAAAAAAGAAAAAACTAACCAAAGTCAATAGTTTTTTTGCTACGGTGACCTCTAACATATCTACCAGTTTTCAGCTCAATCGATGAAAGCCTTTAGACGCTCCCGTGTACATTCACTTACATGCACATATACATATATACATCACCGTAAAAAGAGCAAAAATAAACTTGGGGGACCTCAAAACATTTAGAAACACCGAAATCACAAAGTCAGATGTTTGTCATGATTACAATACCTTCCTTACATAAGTTTGCTCTTAAAGTAAAAATATCTCAATGGTAATTCAATGACCTAATATTATATAAAATCATATGCCCTCTTTTATTATTATTATTTATTTATTTATATTGGTAGTGAGGGTGGGGAGCGAATATGCATTAAAAAAGAGAGAGAGAGAGAGAGAGAGAGAGAGAGAAAGAAACATAATTTAGAGCATAAGTAGTAAATTTAAAAATCACATCACTTTGATGTCATTATAGAATATATATATATATATATATATATGTATATATATTTTTTTTTAAATAAAATTATACGCTTTAAATATGCCCCATCAATTACTTTTGATAAAAATTATATATCAATGAAAAGTTTGCTATTGAATGAAAAGTTTTCATTTTGATGCAGTTATTTAATATAAAATAGTAGTTTTTCAAATATTCGAACTTTTAAATTCAGTATTACGATAATTATATGTATTTATATCAATATACGTGATTACGAACATCTTATTTTGAATCTCCATTATTAAAGCTTTAACAAGATAGAACTATAATGTACTAAAAATGAGATATAAATGTCAATCAGTGCCGAGGAATAGAAGTGTAAATATATATATATATATATATATATATATATTATAAAATAATAATAATAATAATAATAATATATATATATATATATATATATATATATAAGAAAGTATTTATGAATTGCATAAAATCAATGTCAGGAATACTAATTGAAATAATACACATTTGTTTAAGCACATTAGCAGCTATAGTCAAAGTGTATATAATTTTTAAAATAGTGTTAATGCCAAAATGGGCCATTATTTGTATATATGTAATAATATATACAATAAGCAATAAATATGAAATTAAGTTAATAAATAATGATAGTAAGCATAATAATTAAGATAATAAATAAAATACATTTAAAAATTTTTGCGCATAAGCAGCAGATTAAATTTAAATGTAAATATAATGAATAATTTAATTCCTTTACAATACTCAGCAAATGAAAAAAAGATGAAAATACCAACAATGAAATTTAAAATGAGATGTATTACGCATAAAGTTATTGTCACAATTACCATTTAATTGAAATTCACTGAGAAGTAAAAACATGTTAAAGTACTTAC
This sequence comes from Salticus scenicus, assembly GCA_963930645.1. NCBI lineage: Eukaryota > Metazoa > Arthropoda > Arachnida > Araneae > Salticidae > Salticus > Salticus scenicus. Next base: position 232,050,685 of record OZ005648.1, read on the forward strand.
GCAGAAGAGAAATGACGAATATAACACTTAAGCCTAAACTATATATATATATATATATATATTGATCATTTTATCTCATGATTTACAAAATAAATCAATCACAAGAATTTTTTTTAATTATTTTTTTACAATAACAGAATAATTAAGAAAAACAAAAAATAGGGTTATTAACTAATTTTTAATACGATTTTAATTTTCTCAACTCAATATTACTTTTATAGTTAAAATTGGAAACTTTTCTTCCAAAAATCGACAGGACTCCACAAGAAGCAAGAGTTCTGCTCTCTAAGCTAATGGAGGAGACGCTCCTGATTCGAACCTAGGTTGTTTTATCAGCCTACCCCTTCGCAGTTTTTTGTGGTTTTCTCCGAATCCAGTGAGGATATGGGATAATATCCCTGACAAACACCCCCACAAAGAACATTCCACCCAATACTTATTTCGTAGGGAAGACGATTGGTCTTATCTGTTGTACCACACCACCAAAATCGATAAAAAAAAAAAAAAAAAAAAAAAAAGTATGGTAATTTTTTAAGCTGCCGGCTTCTGGCAGCTAAACTAAAATTTATTCCGGCTAAACTAAAATTTATTATTATTATTTTTTAGCCCAGAGGAGCATTGCATTCAATCTGTGATGAAAACATTGTGTTCTTTTCAAAATGCTACCTCAAATAAAGTATGGTAATATTACAGTCGGAATACAATTATAGTTACAACTCGGGGAAAGGAAAAAAAAAAAAAAAAATATATATATATATATATGTGTGTGTGTGTGTGTGTGTATGTGTGTATGTGTGATGTGCATATTTTTGGGAAAACCCGAAACTTTTTTTTTCTAAGTAATAGAGAAGAAAGAATGTGTTAGCTAAATGTAATAAAGTGAGTGGATTTTTATTGTAAAAACCACTGTTATTTTGCAACACAAAATCGTACGTAATGAGCAGAAATGAAGGTTATTACCATGTTTTTATTAACTTCGATTCTTGTGTGTTTGTGTGTTTGTCAGGGACAAATCTTGCAATCGATTTTTAACTAACTTCCCGACTAGCTAGATATTTGAAATTTTCAGGACAGCTGACAACACGGTGACAATACGGTTTTTTTTTTTTGGTCTGTCTAACCTGACCAAGACGTAGATAAGTAAAAATTGATCAGTTGTCGCAAAATTTGAATATATTTTTAAAGTGATTGATAAAAAATATATGCAATACTATGTATCATATGATATAATCTAAAGTTAAGTATTTGGTTTAAAACTTCAGTTGTATAAATTATTATTATTATTTTACTAGGAATGTAAATAAATATATCCTATTTCATTATCGCTTACTGTACCTGACAAAATATCTGGAATAAGCTGCGGAATATGATTATATTATTAAGATGCACAGTGTATTACCATACTTTTATGTATGTATATATATATATATATATATATAATAGTGGTCCTATTATGTATGTACATAAAAAAGTAAAAAAATACACGATTTTGTTTTTCACATGGAAGCATATGAAATTTTAATGTAATATAGATTTTTAATTTGTTACCAAATTTATGTTACTACTTTTTTTCTTAAGTTTCTGCTTTTCAAAATACTAAAATAAATAAATGAATAAATAAAAGCATTTAGATATCAGATTTTTTAATTATACGTCTCCGATAAACAGAATTCTCCAGCTGAAACAAGTGAACAAGTTATCGCCAAATTTATTGAGTGGATATACACGAAAAAAAGCTCAAGAATGTTTTTTTTTTCTTTTTCCCCCCCTAAACTTTTATATTAAAAAATGTCTACTAAAACTGATTGATTGAACAAAAAAAATTGACTCACATTGAATCAAAAACTAATGAATATACCTATATGTGTTCCAAATGTTTATGCTTTTCATGTTGGTCGTTTCCCTAGCTAAGTTTGCTATTTTTTCATGAAAAGCGCTACATGGTGGACATTTCGAACTAATTTCTAAGTACATTACGTGCACGTCGGGTACAGTCCAAATACCAAATTCGATTACAACCCGCTCATTTGTTTCAACTTATATGAGAAATTTAATTAAAGCCACCATGTGCATTTTCTTTCAATTTTTTTTTTTTTTTATCCTTTCTTTTGAATGCAACTTTCGTTTTAGTATAATTCGACGAAATGTTCTGAAATATTTATTAAAGACAAATGTGTGTACAGAAACTAGAAAACATTTTACAATTGGAAAAATTATGCCCGAAAATGATTAAAAAAAATAATCTTGTAATTTTTAATTCGTTTATATTATATAAATTGCACATGTTATATAAATTGCATTATCTACAATTTATATATGCATTTTTAAGTTATGGAAAATCCAATATATTCCTTTCAAAGGTCGTAAAGCTTTCGATCTACAATATTTAAATTGTATTCTAACATAAAAATAAATTTAAAAATGTTGGATTAAAGAAAAACTTAAGCAAGTGCCTTCATACTTTAATATATTTCTTTATATAATAAGTATAGAAATATAAATTCGGCACTAAAAGATTCGTAAAGGTTTTTTCATTTAACAGAAAAATTTTCAATTAAGTTTCAAGGGCATATTCTGTCTTTTTGGAACGAATTTATACGTATAGATAATGA